>JAYESA010000014.1:156498054-156841439 GCA_036927795.1 Iris macrosiphon
TGTTATTTTCATGTGGACCCTGTGCATGCCCTTTGATTCCTGGACATGTATAGACCTTGATCCAGGAGCAGGTTGGTCCCCTGGTCTGTCAATCATGTATTGTAACATGTCATTGTTGGATCCATTATACTAGTCGGGGGACGGGGGGAGTATTAGCAATTTATGTAATCATACCCTACATCTACATGCATCATAGCTACCCTTACACCTCATGTATGGTTAGCCTGACCTTATTACATGCCTCATAGTATCCTATATATGATTAAGCCCGACTCTCTTACACACATCATAGCTAACCTTACGTCTCACGTATGGTTATCCTAACCTTGCATGTATCATAGATAATCATATATAGCTAACCTGATCAAGATCCCAAGCCGATCACATAACAAACTAATATTTCAACCATATAGCTAGTTTATTCTATTATTCCATTCTCGCTTGTACTTGATGAGACTAATATTCTACCTGCTTATTCATTGCTTATTATTGTCCTATGATATGATTGTATGTCCTTCCTATTTTCTTATATTTTCAGTATTATTTCTCCATCTTGTATATGCATTACTCACTATTTTTATAGTCTTTATCAATCTAAATGGAACTGATATTAGTTTATGTGTTTTGCTCCAATCCTGACTGGATAATATTTTTCAGAGGACCTTGAAGACATTTTGTCCCACATTTTATGGACCCGGCGTAGTTAAGGAGTTGTTCCAGAGCTTCAGGAAGAACCAATTATCGTAGAGGAGACTCAGACAGTAGTAGCTTAGTAGCTCCTAGTATTATATTGTACTAGATTTGTTTCCAGCAACTTAGCTTATTTGTGATATTTATTCGATGCTTAGATTTTATGTTGATATTGCTAGACTCTTAGACCGTGGCTGTTATGTTGAGATATTTATTCCCAACTTATATTTTGGATTCTCTTTTATATCATATCATGCGGTTCATCTTCCTTATAGATTATTGCGATTGAATATTAGTTTTTGACGTTATCTTTATATTCATCGTGACCTCCTTATGGAGTTGAGATATCATTGATAGGTTTTATATTATTGTGAGAAGTCATAAATATTATTATTGACCTAGATATCTTTCTACCGTCGATGCTGCAGCGTAGGCTAGACGTCCCCATGACTCATGCCCAATTTTTGGGTACGGGTCATGACAGATAGTTAGAATATTTAGGACCTATGAGTCACCAATCGAAATATTGAATGAGTATGTTGAAAGAATGAGAATAATCGATTATGCAAGTAAAACTATAAATTATTCTATTTATATTTTATGTATCATGCATGCGTTTATAGTTAAACTATTCACGCATTTGCATGGTCATGGATAACTTGTGCACAGGGTTTGGCTTTCCTCGAATGGTAGCCAACGCATTAGGACAAATTCGACCTAGGAGAAAATTATGTGGAACATGCTTCAAAGCACAAGGTATTGCTTAGTAATTCAACATAATAGTATATACCATGCAATATCTATATGCTTAGTAATTCAATTATCTCTTTCTTTTATTCTGACAGTCATGTTGTGTTCTTCCTTCTTTTCCACAATACTTTCTCAAAGCATTCTTTCATATAAGGCTCAAAATATAACTCTTTTGTTAAGCACATTTTCCATAGCAACAAGTGAAACATCTATTCATTTATTTGCATAACTATAATATTTTACATTACTACTTAACAAGTTAACAATAATTTATTACTGTATTTTATCTTAATTCTCTTTATTAAGGCATCATAAAGAAGTTTATTTTGTTAAAAAGTAGAGATAAATTAAAGAATAGTCAAAGACCCTTACTGAATAGAATTGCTAAGAGAAAGATGAACTCTTAAACAACGACCTCGTCTACATGTACTCCTGAAATTACACCAATATAGGTTCAACGCACTTATTTATATCTTCCTCTCTTTTCTCTCAAATTTTAATATGAATGCATAAATCAACGAAAGAAAGCAATAAAAAGCATCCAAGAAATCCAATAATGAAATCCATTAATGAAAGCGAATAACGAAAACATCTAAAGTAAGGCAAAATAATAAAAAGAATGAGGAAGAAACTCTTATATAGAACTTATTCTCCCAAATATGATTCACTATATTTTAGACTCAATTTCAGCAAAAGTCAATCCTGAGATGGAGAGGGTCTTAATTCATTTATCTCGATCTATCAATACTGAAAGGGTTCCCACAATAATTCAACTTTGAATCGATATTCAAATCCCAAGACAACATAGTGCCCCATGCTAAGAGCATAGTAATACACGTTTGGATCCAAGGTACATGATCATCGTGCGAGACGATTGCATGGGCATGCATCACTCTAATATGAGACCATGATACAAAAATGACAAACACATACACGACAAGAACTTGATCAATTCTCGACCAAATCAAATTTTGTTAAGCACTCTAGTCTCGTACTAATAAGGACAAGATAATACAAAGGACAAAGGACTGAACGCAAAAACCATAAGGAAATCAAAGCAAATTGAGAATAAAAACAAAAAAATTTAATAAAATACTAACTTAACACCCCAAGAGCAAGGTGTACTTGTATGCAGGTCGGTGATACGACCGATTCGAGTCCTAGCATGATGTGTATGTATTGTGTACATCTCTAGGTTGGCTTGAAAGCTAGGACCTCGCTCTCACACACTTGGTTCATTTGGATAAAGAGGAGGTAAGGGAGTATGAGAGAGAGAATGGAAATAATAATTTGGAATTAATGATTAAATAATGAAGGTTATATGGCTTATACAACCTTGAGAGTTCAATGTCATGCCCGAATTTCGTAGAATCGATAGTCATCCCCCGGGCATGACGTCGTGCGTGCCTAGGTTGCACAAAGCACAAGGCCAAGATATTTTTGTATAACGAGCATCTATTCAGAGTACATAAATAATTGAACACAATATTGAAACATGAAAAAGTTCTCTTTATTGATAATGAACATCTTTTACAAACTCTTGAACGAGTCAAATATTTGCATCACGGGCTTACAAAAGTGGACGCAAAATGAGATAGATGTCCGGTATATTATATCCTTTTACTAAAACTTCAAAGGTGATAAACACCTTCGGGCGAAGCTATCGCCTTTCCACAGAGCTGTATAAGGTATGTGCACGAGCTCCTAGAACTTTAAAATATGCTTCAAGGGCACGAACAGGACATGCTGGTAGGTGTACTTGATTGGAAAGTCATTCTAACTTCTTGTAGGATCTCCTTGGTGCGGGAAACCTATTGCAACGAGGGTCAGTACATCAAAATGCACTGGTGAAGGCGAGCTAACCCACCTATACCAATCAAAATATTGTTTATGTGAAGCATACAAGTTATTATATGGTATTTTTATCTTATCTTAGTTCAAGTTACAAGCACGCAATGGATATGGAAAACTATTAAAATAAATATGCCACCGTTCGGTGACTTTTACCTGCCCGTCTGAACCGCCTGCACAATACTTACCATAACCTTCCCTGACACGAAGACATAGTTAGCTTGCATAGTTTAAATATATGAAGGAATCGCTAGCATGTTGTCATAGTATATGAGTTATAGTCTCGGGATGGAATGATATGCAATGCATGGAACATGGGCGTCATATGTCATCCTGTCTGAAGCAAGCGACTATCAGGAAGTATTGTCCATATCGGATCGATTCCAGTACCCTAGCGACCGTCCGCAGGAACTAAGACCTTGTGCACAAGTTGTTCGTGACCAAGCGAAGTCTACTAAGTTATCAATCGAGGCAGTTTAAGGCAACACAAGCACGAGACAAGTAACAGGGCATGATCTATTTTGCATAGTCTTTTTGTTCAATTTATTTCTTAGCAAGGTGTGTTCTACACTTAGCACGATAATAGAAAAAGTATATATTCTAAAAATAATTGAACATGATGAAAGAATATTTTAAGCGAACTAGCATACAACAAGGTAATCGTTCACAAATTAATTGGCAAGCAAAAGTAATCCAAGTCTATTTTATTTTATCTTGACATCTTCTAGTTATTATGGTATCATTTGATCGGAACAATCAAGAATGCAATATTTTATATGTGAAGACTTGGAAGTAGGTTCAACTAAATTGAATTATAGCCACTCACAAGTTTGTGGGGAGAGGAAAGGAAAGAGGTACTTCAAGACTCCGCTCGTGCGTTGCCTACTGCACGATCATAACTACATTGCCACAAACAAATGATTAATACATATTCTCCTCTTTTCAAGCTCGAAAGAAAAATATAGTTCAACGAACTAAAGCAATTATCGAAATCATTCAAGAATAGGCAAATCTAAAAACTAACTCAAAGCATGAAAGCAACCAGACGATAGTAAAAACTAGGCAAGAAAACTTGCAGCGGAGAGGTCCCTCTTGACTCCGCTGCTAAATTCGTCCTTGGGACACGGTCCACTGAATATGGGAATCTATTTCGAAGAAGCCAATCCATAATAAGAAAAAGATCTTGATTCAATCTATCCCGATCGATCGATACCGAAAGTATTTCTTAGTCACGCTCCCCGAAAAGAGGGAACAGGGCACAAAATCCAATCATGGTCATTGGATCGAGATCCAATAGCTATGATTAACGTAACCTAAGGCATTGTTGTTGACTTTCCTCTTGATTAGTATACCGACGGTATAGAACTGGTAGTATTCTGTTAGTATATTATTGAGTCAAGAAAAATTGGGTTTGACCCTATTTCTTGGTATTTGTACTATACATGGGTCCTATGACGGGTTTATGGCAATACTGGTCTCTACAAGTCTTAGTGGCCTCCAGATTAGCTCGTTGCTTCAAAAAAACCAAAAAATAGTTGTATATGTCATCGATAACTTTTTAGAACTCTAAATATCTCACGAGATAGCCCGTACGATCCTTGATGCATGCAAATGAAGATAATTCACTAAAACTAATCAATCAATCAACACTACAAGTCTAGCTCTGCCATCGAGGCACAATATTAATGGTCGAGGACTCATCTTGTGAAAATCCACAACTATTGAACATGATATGTAAATTAAAAAAATGAATAGGTAAGCTACTTGAAAGAATATGGGGAAAATGTCCAATAAAACAACATGTACACTTGTATCTATATAAAAAATCGATATAGTGAGGCAAACCTTACAACTTTATTCAATCAAATGAGAGAATATCCTACAAGAATTACACAACAGATATTATATGCGAAACCCTTCCTTGATAAGATCTCTATCGAGCTCTCTCCTTCTTCTCTCTAGATTATTATATAGTTTCTTTTTTAGGCTTAAGATCAACCTCATTTTCCTCAATCACACCCATTAGGTTTGGGGAAACTCTTAAATAGGCTCTCTTGACTATAAGAAGGTAGGAATAATCTAGATTGTCGAAATAATCTTTAGATTTGAACGGTTCTCTAAAATCGAGGAGGAGGTATACTGCCAATATACTTGATGTAGGCTTTTCTTCTCAAAACTTATTGGAACAAAATTACACTATAACGATATATCGCTGGTATGTCGGTCAGATATAGTTGTTACTGTAATTTAGCTCTTTTAAGCTCCTTCTTGCTATTTTGTCTCCTCTTAGACTTTTTGGATCACTAGAGCCATAAATAACTAGAAATAGGCGCGATGCCTAAGGCATTAACAAATCTTGGGGTGTATGACTACAGAATAATCTGGATTTTGATTTGCATCGTCACTTCTACAATAATATCCTCCTCATCATGCTGCTGCTATTAAAGTCACGTTACATGTTTATGTTCTTATTAGTATTTTTAGTTGTTTGCTCTATTTATGACATAAATAAAATTTGATGTTCGATAACATGCTGCTCCGTTGACTACTATTATGTTGTTTTATTTTTTTGAGAAATAATGTAGAGTCGGGGAGGGCTGATCTCGGGGTAACATTTCCTCCAATGTTACTACCACTTTTAGTTACTTAATTAGCCCTATATTGGGTTTGAAATCTCAGGACGTGGCCACATAAGAATTTCTCTTAAGATGTCGTATAATGTACGGGCACGCTAGATACGAATCCTTAAAAGTTATATCTAGATTCACCCGAACATTCATACAATCAATATCCTAGCCACGCTTT
The DNA here is from genome assembly GCA_036927795.1 of Iris macrosiphon. Classification (NCBI taxonomy): domain Eukaryota; kingdom Viridiplantae; phylum Streptophyta; class Magnoliopsida; order Asparagales; family Iridaceae; genus Iris; species Iris macrosiphon. Next base: position 156,504,151 of record JAYESA010000014.1, read on the forward strand.
GGTAGTTTGACTCACTTATTATGTCCATGCTAGAGAAACTATACATTTATAATATCATGGGTTCAGGGATTTGGAGGCATTCTCGATGCACAACCCAAATATAATCACTTAACACGTGACATGATTTGTCGCTCCTTGGCGCACATTAAATCATAAATAATAATCAGGCAATAGTGGTATCAACACGGATGTAGTATTCGAATCCAATTACTAATTGTACGTTGGGTCACATGAATCAAGAACATATTGAGTCAAAATAAGCATGGCCGCATGGGTCTCTAGGCCGCATGGGAAATCAGGCCGCAGGACAATCCTGGCTGCATGAAAAGTCAGGCCGCATGAAGGTCAGGCTACATGGACCACTTGGCTGCATGCCCAGGGTTAAGTCTGCTCCTTGGGACAACTATTGAAGTAAAAGTCAAATAAAATAAAGTGTCAGTAATATGACATAAAGTGACTGATGTGACTGAGGTGACAAGCCATAAAGTGTGTCAGGAAGAAAAGACAAAACTTATAAAAATTAGTGCCAATGGTTTAGAGCCATGTGTCCAAAAAAATAGTTGCTGCATATTCTCCTGGCCTCATGGGCGTCGGTGCCGCATGGTGTTCTCTAGGACAAGAAAAAAAATTTATTCATTCAGTGAGTGAAAACACAAGGTGTTAAAGGATACTTGTGTAAATTAGCAGTCATGCGTCCAACAAGATGGACGCATGCTGTCAGTATGCGGCAAGAGTTTAGGCCGCATAATCCTCTCGAGCCGCATGGCACTCTCGACCGCATATGCTCACTAGCTGCATTGGAACTTCGTCTTCTCCAACAGCAGGTTCGGCCACGACGAAAAAGCTCCAAAAAACTAAAATCTTATTTTGTTCATGAAATTGTCATTTTAAGTCCAAATAAGGTGAACCAAAAGACAAAATACTCTAAATTAAAAGATCTATCATTTAGCAAAAACTTGTTTTCAAAGACATAAGTTTAATAGATCAAAACCCAGAAAAACTCATAAAAATCTAAGTTAGAAATATAGATCTACACTAATCCATCCATCAAACCAAAAAAATTCAAGAACTAAAAGTTCTTAAAAACACATAATAAATATAATAGAATAATAATATAGAGGGTTTCTCCATTTCTCATGCAAGGTATAATTGCCTATGAAATAGGGAGAGAAAGATAAAGAAAGAGGAAGAAATAAAGAAATAAGGAGAGAGAGAAAATATTGGGTTATATATGGTAGGGTTTGAGGGTTGAACTAAAGTTTCTCATGAGTTGAACCAACCCACAAAATAAACCATGAACCATGTTAAACCAAAGTATGGTTCTAGTCTCCATGCACATGCAACCATGCTGAAATAAAAATATATTTCAAATACGTATATCGGGAACGGGGAGTGACATCTCTATCCGCCTTAGAAAAATTTTGTCCTCGAAATTCGAATCCAAGCAATAGCTAGAGAAGTCAGGACAAGTACGATATAAATCTACTAGCAACTACACACACAAGCAATATCATCATAACATAAAGGTGATTACTTGATCACAGAATTCGAGATATGAAGGCATAAGAAAGAATATACCTTCTGAATCGAATAGGTGCGGTTATCGGGATCGAATATCATCCCCACGCTCCCAAGTTGATTCCCCTAGAGAGTGATGGCCCTAAGCAACCCTGACAAGAGAAATAATCTAATTCTTGAGCACCTTCTCCCTCCGGTCCAATATGGATACGGGTTGCTCCTCGTAAGATAAGTCGATACCAATGACTAATTCAGAGAGATCGAGGATATGTCTCAGATTCAGAATATACCTATGCAACTGAGACACATAAAATATATCGTGTACCTCACGTAACAAAGGTGAAATAGAAAAACGATAAGCAACATCGCCTACCCGCTCAAGAATATCGAACGAACCTACGTATCATAGACTAATCTTTCCACGAACCCCGAATCTAATGACTCCATGGGTGGAAGAAATCCACAAAAATACGTGGTCATCGACATAAAACTCTAAAGGTCTATGATGATGATCTGTCCAATGACGATGCCTATCTTGTGCAACCCGAAGTCACTCTCTAGTCAGTTTGACAACATCTACTATATGTGTGAACATTTTAGGGCCTAATATCTTCTGCTCACAAATATCATCCCAAGCCAACGGTGATCTACACTTCCTTCCATATAGTGCTTCAAAATGTGCCATCTGATTATTGGCCTGATAACTATTGTTGTACGAGAATTCTACCAAGTGAAGGTAATTCTCCCAAGATCCAGCAAGATTTAAGGTACAGTCTCGTAGCATATCCTCCAGGGTCTGGATAGTTCTCTCTGATTGTCTGTCTGTCTTGGGGTGGTAAGCTTTGCTGAATCTTAACTTGGTGTCCAAGCTCTGGTGCAAAAAATTTCAAAAATAAGAAGTGAACCGTGTATCTCGATCTGACATGATACTTACTGGGATACCGTGTTGTCTCACTATCTGTCGTATATATATATTTCAGCCAATTATTCTGTAGACTGTCATACTCGAAAAGGAAAAAAGTGACTACTTTATGAGACGATCTGCTATTACCCAAATTGCATCTCGACTTGTCGGTGATCTAGGTAAACTAGTCACAAAGTCCATCATAATGTGTTCCCAATTCTACTCTAGAATAGAAAGTGGCTGCAATAATACTGTCGGTCTCTGTTGTCCTGCCTTCACTTATTGACATATCAGACATCGCGATACGAAGTGTACTATTTCTCTCTTCATTCCATTCCACCAAAAGTGTTGCTTGATATCTTGGTACATCTTCGTGCCTCTCGGATAAATAAAATATTGGAAACTGTGTGCTTCAGTCATAACTTCTTGCTGAATATTCCCGCTTGGTACGCATAGACGATTTCCAAACCTTAGTATTCCATCGGCATGTATTGTCAACTCCTTTCGAAGGCCTGACTTACATTCTTCTCATAGATTTTGAATATTTGTGTCTTCTGTCAGAGCTAGCTTTATTCTATCTACCAAAGTTGACTGAATCTGTAGGCTAGCCTGAAATTATGTACTTGGTAGAAGTAATATCTCGATACCCATCTCCCTTAAGTCTTCTAGAATGTGCTTCTGAGTAGTCAACATAAATTTTCTACCTCTTTTGCTAAGTGCATTAGCTACTACACTAGCCTTGCCTGGATGGTCCTAAAGTTTCACGTCATAATCTTTCAACAACTCTAGCCACCTTCCCTGCCTTATGTTCAGGTCTTTCTGCAAGAATACATACTTCAAACTCTTATGATCTGTGAATATTTCTACTCGATCACCATATAAGTGGTGCCTTCATAGCTTAAGTGCAAACACTACTACTGCTAGCTCCAAATCGTGAGTTGGATTATTCTTCTTGTGATCTCTGATCTGCCAAAAAGCATACTCTATCACTCTTCCTTGTTGCATCAAAACACATCCAAGTCCCTTGCCTGATGCATCACAGTATACTGTGAATCCTCCAGAGCCAGTTGGAAGTGTAAGGATTATTGTATAGATTTTCTTATTTAACTCTTCAAAGGCTATTTGACATTCTGCTGATCCTATAAATTTAACTTCCTTATACGTCAACTGAGTCAATAGTGTCAAGATCTTAGCAAAATCTGACACAAATCTTCTATAGTATCCTGCCAAGCCCAGGAAACTATGCACTTTCGCTACTGTCTTTAAAATTAGCCAATTTTTTATTGTCTCTACCTTCTTGGGATCAACTGACACTCTTGCTGCAAAAATAATGTGTCCAAGAAAGGATATGCGATCTAGCCAAAACTCACACTTACTAAGCTTTCCATATAACTTGTCCTCCCTCAAAGTTTGTAGAACTATCATGAGATATTCTTCATGCTCCTCCTCATTACGAGAATACACCAGGATGTCATCGATGAATACTACCATAAATTAGTCTAACTAAGGCAAAAAAAATATAGTTCATCAAATCCATGAATACCGCTGGAGCATTAGTCAGTCCGAATGTCCATATGGTGACCTAAATATTATCTTTGGTATATCCTAATCCCGGACTTGCACCTAATGATATCCTGATCGTAAATCTATCTTGGAGAAGACTCTTGATCCATTTAATTGGTCAAATAAATTATTAATCCTTGGTAGTAGGTACTTGTTCTTTATGGTTATTGTATTAAGCCGCCTGTAATCCATACACAACCACATCGATCCATCCTTCTTCTTCACCAATACAGCTGGTTCTCCCCACGGTGCTGCATTGGTCCAAATAAACATCTTCTCCTTCAATTCTTCTATGTGTTGACATAACTGATCAAGTTCTAATGGTGACATTGGGTACACTGTCATGCCCCAGTCCCAAAATATGTAGGACTAAAAATATGTAAGCATGTTGGTCGTTTGTATATGGCAACTCCAATATATAGAAACCATACACATACGTACGTTATTTTATGAATAATAATTCATAAGTGGTATAATTTCACCAGTCACAGGAAATACTAATCTCATCCACAAAACTAATTAGAATATATATAACCAAATATAGCAATATACCAAGAATTAAATAGTCAAAAAGAAAGTAATAGTCAGGTGGAGACAAATCCACTACCAACTAGAATATGAAAGAAAATATAATGAGTACATCATCTAATGATCAGAGAGGCTCGAAGGGAAGACCTCCACGAAAGATGAAGAAGTAGCCAGTCCTGATTCTTGCTCCTGCAAATAATCATGATCTTTCATACCTGGAAAGGGTGCCAGGTCCTTAGAGGGGCATAACAAGTAAACAAGAATTGATATACATAAAAGTAAAGCGGTAAAAAATAAATAGGATAAATACCCATCTATGTGAATGTACTCGAGACATCTCTAGTGGCGCATGAGGAAAGAGAAATTAAAGAACAGACGTCCCACCAGGCGTTCCGTATAACTCGGGGGTTATACAGTTGCACCATTTTCAAGTACAATAAGAAACAAAAATTTCGTACTGTCACTAGTAGATTCTCCCCTCCCAATGAACTATCTAAACCGTATACGCGGTGCAGACATAATGCAATGACCTCAAATAATATCTAAAAAACTAAACCAATACCAACTACTAACACAAGACTCGAACTCTCTTACCGATGATCAGTCGACACGCTAGTCCATGAACTCTCTCACTAAGACAGTGAACGTGATTGAAATAGTGTCTGGTCAGAAGATACCATGTATCTTTAAAATATGTCAGGTAAGTCAACAACTTCTAAGACACGTACATTCATATAGCAAAATAAAAACTAGGCATAATATAAACTGAGCAATATAATCAAGCAAGGTGTACTTGCCTTCCAAGCCAAGCTGCGAGCACAACCAGTCTGGTCTGGAGCTATCCACAAGAACGTCTCGAACACCTACCAATTAATTATTACACTAATTAGAGTCTTATTCTTTTAGTCAAATTAAGTTTATCTAGTTAATACTCCTACGTTGGTTGCACATGCAAGTAACTCCACACCAAAATATTACTAACCATCAAACATTATCAAAAACTATTTTTAAAATATTATTTAATAAAAAATATTAATTCTAAAATTTATTAAAAAAATAGGGTTTTTAGTAATAGGGTCGTCTCCTATAAATTCTATGAGTATAAAAACAAGTAGAAACCAGAACTAGTTCATAACGGGTTACCTACTAATCACCAAAAATTAATTTTTAACAAATAAGTAAATCTGAAATAAAAGTTAAAAATTCAAAATTAAAATATAATAATTAATTTTAAATGCTAAAAATATGGGTTTTTGGTCAAAATTTAAGTCTAAAACTGTCGGGGTCAAGTTTTGTCAAAATTAGGTCAACTTGCTACATAAAATACATAAAATTTTAATTTTTATAAATAAAACTAAAATCTGAATAAATATGATAAAATTAGTAATAAATACAATAAATACTATTTCTATTATCAATACAAAAATAATTAGGGTTTTACCATCTACAAGTTGATCCTATTAGGGTTGGCAACCAAACTTTGCTAGTATGCATGCCCAGGGGTGCTACATGTGTGTTGTGACAATATAATCATCAAATAATATAATTTTGATATAATTTCAGAATATATAATTTTTGGAAAAAATAATACTTCATCAGGAAAATTTAGGATTTTCTATCGATGATCAAGTCCTAACAAGGTCCAAGGGTCTCCAACATGCATACATCAAAACTAGGTCAAACTACCCATAAAATATGCTCAAAACTCTAATTTAATACAAATTAATAAATCTAGAATTATTTATAAAATCTGAATATATTTTCTATTAATAATATCTATATAAATTTATTAACAAGATTTAAAGAGGATTTTGAAGAAGGTTTCATACATGCACAAAAGTTTTGGGTTGAACCTCAAAATTAGGGTTCATGGGTTGCATGAGTTCTTCAAAATAAAATAATAGAGTTTACATCACACACACACACACACACACACACACACACACACACACACACACACACACACACATATATATATATATATATATATATATATATATATATATATATATATATATATATATATATATATATATATATCAAAAAGAATTTGAAGAAGGAAGGAGAGAAGGATTAAAGAAACTTACTAGAAGAAGAATGAAGAAGATTCTAGGGTTCTTGGATGGAGGAGGTGGTGTGGTGTCCACGTGAAGGGTGGTGGTCGGGCTTGGTAATGGAGGTGGTGGCTAGGGTGATGGAGAAAGGAGAGAAAGTTAGGATTTTGTAGAGGAGATTTTAAGTTAGGATTTTTATAAGGGGAGATAAGAAGGAGATTATATATATATATAGAGAGAGAGAGAGGGAGAGAGAGAGAGAGAGAGGGGGGGTCAGATTAGGGGGTGAGTGCGCGGATATGGGGAGAGGGCTGCGGGTTTGGGAGGGGGTATGATTAGGATTGGGTAGTTAGTTTGTTAGGATATTTTCTAATTAAGTTATGACAAAGATTTGATTTGATTCCATGGGATTAAAATAATGGACAATTAATATGCAAATCCAAGGTAAATCTTCGGTAGTTGGGATTTGATTGGACTTCTCAGGGAATAATTAATGGACAACCAATATGCAAATCTAAGGTAAATCTTTGGTAGTTGAGATTTGATTGGGATTCTAAGAGAATAATTAATAAACAAATAAATAAATAAATAAATAAATATGCAAATCCAAGGTAAATCTTCGGTAGTTGGGATTTGATTGGACTTCTCAGGGAATAATTAATGGACAACTAATATGCAAATCTAAGGTAAATCTTTGGTAGTTGAGATTTGATTGGGATTCTAAGAGAATAATTAATAAACAAATAAATAAATAAATATATATATATATATATATATATATATATATATATATATATATATATATATTAAATAAACTACGGTTGTTATACTAGTGCTATACTAATGTTGAATGGTCGAATTTTGTGTCACGCGAAGGATCTTATAAGTAGTGTCTCCAGTATGGGCTACTTCCTATGAATGACGATATAGATTTTGTGGTCGTCCTGTATCATTAATGTATAAACTACGGTGAAGTGTACTAATAAAATAATTAGATTTTAATTAATTTTAAAAAATCTAAAATAAATACAATAAATATAAAATACACACAAAATACCTATTTTGGGTGAGTGGTTTTAAATACACCTTCTGGGATACTGGTTCTGCTTCTGGCATTAATTCTATACAGAACTCTACTGCTCTAACCGGGGGTTATCTGAAAAGATCGTCAAGAAAGACATCCATGAACTCTTCAACTATCTTGGACAGCAGGTTTGCTTCCCTTGCTACTGTTGTGACTCCTCCCTTATGCTGGTCTCTTACTATTCTGCTAAGGACAAACTCTTATAGACCAAAAATTCTAAACAACACTCTACCATCTCGACAGTCTAGATAACGTCAAAGTTATCCATAGGGAACTCGATCAACTTTGCAAGTAATAAATATCCACATACTATGACTGGACATGCTAGGAACATCCTACTAACTTCTATTATCCCATTGCCAGTGAGTATATTCAGCCTTGCTGACAATACCTCAAACTTTAATCTAATACTTGTCACATATTGTGCAGATATAAATGAGTGCGAAGCTCCAGAATCAAATAAAGCTACGGCAGAAAAGGTTGTAACGAAAATGTTACCAGCCACTACGTCGCCCGACGCCATAGCTTCTTCCGAAGACAGGATGAGTGCCTGTCCTTGGCCTTGTTGAGCTCCTTGCTATCTTTCTTGTTATCGTGGTTGCGGTCCCTGAAGATTCTGCTGTTGCTGCCTATAAAGTTGGGCCTGAGTCGGCAATAGACGCTGAGCCAAAGGCCATACTGCTACTGTCATGTCCCGATCTTTCGCAGGTAATCAACCACCCCCACTAGCACGAATTAACGTACCAGGGCTTCTGTGGTACGATCTTTTCTATCTGGGCATGATGTCGCACGAGCACAAGCTACGGCCATGCAATGCCATGAATCCAAACAGGCGCTAAGTTGACTAAGCCATAGAGTCGCACAGATAGTCCAAATACAGCTGAATAAGAAATGAACAGGTAATTGGTAACAAGTTCACCGATTCTTCAATAGCAAAAGCATTGATTAACAAAATTATAGAAGTAAAACAAGCACTTTATTTATATTGAATAAGTGTTACAAGCGGCACTAGGTCGAGATTATAAGTCGCTCAAGTCCTCTCTCTCAAAATAATAAAAGCGTATCAAGTGGCTACATTTATGGAATATTACATAGGCGATGTTCCAACTTTATGACTTGTATATGCGTTTCAGCTCTGTATGTAATGCTCCAAGGCTCCAAAGTAAACTTCATGCCTTAGCTCGCACGAAGGGGGTTTTCGCACCGAACAAGGTTCAACCGTACCCTGCAAGCAATCTGGTGGATTATCAGTACATGAATGCACTGGTAGGTAGGCTTCTCGCCCGCTCAAAAAATCCAAACACATTATACAGGTTCTATGCACCATCTATTATCTTATCTTTCTAGTCTTGCCTTATGATAAGTTTTAAGGCATAAAATACAAAGCCTAACTCGTGTGGCAGAACGCTGTGCGATATAAGAGTAACACGACGAGACTTCCAACTTACCATTCTTCCTTCCCTATCCAATGACACAACCAAGTTAGCCAAACACGAATATATGCATATATTTAAATCCGAGGAATCGCATAGTGCACACATATATACTACGAGTGTGTTCCTAAATTAGGTGCACGAGTTTGCTTAAATTATGAAACACAAGTTACTTTGTTACTCAGATTCAGGCGTGTACTCAGGTTATTCAAGTGATTACAAAACTCAGGCTACACAGATTACTTGTTCATTTCTTATATTACTCAAATTCAGTTTTTTTAGACGAAATATAATTACTTGCACGCGGATTACCGCAACTGAGCCTGACTAAATCTATATGAATAGGTTGATGGCCTACATGACATTATGGACATAGTCACAAAGAAGAGCTGGTTCCGGTGCCCCATTGACAGACCGAATTTATCTGTGCTAACTATAACTAGCACGACTACCTAATTTCCCCTAAGTCGGTTCGGTCCCGACGCCCTGTCCGTATGAAATCAAGCTTGTGCACAAGCGTCCGCGACCAAGCGAGTCTCTTTTATTTGTTCTTTTTTTTCTTTCTTTTGATATCTTCTTCTTCTGAGTAAACGACAATGGTCCCTACAAGCCATCCCAGTCCGTTACTGACTTATTGGTTCTTTGTATCTTTCTTTATTACGGACTCCTCGAGCCATTCTTTTGGTGCCATTCTCTTAGTGTCATTCTTTAGTGCCATTCTCTTAGTGTCATTCTTTAGTACTGTATATTTTAGTCATTCTTTACTTGCATCTTACTTTTATGTTTTTTTATCATCTTTGCAGCTTTCGATATGGGAACTACCCTGGCAACCCAACGGTCCCGAAGTCGTTCCATATTTTCTATTACTAGGCTCATAACAACTATTTTAATAGTCTTCTTATCTCAGGTAAGTGAATCATGTTTCGTATTGTGTTCCAGGCCATGGCATGAATCTATGAGACTAGTATTAAAACAAGAAAAGCTAGTACTAGTTAGAACATGAAGCAGGCAAGCATCAAAACCATAGAAACATAAACAACTATGTTAGCACGAGTCTAACAAGGTTAGTGCGAGGGTTGAAATCGTACAGGGACATATTGAGCGACATAATCCATAAGACGAGTAGTGCAAACAAATGAAGCAGTGCACTATGAAGTGTATATAATGATCTACCCGAGGCATAGTGGGTTCTATTTGCAGGAAGCTAAGGTAGCATGCGAGGGTACAAGTTATAAGCCAAGTTTTATTTCTATGTTCTAACACAAGCAATACAAGATGGGATTATCCCCTTACCTAGGTGCGTTGTATTCTTTATTAGCATGCAAGGGGTGATTCACCTAGTGACTAGCATATAACGTCCATATTTTTAAGTGTATTGGCTAAGCAAAGACTAGTTTATCGTAGCCATCCACCTTAGCGATGATTCGCCTCGGTCGAGCGATACTCCAAGTGAGTTTTAAAAGTTTGTCTAAACTCCTGAAGGGTTAAGTCTAGAATCTTTTGTCTCAAATGAGTCTGTTCGCTGAGCAAAGCGGGTCGGGTCATTGCACTTGTGCCGATTGAATCAGCTATCCGCTTGAACGGAAAGGGTCGCTACATTATACACCACTTAGTAAAAGTCTCATCCTCGAGACTTTCGGAGCATAAACTGTTCTATTAAATTATCGAATCTATCTCAAGCATAGCAATCGGTGCCACTAGATCCGTTCGAACATAATTTCCTACTCGTTCCTTATATCGTATCGCGTGTATGCTGGGTCTGTCTTATTGAATGACTCTATCTTTCTATCCAGGCTCTGACTCGGTGTCTATTGCGTCTTAGTGCGGAACATATTGCTTAACACAGGGTACGTTATAATCCATCATGAATGACGATCTAAGGTTGAGGCAACTTATCAAAATATTATACTCGTCCACGCGAATCTAACATATTCACTTGCACTAGCATTCGAGATCAGCATATCGTGAGTCTGGATCATGCACATATTCAAGGCGTCCCTCAAACATATGCATGTCAACCAACTTAGCGATAGCGAAGTCTTTATACTTGAGTTTAATATATCATTAGGTCTTGGATCGTGCACACGTTCAAGGCGTCCCTCAAGCATATGCAGTCAACCAAACTCATCGATAGCAAAGTCAGACAAGCTACTTGCAAAAATCTCAAGGGTTATCATCTTACAAATCACGATGATAGCTCCAACAAGGTCAATAAAATTTTGTCATTTACAATTCGACTCAAATTAAGATTTGTACTACCTTTAAAAATGATCTATCCGATCAATCGACTAACATCCATGTCATATCGTATATTTTGTTTGTGTCAAACATAGCAAACAGTTACCATTTCAAGTCTAACTCTAAATCTTTCTGCTCCAGTTCTATGGCTTGCTCAGGCAATACTCCAAAGTCGGTCATACAAGTTCTTTCACTCGGCACAGGGTCATCTCCCTAATTATTAGGCCATCTTACAAGGTCATAGGTACAAGTTTAAGCACATAATTTATTGTACAAATTTGTTGCACGATGCTTGCCCCAATTCCTAAGGTTAAACTATTATTCATTTGTAATAGATATTCTACCCAAGCTCGTTTTACTCAAATTTCTAAACATGAGTATAGATTATCCTACTCACAATAACATGTTCATTTGTATAGGGTCGAGTCAGTTCAGTCAAATCTATAATATATCCATGTCGCATGACAAGCTTAGCAATTCGCATAGTCTATCTCCTCAAACATGTTTTGATAGAATCTACTTGTCCATTAAGTCTAGACCACTAAGTCATGATTCAATTCTAAATCTTTGATCTCAATCATAACTCTAAGTCGTCCAACAAGATTTATGTATCCGCTCACGAAATTATCAAGCGTAACTTACTCCAGGTTCTAGACTAACTCAGCCTTGCAATACTTTTGATTCACTTGTATTCTCAAATTTGTCTTATTGTGTTGAACCACAAGTCAAGACGATCCTTCAATTGTCATGCTTCAGTCTCCCGTAAGTTCTATCATCCTCGTTGGATGTGAGATCACCACGCTAACGATCCCGCTGGATAATCGTCTTAATCCGGGCATGACGCATGTACGAGCATAGAGTTATGCTCGCATAAGATAAGAACGTCAAATATTATGGTTATCATCGAAACGATTGAGATACCATATCATTTTACTTTTCTCCATCCAAGATATATATATGTTTATCCACCAAGTCATGTTCGTTCATGCCGTGATTATAATTCATCTAATAAAATTATCCAACTTTAATGTTACCTTTTGATAAATCCATAGTCTACTTCTGGCATTCCTCAAACAACTAAGTTCAAATATTCAAGCCAAAGTCTATCCACTTTTGATACATTCCATTCATCGAGTTCTTGAATAATCATCGAGCATGTTCTCGTGAGTTCGATCATCCCCGTCAGACGTAAAATCACCATGCCTGCACTTCCGCAGGATAATCGTTCTTGCTAGGACTGATTGTCGAAATTTATCTTTTGAGATAGATTCAAGATCGTTCTTTCAAACTCCAAATCAAATCCGTTATCACTTACCTCTTTCAGCGAACCACAACATTCTTTTACTTGTATAAATCCGTGATACTTCCAATTATCGATACCATGCCAAGTCTATAAATCTGAAACAACAATATCGATTCTCGAGCTAACTTCTATCGAGCAATATTATACTCAAGTTCAATCCATTTGATTCAATTTAAAATCGTTGCACGATCCACCAAGTTTTCTTGACCAAGATATCGATTTTATTACCTTGAATTCCTATTCAATATAAACCTTATTACTTATTCAAGACATACTCAATCGTTCAAACCAACTATCGCACGAGATATATGAATTCGCTTGAATATTTCTAAAATAATCCATACACCACTCAGGAATCAAATCACCCAATTAAATCCTCAATTGTGTTCGCATCACTCGCTAGCATATTCACCAAGTTGTTTCTTAGAACTCATGTACGATACCTAAGCGTCGCCTGATAAATCTTAATCTCGTGTATATTCTTATTGATAGTCATCCAAGTAAACCATATTTGATTTGTATCTGCTGACACGAAATATCGTTCGAGCTATTTCTCAAAATTCAAGCACGATCCTCTATATTCGCCTTAGTGATGATCTGATAAGGTTTATATCGGTTGTCATTCTAAGTATGACTTATCCTTATTCGAATGATATCTCAATCTCACTTGCAAACTAACTTGCACCAAAGGGTCTTGGCGCGCGATACTCAACACAACTTAGCAAAAAGGCTATGTGCAAAGCTAACCGTCCGAACGATATTCTATTTCATACACTAACCAGCTGGATAATCATGTATAGGTATTCGGGTTCGTACATAACTTATAAATTCTAGCACGAGTCAATTCCCATAAATCCTAACACAGGTTAGAAAAAGGCTCTTTGCATAACTATCGAGTTTAAGCAATTAGTAATAATATCATTCATATGCAATTTTTAAAGTATTTTGACTCATTGTATGAAATATCCCAATGGATCAACGAGAGAGAGAGAGAGAGAGAGAGTGTAGCCACATAACCCACAAATGAGCTTTCAAAACTGAGAGAATCAATACGAAGTCCAAAGGCATAAAGTAATGCTCTGATACCAATATGTCACGTTCCGATCTTCCGCAGGTAATCGATCGTCCCCGCTAGAGCGAATCACAGTGCCAACACTTCCGGGATAATATTTTCCATCTGGACGTGATGCCGCACGAGCACAAGCTTCGCCCGTGAGAGGCCATGAATCCGAACAGGAGGTAAATTGACTAAGCCACAGAGTCAGACAGATAGTCCGAATACAGCGGAATAAGAAACGAACATGCGATTGGTAACAAGTTTACAGAGTCATCAATAGCGAAAGCATTGAGTAACACAACTATAGAAGTAAAATAAGCACTTTATTGATATTGAATAAGTGTTACAAGCGGCTCTAGGTCGAGATTACAAGTGGCTCAAGTCCTCTCTCTCGAAACAATAAAAGCGTGCCAAGTGGCTACATTTGTGGAATGATACATAGGCGATATTCCAATATTGTTTTGTATATGCGCTTCAGCTTCGGACGCAACGCTCCAAGGCTCCAGAGCGAACTCCATGCCTTAGCTCATACGAAGGAGATTTTTGCACCGAATGAGGTTCTTCTGTACCCTGCAAGCAATTTGGTGGGTTATCAGTACATGAATACACTGGTAGGAAGGCTTCTCTCCAACTCGACAAATCCAAACACGTTATATAGATTTCGTGCACCATCTATTAAGTAATCTTTCTAGTCTTGCCTTAGGATCAGTTTTGTAATGTCCCACAACCGCACGGTGCATTACGCTGAGTCGGATTTAATGAGGCAATAGATGGTTATATTTTGATTTATTGGATTTAAGAACAAGTATTGATTTGAGTTGGTTTCTTGTGCAGATCGCAAGTGGAGTTCGATAAAATCAGTTGTTCGTTCAGAGCAGTAGTGGGATAGCTGGATTTGGAGCGATTATGCCATCTTTCTTAGTCCGATCGGCCGGATGATTTGGAGAGCACGGTATGCTCGCACGGTAATAACAATTGAGTAGATCATACTTTGCATCGGACCACTGGTTCAAAGGATCGGCCATATCGTCAAGGCAGAGTGCTAACGTAATCAGACTTAGTAAGTAGGCTCTATCCCTTCTCCTCTACTCCTTCTTTCTAATAATATGGAACACACGTAATGGCTTGAATACTTGGACTGGAACATGAAAATCATCACATTATGGTATGCATAAAGTGTGCGTTATTTGGTTGGATATGACTTGTGGCTTGAGTTGGTTTTGCGTGGGCAGTTAGAGCTTGAGTTAAATTTATATTTGGGCAATTGGAGCTTGAGTGGATCATCTTGGTTGGAACATTAAGGCACTTCGGGCGGGCGAGAGAGCGTGCATCCGTACACGAGTACAAGTTGGGTACTTTGTCATGTAAAGGTGCAGTTGTGGTTCGACACCGGACAAATATATCGATGAGGGCATTGTGCCACGGTTGGGACATTATGTCACGGAGCTTTTGGAGTGAGGGGTGTTGCACCAATTGGAGCATTGTGTCAAAGATGTATAGTGCATATGGGGATAACTTGAGATGGTGCCTTGGGATATAAGTTGGATAATGATTATGGATATTAGATGGATTAAGGCGAGTATCGTTTAGTGGGGCGAGAAGGCTCGGTTTTCTCGCCATCCCTACTTGGTGTTTGTATTGGTCGCGGACAACCTGTTATGCACCAGGATGTAACACCCCGTTCCGCTCAAGCGGACTGTCGACTCAAACGGCAATAGTACAACTGTCCCGACCCGCTTTGCCTCAAACAAAAAGCAAAGGATATCCAGACTTGTCCCTACAGAAATCTGGCTTGGACTTTCAGAGGCTCGCTTGACGTATCGCTCTACCGAGGCGAATCATCGCTAAGGTGGGTGGCTACGGTGAACTTGTCTTTGCTTAGCCAGTACACATAAAATCTGGAATATTCATGCTAGTCGCTAGGTGATTCACCCCCTGCATGCTAATAAATCCAACGCACCTAGCTAAGGAAATAATCCCAACTTGTATTGCTTGCTAGAACATGGAAACCAAAATATTGCTTATATACAGACCCTCGCATGCTAAGTCCCTTAACAGTTTCATCTCTCGGCTTACCTTCGGGTCCGAGCAACGTGCCTGCTTATGTTCCTTAGAAACGCATGCTAGTCTGCTTGAATGTTGCCATGTTTTCATCCAATCCCCGGGGACTACTACGTAGTCGTTCCGTGCCTGAATGAACCTGCAAGATTTTGGGACCGTTAGGTCACCAAGGCAGTTCCCGATCCAGGGGACTGCATCCTGTCAAGTAAAAGAACCATACTCCAGTGGCAAGACTCATTCAGGTATTCGGATCTTCCTGCAAGTCTCCCTCGTGTGCGGGCTTACAGCAGCCCAGGAGACTGTGCATATCCAATAGCTAAATGAATCATGCATTACTGCTTGTCGTGTGCTCGTGTGTAAATCAAATAATCGTGTTGCCTGAGATTGGTTAAATAATCGTGTTGCCTGAGACTGGTTTAACCCTGACTTGCATGTCGCGGACTAGTTCCACGGACGGTCACCGGGGCACTGGGGCCGATCCGGTCCGGATGGAGCTCGTATGTAGTCTCGTGTGCAGGGAGGATAGCTTGTAATGCATCGTATTCGTGTGCCTCGTGTATACGCGTAGCATGCTATCCTTGTCCTCGACTACGTCCAGTAATGGCTCCGCCAGCGACTCCTGTTCATATAGATAAGTTATCCTCGCTTAGCGGCTATCCGCGTGCGAGTCACTGCATCGCATCAAGAACAAATAAACACCTGAACGATCATGTTAAAATGACCCTCGTGTTTGCATATGCTTGCCTCCTGAATGCTTATACTTGCCAGTGCGTGAATTAACATGTTTGCCTCAATGTTTGCCTTGGACAGGGAAGGAGATGGTAAGTTGGTAAGTCTCGCCGTGTTCCTCTCATATCGCACGACGCACTGTCCGACACGTTAGGCTATTCAATGTTTGCATGAAACTGATCCTAAGGCAACTAGAAAGACAACTTAATAGTTGTGCACGAAACCTGTATTACGTGTTTGGATTTGTCGAGCGGGCGAGTAGCTTCCCCACCAGTGCATTCAATGTACTGATAATCCACCAGTTTGTGTGCAGGGTGCGGGAGAACCTCGTTCGGTGCGGACGCCTCCAACATGCGTGCTAAGGCGTGGACATCACTCCGAAGCAACGGTGCATCCGGAACAGAAGCACATATACAAGACATAAGTTGTGAACATCGCCTGAACATCGCCTCTATAAACATTCCACTGTTGTAGCCACTTGGCACGCCTTTACTGTTTCAGAGAGAGGCTTGAGCGAATTATAATCTCGGCTATACGCCGCCTGTAACACATGTTCATATCAATAAAAGAGCTTGCTTTACTTAAACTTGTGTTTCAATGCTTTCGCTATATTTGTCGACTCAGTGAACTTGTTATCGAATCGCTATGCGTTCATGACTCCGCTGCACTCGGACTATCTGTGCGACTCTGTGGCTTAGAACTCTTGCCGCCAGCCAATGAACCATGGCCTTGCACGGGCGTGGCTCACGCTCGTGCGGTATCACGCCCGGATGGGTTAAGCGATCGTTCCGCGGGAGCGCTGGCGAGGGTGATTTCCGCCAAGCGGGAACGGCCGATTGCCTGCGGAAGATCGGGGCATGACACAGGACCGTTCGACCATGGAGCAGACAAATGGTAACGTATCTTGGGCACGGTGTCGATAGTTCGATACGACCATGTGGGCTAGCTACTCAGCGCTGGATCGGGTAGAATTGTAGTTGATTAGTCCTTTATGGCTTGGCTAGTGACTTCATATAGATAAGAGTTGGTTTGCTTTTCTGTGGTTTTGTTTGTGCTTTTAGTGTAGGCGGCGGCCACCTTGCCTCAGGCAAGAGTGTGCATATCGATGATTGGATTAGTAAGGCTTGGATTGTGGCATGGTTTGAGTATGGATATTGAGGATTGGATTTTGGTTCGATAGGTTCACGCATTGCTTGGGTTTGAGTAGGACGGTTTGCATGCTAGTTTAATTTGAGTTGAATATATCTTCTTGTATATTTGCTTCAGTTGAATGCTTGTATGCTTAACTTGCTTTACAGTTTTTCTTAACATGTCATATCTCTGCCATGAAATGAATCTAGGATTCAAGTAGAAAGATCACCATATAACTGTTTGCATTCACTATTCTACTTGGTGTTGGTTTAGACGAGTGGGTTACCCCGTTCACCATTACAACTGTGTACTGACCCACGTTTGTGGGCATTATTTTAGGTATGCAGGTGTAGTGGCGCTGCTTGGATATACGGGGCATGATATATGGAACGGTAAGTACCTTTGTGGGCAAGAGAAAGAGCAAGAGTGTTGCATCTCCTTTGTGATATTCTCCTTCGTGGCATTTTTATTTGGACCCTATCGTGAGCTTCGCTGCATATACTCTGATGTGTGCTTGGTACACAATATTTGACTTTTACTGTAACTTGGTCGTTTCGATGATTACTTTGATGTTTGACATCATCGCCTTATGTAAGCGCAACTCCAGGCTCGTACGGAATTACGTCCCGATGGGAACGATTGTCCTGCGGGAGCGCTGCAACGTGGTAATTCACGTTCAGCAGGGAGGATAGATCTTGCAGGAGATTGGGGCGAGACAAATTGGTATCAGAGCGTCAGTTTATTTGCTCGAACTTTGTCCTTTGGTTCATCACAAACTCTAAATATCTTCTGTGTCGTTTGGCTCTTGGCTCTACTCGATGCCGCATTAGATATTTTATGCAATAAGTCTACATATTTCTTAGTTGTGGGTGCATATTGTTCTTTGTTTCATTAGCTTTCATTGGTTTTTGGTAGATCGTATAGCATCGTTGGGCATTGTTGTATTTGTGCAACAAATTGTGTAACGTTATTGCATTTATGCAGTAAGTTGGGAGGTGTCATTGCGTTGGGTTAGCTTGTCGTTCAGGAGATTCTGGTTGCATCAGTGGATCAGTTGGTTGGCAGACGAGATTGATTATGTGGCATATTATGAGTAGAATCATCAGATAAGAATGGATTATTGCACGAGTTACTCGTATAGCGAATGTGTTGGATAAAGTTTAATTTTTGGCTGGGTATATCACAGAGAGAATTGGTTGAGCAGATTTGAGTTAAGCATTGGTTGAGCATGTATACGCATTGGTTGGGCAGGTTTGAGTTTGGCTTGGGGATGCCAGTATAGCGTTGCACGAGTTGCTCGTATAGCAAATGTATGGAACGGTTGGGTATTGGCTTGGATTACTTGGAAGAGATTATTGCACGGGTTGCTCGTGTAGCAAAAATATCAGACGGTTTAAAAAATAGTTGAAAGTATTGAGAATAGAATATGGCACAAGTTACATCAAGCGAGATTGATAGAAGAGTTAGATGGTTCATGCATTGGCTGAGTTTCATGTCAGACTTTGAATTAGAATGGCAGGATCATGCATAATGGATTGTTCGAACAGAACTTGGATCAGTGGAATGAATTTTGACACGAGTAGTAACTTGATTCAGAGTGGTATAGGGTATACCACATAGTGAGTGCGGCATTAGAATATTTTGGATATACATCAATAAATTTGCCGTAATAGACACGGGTAACAGGAATATAATTTGGTTGGTTCACATCGACTAAGTTAAAAAATGGGACATGGAGTAAGCGAATGTTGTGCTACGATCGACGGGATCACCCCAGAATAGTTGGTTTGGAATAGACGTTCGTCGACGCAGACTAAGCACGAGAGAGACTCTAATTCTAAGTGGTATATGATGCAATAGAATTTGACTCAAGTATTCTTCGATATGTTATACTTGAGAGATTAAGAATAGACTTGTGCAAATGGAAGTATCATTGGACTTGAGTGATTAAGAACTGACTTGTATAAATGGGAGTTTTATTGGATGAGAATGGAACAAACAATGGAAAGAGTGTTTAAAATTTGAAGGATTGATGCGGACCAAGTATTGGAAACAAGTTGAGATCGATCAGATGGAAAGCTGAATATCAGAGTTCGCTTGTACGATTTGGAAGTTCGGTAGAGCATTTATTGATGCAAAAAGAGAGTTGAGCATGAGAAATAAACATTTGGGATACACTTGAGCGAGCGATGGGTGTATCGAAGGGTAGCAAGCACAGACTACAAATTTGGATAACATATTAGAGCTGTTGGTTGAGAAATGAAACACGATCTGCTTTGGAGGGGCAATGCGATGGATTCGTACGAACTTGAAAGATGTTGGATATTGGTGCTCGAGAAGTTTGACTCAAAAGTTTAGCGAAAGTAAAATTTGGCAAAATGGTGCAGCGATGGAGGACAGATTCTTCGGAGGACGTAAACGAACATGAGTCAAGTCTAGTTGTTGGTAAGTCAGATTGGAAGTTAACACTTAAATTACTAAGACGGATTGAGGCAACGAGTGAAAGTGTTATGATTTAAGATTGTGTTAGAACTTGTGCACGAGTTATTGAGAGCATGTAGATGAATTAGAACATAAAGAAATTAAGACGGGCTAATGAATGGAACAAGAACAAGAATTGTGGTGGATGAACTTTTGAATATAGCTAAATGAGATAGCAACATTGAAGCAAATCACCGTGTTGCTCGAGCAAGTTGGACGTACACTGTAAAATATGACATATGAATAAGAATTTGAGCAAGTCTATGGTTTCGGGAATCATTGGTGGTAGTGCGAGAAGTCAAACTTGGCAGTTCGAAAATTTTGATGGATTCAGGAAAGAACGACGAATTGATGGAAGATGATTTCAGCGAGCGCAGTTCTCGATTTGTGGCTTGGATAGATAGTGAGACTCTAGGTGGTTAAGCGGCATTTGGTTGAAAGATTCGTCAGAGGTAGTGCATGAAGTGCTCGGATTCAGAAGTTTATTCGGATGGAATTGTTGGATTATGGCACAAATTTGTAGAGGAGATATAGCATGGTTCGTAGTAACTGCCTATCATGGTGACTTACAATTATCGAGCGTAGTTTCGGGATAACTGACCCTAGCGACTTGACCGCCAAATCAGAGATGAATATTGTAGACCCATAGAACAATCCTTGCGATGGCACATTTGGGAATGCAATAAGGGTGGATGTGAGTAGTGTATATTAGAGATAGGTCTAAGTGACTGAGTATTGGATTTTAGAGATCCTTGGGATAGCCTTCAGTTGAAGATGCAGCCGAAAGATCAAAACGATTATGGAAATGGCCTAAGTCAACTGATGAGATTCAGAGTCGCAAATTTTTGAAGATGGCATCGCCTCTGAATCGTCGGGCCCCGAAAGAGAATAGCATCCATATGAATTGACGACTGTAAAACTAGCTTGTGAAGTCAAAGCAATGGCTCATTCAGATCAAATCCTTACAATACTAGAAGGGACAGATGTGCCTCAGATCTACAAGATACATCAGAACTTAGTCTATGATGCGTGCTAGTACAGAAGACAAAGGTGATATCTTGTGCTTCGAGGAAGTGAAAGCAGCGCGAAGAACTATTTCATGCGCGGCCTAGGAATTGTGGCGAGTGTGTCCATGTTAAAATTGTGGCGACACTATCCCTATGGTGTGGCAGCAAAATCTTTGTGGAACACATGGATCTCAATATAGATATTCACCCAGTGAGGTATTAGAATGGAAGAGGTGTTTGGCTGAGCTAATCTAAGAGCATAGTTAATATTTGGGTAAGTCGCCTAGCTGGGGTAGTATCAGTTGTGATGATCATTCGGAGCATGAGATAATATTTGGAGACAGTACTTGCAGAACATTGTATGATTAGAGTCATGCTAGATTTTTATTGGTTGAGTTTGGATGGTGCTAGTATGAATTCAGAAATAGTCGAATGGATTGAGTTAGAACACGAACTGATTTGAGTCGGGTGGAAAGATCGTCAGTAAAAAATTATCGTATTTGAGAATAGTACTTGTGCAAATGAGTTATGGAATGAACGTCAGGATTGGTTCAATTGGGAGTAAAATGAATGAATGCCTCGGACATAAAGATACCCTTGTAACCTGTCCAAATTCGGTATCGCTAAGCTTGACTGAATTGCATGTATTTCAGGGACGCCGTAAATATGTGTACGATCCAAACTAAGCGATATGAGGAATTAGTATTGAGCTGCAAGAACGATATAGGAATATAGAATTTATGCGAGCATTCAGCGCGAACGAGATGCTGAGTCTGGATCAGGGAAATGTGAGTTGCATGGAGCAGAGTTATGAACTAGGCCAGAGGCAAGCGAATTAGGAACGGATACTGGTTTGGTTCGAGGTCAAAACTGATTCTAAGTGGTATATTATATAATACTCTGTAATCGCACGGTGCATTATGCTTAGTCGGATTGAATGAGGCAATAGCTGGTTATATTTTGATTTGTTGGATATGGGAACAAGTATTGATTTGAGTTGGTTTCATGTACAGATCGCAAACGGAGTTCGATAGAATCAGGTGTTCGTTGCGAGCAGTAGTGGGATAGCTGGATTTGGAGCGATAATACCATCTTTTTTAGTCCGATTGGTCGGATAATTTGGAGAGCATGGTTTGCTCGCACGGTCATACCAATTGAGTAGATCGTGCTTTGTATTGAACCACAGTTTCAAGGGATCAGCCGTATCGGCAAGGCGAAGTACTAACAAAATCAGACTTAGTGAGTGGGCTCTGTCCCTTCTCCTCTACTCTTTCATGCATAATAATATGGAACACACGTAATGGCTTGAACACTTGGACTGGAACATGAAAATCACTGCACTATGGCATGCATAAAGTGTGCGTCGTTTGGTTGGATATGATTTGTGGCTTGAGTTGGTTTTGCGTTGGACAGTTAGAGCTTGAGTTAGATTTATATTTGGGCAATTTGAGCTTGAGTAGATCATCTTGGTTGGAACATCGAGGACTTCTAGCGGGCGAGCGAGCGTGCATCCGTGCATGAGTATCAAGTTGGGCGCTTTGTCATGCAAAGCGTACAGTTGTGGTTCAAAATCGGACAACTGCATCGGTGCCACAGTTGGGTCATTGTGCCATAGAGCTTTCGGGGCGAGGGGTATTGCACCAATTGGAGCCTATGGGGATAACTTGAGATGGTTTCTTGGGATATAAGTTGGATAATGGTTATGGATATTGGATGGATTGAGGCGAGTATCGTTTGGTGGGGCGAGAAGGCTCGATTCTCTCGTCATACCTACTTGGTGTTTGTATTGGTCACGGACAACCTGTTGCGCACAGGATTTGGTTTTTTCGAATGGGATATGCTCCGGGGCACCGGGATCATTCGGCCATAGAGAAGACAAATGGTAACGTGCCTTGGATGCGGTACTGGTAGTTCAAAATGACCAGGCGCACTAGCTACTCACCGGTGGATCGGGTAGAACTACTGTTGATTAGTCCTTTATGGCTTGGCTAGTGACTTCATATAGATAAGAGTTGGTTTGGTTTGGTTTACTTTGGTTTTGTTTGTGCTTTTCGTGTAGGCGGCGGCTACCTTGTCTCAGGCAAGAGTGTGCATATCGATGATTGGATTAGTAAGACATAGATTGTGGCATGGTTTGAGGATGGATATTGAGGCTTGGATTGTTGTTCGATAGGTTCACGCGTTGCTTGGGTTTGAGTAGGACAGTTTGCATGCTAGTTTATTTTGGGTTGGATATATCTTCTTGTATATTTGTTTGAGTTGAATGCTTGCATGCATAACCTGCTTTACAGTTTTCTTTAACATGTCATATCTCTGCCATGAAATAAATCTAGGATTCAAGTATAAAGATTACCATATAACTGTTTGCATTCACTATTCAACTTTGTGTCCATTTAGACTAGTGGGTTATCCCGCTCACCAGTATAGCTGCGTATTGGCCCACATTTATGGGCATTATTTCAGATACGCAGGTGTAGTAGCTCTTCTTGGATATACAGAGCATGATGTATGGAACGGTAAGTACCTTTATGGGCAATAGAAAGAGCAAGAGTGTTGCATCGCATTTATGGCATTCTCCTTCGTGGCATTTTCATTTGGACCCTATCGAGGGCTTTATTGTATATACTTTGATGTGTGCTTGGTACACAATACATGACTTTCGCTGTAACTTGTTTATTTCGATGATAACTTTGATATTTGACATCATCGTCTTGTGTGAGCGCAACTCCAGGCTCGTATAGCATCACGTTCCGATGAGAACGATTGCGGGAGTGCTGCAACGTAGTGATTCATGTTCAGCGGGTACGATCGAGCTTGCGAGAGATTGGGGTGTGACAAGTTTTATGACATAAAATACAAAGCCTAACTCGTGTGGCAGTAAGTCGTACGATATAAGAGTAACACGACAAGACTTTCCAACTTACCATTCTTTCTTCCCTGTCAAATGACACAACCAAGTTAGCCAAACATGAATATATGCATATATTGAAATCCAAGTAATCGCATAGTGAACACATGTATACTACGAGTGTGTTCCTAAATCAGGTGCACGTGTTTGCTTAAATTATGAAACACAAGTTACTTTGTTACTCAGATACAGGCGTGTTACTCAGGTTATTCAAGTGATTACAAAACTTAGGTTATATAGATTACTTGTTCATTTCTCAGAATACTCAATTTCAGATTTCTTAGACGAAATACAATGACTCTCATGCGGATTGCCGCAACCGAGCCTGACAAAATCTATATGAACGGGTCGCTGGCCTAGACGCCATTATGGACATGGTCGCAAATAAGATGGTGGTCCCGGTGCCCCGACGACAGACCGAACTTATTTGTGCTAGCTACAACTAGCGCGACTACCGAATTTGTCCCTAGGCCAGATCGGTCCCTGTGCCCCGGCATCCCGTCCATAGGAAATCAAGCTTGTGTACAAGCAACCGCGACCAAGCGAATATCTTTAATTTATTTTTTTCTTTCTTTTGATATCTTCTTATTCTGAGTAAGCAACAATGGTTGCAGGCACAGGTAATGAGCCTCGCTACAAGCTATCACAGGCCGTTTCTAACTCAATGGTTCTTTGCATATTTCTTTATTACAGACTCCTCGAGCCATTCTTTTGGTGCTATTCTCTTAGTGTCGTTATTTAGTGCAATTCTCTTAGTGTCATTCTTTAGTGCCGTATGCTTTAGTCATTCTTTAGTTACATCTTACTTTTATGTTTTCTTATCATCTTTGCAGCTCTCGGTATGGGAACTACCCTGGCGATCCTACCGTCCTGAAGCCATTCCATATTTTCTATTACTTGGCTCGGAATGACTATTTTGATAGTCTTTCTGCCTCAGGTGAGCGAATCATATTTCGTGTTATGTTCTAGGCCGTGGCATGAATCTATGAGACTAGCATTGAAACAAGACAAGCAAGTATTAGTTAGCATATAAAGCATGCAAGCATCGAAACCATGGAAACATAAACCGCTATGCTAACACAAGTCTGACAGGGTTAGTGTTAGGGTTGAAACCGTACAGGGACATATCGAGCGACATAATCCATAAGACGAACAGTGCAAACAAATGAAGCAGTGCACAACGAAGAGTATATAATGATCTACTCGAGGCATAGCGGGGTCTATTTGCACGAAGCTAAGGTAGCATGTGTGGGTCCAAGTTATAAGCCAAGTTTTATTTTCATGTTCTAATACAAGCAATACAAAATGGGATTATCCCCTTAGCTAGGTGCGTTGTATTCTTTATTAGCATACAAGGGGTGATTCATCTAGCGACTAGCATGTATCATCCATATTTTTAAGGGTGTTGGCTAAGCAAAGACAAGTTCATCGTAGCCACCCATCTTAGCGATGATTCATCTCGGTCGAGCGATACTCTGAGCGAGCCTTTGAAAGTCTAAGTCTGAACTCCTGAAGGGCCAATTCTAGAATTCTTTGCCTCAAATGAGTCTTCTTGCTGAGCAAAGTGGGTTGGATCATTGCACTTGCGCTGTTTGAATTGGCTATCCGCTTGAACGGAAAGGGTCGCTACAGCTACTGCTTGTCCTCCTTGCTGCACTGCCCTTAGAGCTGGAAATACAGAAATTTGTTGTATTGGCCCTCCTGGCCTCTATATCAATGGACACGTGGCAATCTTATGATTAGGGCTCTCATATCTCAAACATAGTCTGTTAGCTTTTCGACAAACATCTTGGGTATGACCTCCCTTGCCACAGTAGGTACAACCTATCGGCGCTCCTCATCGTTGTTATTGTTATTGCTGCCTCGGTTGCTGTTGCCGAGTTGGTACTGTCATTGCTGGAACTGCCGCCCTCTGTGGTATTAAATCATATATACGAACGCCAGGTGATGGTGCTGATGTTCGAGGTACTGGTCCTCCCTTATTGCTCTGTCCTTGAGACCTCTTTCGATCCACTCTTCTGGATACTTTTCTCTGGGAAGTAAGCTCAAACCTCTTAGCTGCTATCAATATCGCCTCAAAGGTCTGGTAGTCACGCACCTCTACCATATACAAGATATCCAAGTGAAGTCCCTGCTGGAACCTTATTGCTCTCTCCAACTCTGTTGCCACCATGGTTGAAGAAAATCTGCTAAGTCGATAAAACTCTGCAGCATAGCCGTCTACTGTCCTTCCAGGAAGCTTGAGGTTAATGAACCTTTGTTGCAACTCACATTGAGCCATAATTCCAAAGTACTTGCCTTGAACCGAATCCTAAAATCCTCCCATGAAATAGGATGCCTCAGTCCTACCTCCATCGTAGCCCACCAATCTCTTGCAAGATCTTAGAGTTGTAGGCAAACTAGGTCAGCTTGTTCCTCGGCCAAAACTTTAGACGCTGTCAGAATGGTCTCAATATCCTGGAGCCAATTATTTGTCGTGATTGTGTCCTCTGTGCAATCGAAATATCTTGGGTTCAGTCTGCAAAATCTAACAGATGCCCCAGAATCTGTTATTTAGCACCATTCTAGGGCTGTCTGCTGTAGTGCCCTGCTCCGCGTAGGCACTATGTACAAGTGAGATCGCCTTGCTTGCTCGAACGGAAGTCTTCTCGGAGAGTTCCCGACCGATTGATCAAAGTGAGTGGGCAGAACTGCATTCTCTGATTCTTGCACGACTTAATAATGAATCTGAGTTTTTGAATGCTTGTTTGCTTAAGAAGAATATTTTCATAAGAAGAAAGATAGAACCGACTCAGTATGCTAATAAGAGAACTCACATAGCTTATCATTAAAACGAATCTGCTTGCTTGCCTAATAAGAGAACTAGAAATGCTTGTCTAAAATGAGATAGAACCTTGCCATGCTAATAACTAGAGTAAAAAGGATTGCTTGCACTTATATCGTATGCTAGACTGGAATACTAGATTGCTTGTCCACAAGAGATAGAATTTGCATGCTAGAGTTATAAGAACTGTTCTTGCTTGTTACTGGTTTAAGAGTTAGCTTGCTTGAATATGTGTTATAGTTGGCTTGTGAAAAGATAAACTTGGAGAATAGCGTGAACTTGTGAATCTAGACTAATAGCCCACCCTGAGGCTTAAAACACCTTAGTGGGGAAGATATGGCTATTAGGCAACGTGCATAAAGACAATGAGCTTCGGCTATCTGGACTTGAGCTTGAGAAATGAGAAAAGAGATAGATTTGTTGTGCATTGTTCATCAGTTGCATGATAGCATATTTTTCTGATAGGGCTTGCATTCATGCATTTGGTCAGGACAACTTGTGCACAAGGATTATCTCTCGAGCGGTTCCTGGGGTACTGGGGATCGTTCAGCCCGGGAAGAGATCTAGATACCCAAGGCTTGTACGTTCTTGGGTAGACCAAAGATAAGTCTATTAGTGAGATAGGCTTGTACGTCCCAACTGCTAATCCCGATGAGGGGACCATCATATAGTTAGGGCGCATGCTAGGCTAGCCTTCTTGCATACCTAACTGTTTGATGCAGAGACGAACAGGAGAAACTTGAGAACTGTATACATTATATTATGCAAATTGTGGCTAACTTGTGTGTCTGCTGCAGGGATAACCGTTCGGCCGTGGGTAAGAAATATTATGAGTTTATCTATAGCCTGCTTGATCATTCGTTATGCATCGTGATTTATCTGATAGAGCTTCATTGCATTGCATCGGTTGGACAATGGCTATTAGTGCGGAGCTGAACCTCAGTCACAGCTGCTAATAGTACCAGTATGTGAGTCATTGGATGGCTGGATTACCGCTGCCAATCCTGAGTTTCTCGGGGACCGAAATCATATAGATGTGTTGCCTTAAGTGCTTGAGTGCATAATAGTCTACTTGATATGCTTGCCTTGATTCGATATGCTCAATCTGCTAAATAAGCTCCCCAAAAGAGTTAGATTTGATGCACAATATATGCTGCGCACTGCACGATAGAGCACTGTCCCGAATCGTATGCTTATAGTTTGAATATGCAAAACTGTTTCAAAGTTATGTTTCAAAAAGATGTAATATGACTCTGCTAGAACTGCATGAAACGAACTTAGGTAAAACTAGCAAGATCACTAGAAATGTAATATTTTGCCACAAGTCTACTTAGTGTGGGTTTCAGGGGGTGTAGCTTCTGTTCAGTTGTTTTATCTCACCAATACTTGCATAAAGTGCTGACCCACCAACAGTTTGCTTGTTCTCAGGTGTCGTTCGTGCGAGGAAGCGATAGCCGTGCCTCATCCCAAGGAACCAGAAATCTGGAGTCGATGCCTGGAGCCGCATCGAGTTGTGCCTGCTTTGAGTTGCTTTTGTATAAAGGGACATAATGTATGGAACGGTATCATTGTAATCGAGAGAAGAGTGCTTGAGCGATCAGTAACCTCGGCCATGCGCCGCTTGTAACAATTTCGATATCAATAAAAGAGCTTATTTTCATATGCCATTGTGATCTTCACTTTTCTGCAATATGTGTGCCGCTGCTTCAGTAT
This sequence comes from Iris macrosiphon, assembly GCA_036927795.1. Lineage (NCBI taxonomy): Eukaryota > Viridiplantae > Streptophyta > Magnoliopsida > Asparagales > Iridaceae > Iris > Iris macrosiphon. The sequence goes on from JAYESA010000014.1 coordinate 156,532,687, forward strand.
TGAATAGCTTACTTGCCCTTGTATCAAAGCTTTGGCCTTGTGCAAGTGCACTTTAGGCTTGCACGGCATCACGCCCGTGCGAGGACGATCGGTTCCGTAGGAACTAAAGCGAGGACGAACGGCCCTGCGGGACCGGTGCGTGACATCTGCAATCCTTGGTTCAATAGAACATTTTATTCCTGCTGCTGGAGTTGTTATTGCTGATGTTGTTATTGTTGTTATTGTTGCAACACCGTCTGGTGTTGTTGGGAAGCCAATAATCTATGAATAATCTGGACATTAGTTTTCCTTACGGGGTAAAGATTTAATAAAATCATGTTCAGATGGTAGTGCAGATTACCCCGTAAGGAAAACTAATATCCAGATCTGGTGTTATTGGAAGAGTAACAAAAGTACATGACAGTGATTCAGCTGTAGTCTGATTTAATACAATCATGTAAGAAAAACTAATGTCCAGATACCAAGTGTCGGTGGCTAAACGCCAAAAAGAAAAAATGTACAAGACGAGCAGGAAAGAAGAAAACCAACTCGCTATCCCCTATGACCATAGTCCTGGTGCACGCCATGAGTTTGGGGAAAGAACACTGGATCCTCATATACTGGCTCAAAACTTGGCCATGCAAAACCAGTGGCGTTAGACCCCAAATAGCAAGTACCACAAAAGAAGCATGAAATGGAGAAACAAAAACCCAAGGAAAATAATATAAAATTACATAGGTTCAGTGTTGTAACTTAGGTCCAAGGAATATTCTAGCACTAAGGCTCAACCCTACTACCAAACAAGGACAATGGTTGAACCCTCACACTATGATAGTCTATTTTTTTAGGCTACTAGCTGAATAGATACAATCACAACCAAGTCAATTTCTTATATCGGGAAATAATTGTACGGTTTGCTATTTTGTGGAGTCTGAGGTTATCTTAGAATAATGCATAATAAGTATCATCAGATCACACATGTGCCAAACATGAGCTAACCGAACCAATATACTAAAATAGGAACTTGCGAGATGCACCAGTCCCCCGTAGGGCCACTATCCTAAAAATACGGTATTAGCGGTTCTAGTGTTCCTATATTAAAACAGTGGCTCGGCATAATAATAAGTCATATATTGTAATCCACTAAGGCGGATGATATACAATATCTGTGGTGGCCAGCCCACAGCGCGCTTAGAACAAATCTATGTAGGAAAGTTTGTTGGCATAATCTCGGGATACCGTTCCCTCCAATGTTAATACCACTTTGAGTTACTTAATTAGCCCTATGTTGTGTTTAAAATCTCAAGACGTGGTCATATGAGAATTTCTCTTAAGATGTCATACAAGGTACGGGCACGCTAGATACGAATCCATAAAAGTCAAATCTGGATTCACCCGAGCATGTACGCAACATTCATACAATCAATATCCTAGCCACGCTTTGGTAGTTTGACTCGCTTATTATGCCCGTGCTGGAGAAATAATGTATACATTTATAATATCACGCGTTCAGGGATTTGGAGGCATTCTCCATGCATAACCCAAATATAATCACTTAACACGTGACAGGATATGTCGCTCCGTGGCGCACATAAAATCATGAATAATAATCAGGCAATAGTGGTATCAGCACAGATACAGTATTCGAGTCCAATTAGCAATTGTATATTGGGTAACATGAATCAAGAAGATATTTAGTCAAAACAAGCATGGCCGCATGGGTCTCTAGGACGTATGGGAAATCAGGCCGTAGGATAATCCTGGCTGCATAAAATGCCAGGCTGCATGAAGGTCAGGCCGCATGGACCACTTGGCCGCATGCCCAGGGTTAAGTCCACTTCTTTGGACAAGCATTGAAGTGACAGTCAAATAAAATAAAGTGTCAGTGATGTGACATAAAGTGACTTATGCGACTGAGATGACATGCTATAAAGTGTGTCAGGAAGAAAAGATAAAACTTATAGAAATAAGTGCCAACGGTTCAGAGCCATGCGTCCAAGAAAATAGTGGCTGAATGTTCTCCTGGCCGCATCGGTGTCGATGCCACATGGAGTTCTCTAGGACAAGCAAAAATTTTATTCATTTAGTGAGTGAAAACACAAGGTGTTTAAGGACACTTGCGTAAATCAACAATCATACGTCCAACAAGATGGACGCATGCTGTCAGTATGTGGCAAGAGTTTATGCCATATAACCCTCTCGGGCCGCATGGCACTCTTGGCCGTATATGCTCACTAGTCGCGTGGGAACTTCGTCTTCTCCAATAGCAGGTTCGACCAAAAAAAACAAGAAAAACTCATAAATCCATAAAAACCTAAATTAGAAATATAGATCTACACTAATCTATCCATCAAAATAGAAAAATCAAGAACTAAAAGTGCTTAGAAACACATAATAAATATAATAGAATAATAATATGGAGGGTTTCTCCATTTCTCATGTAAGGTGTACTTGCCTATGAAATAGGGAGAGAAAACTAAAGAAAGAGGAAGAAATTAAGAAGTGAGGAGAGAGAAAGAGAGAAAGAGAAAATATTGGGTTATATATGGTAGGGTTTGAGGGTTAAACGAAATATTCTCATGAGTTGAAACAACCAACAAAATAAACCATGAACTAGGTTAAACCAAAAAATGGGTCTAGTCTCCATGCACATGCAACAATTCTAAAATAAAAATATGTTCCAAATACGTATATCGGGAACGGAGAGTAACACTTATTTCCTAAAACTTCTAGAATCTTCCCACCATTTAATTAAATGTAGTACCAACAATAATACATAGAATATTCTCTAGAATAATACTAGAATATTTCTATGTTCTAAAATAATGTCTAGAATATTCTCTAGAATAATCCTTGGAATATTCTTATTCTAGAAGTTTCTTGTAAGCCCTTTGAGGCTCAATAAATAAGTGAGAGGCTCATTTGCTCCTCACCACCCAAGTAGTTATAAACTTTCTCTAGTATAGTAAAGTTTTTAATATCCAATCTCTCTCTTTCTTTGCTCCATATTTCTCATTCTCGTCTTAGCAATCTAGTTAATCGTTTAGGTAATGCTTACACAGTTCTTCGAGAAGAAAGTTTGTGCGCCACACAGAGCGAGGTATAGAAAAAAATACTAAGTCCATGATAAGTGATATCATAGCGAAGGTTGGTTGGTGCCATGTCAACAACTGAGAACATCAAGGAGAGGCCCACATCGCCTAAGGATATGAACGCCAAGAGCAACAAGAGGAGCGAGAGTAAGGAGCCTACGACAGAGTGTACCCTTATCAATCTTACAGAATACCTCGAGATCTTAGAGACAGGTTCTAAGGACATAAGGATGCGCATGGGCTCCATGGAGAAAAGAAACACGAGGCTAGTGGAGTTATACAATGGGCTAGAGAGTGACGTCACTTCGTCCATGGAAATATTCTGAAAGAAAATACAAGACATCTGATCCGTAGTCAAGAGTTGCAAAAAACTCAAGACTAAAGTTTCCATTTTAGATAGGGCCGTTGCGAATAGTGGACCTTCGATTAGGGAGGCACCGAGAAGAAATATCCTCGAGCCTACATCCTTCAGTGGGGTACGAGATGCCAAAGAAGTTGAGAAATTCTTGTGGAACATGGAGCGATACTTTGAGGCATTGTATATCTAGGATGAGGCCGAAAAGGTAATTAAACATTGCATCTCTTTATTTTATCGATGATGTTATGTTATGGTGGCATCATAGGAGCGTAAAAATAGAGAATGGTTTATGCTCGATTGATACTTGGAAAGATCTCAAGAAGAAGATCAAGTCTCAGTTCTATTCAAAGAATGTGGAGTTCGTGGGGAGGCAGAGCTTAGGACAACTCAAGCACATCGGAACGGTAAAATAGTAAGTTCACACGTTTGATGCTCACGATATCTAGCATGGGCAGGAGAAATTTTTGTTCTTCTTTCTTGAATGAATTCAACCGTGGGTGGCTCAAGAACTGCAGTGACTGAGGGTGCAAGACCTGAACACCGCTGTGACAACAATCAAGAGAATCGTCGAATACAGGTGGAACGACAATAATGCCAAGGCCAAGCCAAAGATCACCAAGGAGAATGGTGAGATAGAGAAGGAGAGCTCTCCTAAGGAGGGTCCGTTCGAGAGAAATAAGCAAGGAAAGGCCCAACCTGAGCGGATAGTTTCGTGCTTCATATGTGGAGAAAATTACTATAGTCGGGATTGCTAGAACAGGAGCAAGTTTGTCAATATCGTCCGAAGCGAGATGGTGGAGGACGAGGAGTACGAATTGGGAGCGCATATGGGATCATTGCGCTTACTCAATGTCGTTAAGGCCAAGTCTGTCATGTTGAAGACTCTGAGTAGGGAGCTCATATACGTTGACATGAGATCAATGGCATGAGAACACAGGCGTTGGTTGATACAGGTGCCACTCATAACTTTATCTCGGACGCAGAGGTTCCTCGCTTGGGTCTAGAGTTGAAAGAAGATTCAACCAAGATGAAGGCGGTCAACTCAGTTGCTCGTCCTGTGCATGGGGTAGACAAGGAAGTTCGTATGGATATGGAAAATTGGTCGGATATTACCAATTTTACCGTTACAACATTGGACGACTTCAAGATGATGCTTGACATGGATTTTCTAATCACGGCAAAGGAGCAAGTTCTGATGCCACACTTAGGAGTCATGAGCTTTATGGAGAAAGGCTCGTCATGCATGGTGAGTGTTGTACGAGGTGAGTCATCAAAAAAAGGGTTGTCTCTACCATTCATCTCAAAGAGGATAGCAAAAGGGAGATGGCCTACTTTGTAGTTCTCTAGATGAATGAGGACTTCGGAGAAAGATCTTCCAAGCGAGACCAATGATATTGCAAGGGACAATCCCGATAAGTCACTTCCGCGGAGGGAGGTAGATCTTGCTACCAAGTTGGGAAAGGTCCAAAAAAGTATGTCGTGGACTGTGAGGAGGAAGATGCAAGAAAGATATGTGTACGTAAGTGGAGTAGCTTGTGCAGGGAGTCACTCGAGGATCATAGTGTACATTCGGGTCGACGGAGTCACAATAGGGCTCACATACGTTGAGGTATAGAGGACTATGTGTGCCTACGAGATGAGGTGGATCGGCGACCAGATAGCTTGTTTGAGCCTCTTTTTGGTCCAAGGAGGATACATACCATGGAAAAATATGATACGGTGATCCGGTTTGCTTTCGATCTTAAGAAGAAGATGGACAAGCCTGGGAAGGGCTGCACGAGAAAGAAAAAGAAGGAACGACGTGTGGCAAACATAACTACGGGGGTGAAAGACTTTCGAAGACATGGTGCACCCGTCGACGAGGGCGTCGATGAAACTGGTGGGGGTGAATGTTACGCACAAATTTTTTTACTCTACCGAGATGTTGCAAGTGTAGAGATTTTAGTTCGAAGGCTCTAGATTTCTCCGCAATAGGGTAGAGTTCTCTTGAACTCTCATGAAGCTTCTCTTAATTTCTAGAAATTCTGGAATCTTTCCACCATTTAAATACATCTAGTACCTACAATAATGCATAGAATATTCTCTAGAATAATGCCTAGAATATTTTAGGATCTAGAATAATGCCTAGAATATTATTTAGAATGATCCTTGAAATATTCTCATTTCAGAAGTTTTTTGTAAGCCCTTTGAGGCCCTATAAATAAGTGGGAGGCTCATTTGCTCATCACCACCCAAGTAATTGTAAACTTTCTCTAGTATAGTGAAGTTTTTAATATTTCTCTCTCTCTCTCTCTCTCTCTCTCTCTCTCTCTCTCTGCTCCACATTTCTCAATCTCGTCTTAGCAATCTAGCTAAACGTTTAGGGAAGGCTTACACAGGTCTTCAAGGAGGAAGTTCATATGTCGGATGGAGCGAGTTGTACGTAAAAACACTAAGTCAGTGACAGGAACTGTCCTAGCTGAGCCGCTACGCTCCTCAATTCAAGAAGGGGGATAGGAGGCGATCGACACCGTACACTCAAAATCCTGGTTCTGTCCCTGCTTTCTTCTTTGCTACCTTTTTCTTTCTAATGGGTGGTGTTGGAATGTATTAATTAGATACTTTTGGAGTATGCCCGACAGGGACGAAGAAAGGATTAAAATTATGGAGGGATCTTGTGCAAAAAAAAATAGAAATTCTTAACGTTGCTATGTTAATTGAACTTCAATAGCTAAAAAAATACTGAAAATCAACAAGAATGCGCAAAAAAATAAAGTCAATATTTTCAAATTATTACAAAAGAGGAAGCAAAAATTTATACATAATTTTTTTCTTTTAATATGTAAAATATTTAACAAAGATGGTATTAAAACTCATGTCTCTCAATTGAAAGTTTAAAGCACTATCACTAAAGGTAGCTTATTCTTTATACATTAGATGATCAAACTAATATATATATTTTAAAATTGAAATATATATATATATATATATATATATATATATATATATATATATATATATATATATAGTAATCAACCATTTTTAAAAAAAATTGTGTGTGTGCCAGCATCAGCATGTGATTTAGAATAACGAAAGCGTAGCTTTATAGAAAAAGAAATAAGGATGACAACAGCAACAATTGACTGAATTAGGAGCAAAGATGAAGGTAATCATGATTTTGAATGAGTTATGAGAAGTAGATGAAGATCGGTGGTGTAATCTTTGAATTTCTAGCTAACCTCAACCCAGATGTTTGGGCACAAGAAGGAGCCACACGGAACCTTCCGAAAAAGTTCCAATGGAAATAAATGATTAGAGATCTGAAGCCAAACTTTCTTCATTAAGCGTTGTTGTTCCTGTAATGGAATCGATATAGATATCTGCACATGTTCCGAAGATTTGTTACAACTAAGTAGCTGTCTTCATTCTAATTTCTATAAGTATCCAGTTTTTCTCTGTTTCTTTTCTCATGAGTTTTCCATGCCTTTGCCTAGAGAAATTTCTACATATTCTCCGGTCCATGCAGTTCGTGGTCGCCTATATCGGCATGCATGTTTCACCCGAAATACTACACTATACACGGACTTCCGAAGCGTACGTACCATCTGCATCAACCGGCTCCTGTTCTGATAGCACCTACGGTTATCAAGAGCAAGCTTCCCGTAGTCGAACTCGCCAGCTCCCTGGAGAGACGGAAGAGACCATCTCACCTTGACGAGCCTGCTACATATGTGTGGTCTGTCTGGGTTGGTTGGAGGCTCGAGACGATCGAGATGCGAGAGCTCGGAAACTGCAGCCACGCGTTCCATATGGCGTGCATCGATAGGTGACTGGATTTGGGTCATATTACCTGCCCCCTTGTGCCGGCTGCAGCTATTGCCTTCTCAAGATGACGGGGGAGCATGGGGCCGTGCATGTTTGAGAAGGCTGTGGTACTGAAATCTTTTTTTTGGTTTGTGAATTCGAACAAAATTCTTCAACTTGGAGAAGAGTCTACGATGAATACATTAACACAGGGCTCTTGTCGTAATAGACTAAAACGACTGGGATGTCTAATAAATTTGGTAATTACTGCAATGTAGGTGAACTGGATTTAGTGATTGCTCAGACCATGAACACTCTAGAGAAAAGGGGGAAATTTGAATTATTGGACAAACATCTGTATTAAAGTAAAGCCTAGAGAGAGAATACTTTGTTATTAACGAACTCATACTTATGCAGATGCTTCCGACACCAAATAGGCTAATACTCAATATTTATCAAAATACAATTCTGACATCTACTAACTTTTCTGCAGCGCACGCGCTCTCTCTCTGTCTCTTTTATATATATATATATATATATATATATATATAAGAGACAGAGAGAGAATAAGGGAGGTGAGATGACATCTCATCCTAAAAACAAAGGTGACGGTGACGTGGCACAATCACAACCACACATTTCATAATTGGCAATTTATACTTAACCCTCTCCTCTCATTTGTGTGGTTGAGATTGTGCCACATTACCGCCACCTTTGTTTTTAGGATGAGATGTCCTCACCTCCCTTATTCTTTCTCTCTCTCTCTCTCTCTCTCTCTATATATATATATATATATATATATATATATATATATATATATATATAGAATGTTATGTTATGTTTCTCTTATTTTAATACACTATGATCAGAACAAGTCCATATGGCTCAAGAAAATGACTGCGCTAATTCCACCATTACATCCTGCAATGAACACTTGGCACTAATTCCACAATCACGTCTAAAAGACGCAACTACAAGTCAAATGTTAATGAAGCGGTTGCCTTGACTCTTTATGGAAAACCAAGTCCAGTCAACAACACAGTAGGATTTACAATACTATTGTCCACACGAACTCCTTACTGTCCGTCCATCTGTCAAGCACAATCGATCGACCACACTGAGAATACATTAAGAGCATCTCCAACCCTATTATCTTACTTTGTTGTGATTTCTATATGATATTGAGACACAAAATAATATTTTTTTTATGTGACAAGATTATATTCACACAAGACAATAAGATAGAAAAATATTCTTCAATAAAAAAAATATTAAAAAGACAATAAAACTATTTTTTTATAATTTTTAGACAACATTTCAATTTCTTTCTTTTTTTTATTAATATTTTTATTCATAATTGATGATATAAAATAAAGTCATTGTGAAGTTCATTGTATAGATCTATACAACCAACTTTACGTTGTTCTTGTTATGTCATTGTCATGCCAACTTTACAACAAACTTCACATTTGCATTGAAAAATAATTTTTGAAATAAGAAGTTATGATTTTCATATAGCAACCATTTTTTTCAAACTCACAACAGGATTGGAGATGCTCTAAGCTCTGCCAATATCAGCTCAACGAAAATGTCCAAATTAGATGATAGACAGTGGAACAGATCATACAACTGATCGGTCAGTTGAAAATATTCGGGACAAAACATATGAAAGAACATGTCAAAACCGAATCGACCGTGGCACAGGACAACCAGGACGACGTCCAAGATCCACGGACTAGAAGGGTCCAAATTGTTTTTAACCTACAATCTTAGCTTTGGATAAAAAATAAATATTATATGCATGCTACTATTTATACTATTTTAGTAGCTTTGAAAAAAAATTAAATAGCATATGCATGTTGCTTTAATACTATTACAGTAGCCTTTGAAAAAATAATTAAATACTATTAATACTATATACAAGTTGTTACTATAGTGGTTTTGAAAAATCAATATTAAGCTGGAAAATCAAGATTATACTACTTATATGAATGTTGTATTTTTTAAAACTAGCTTATTAAGCAATACTCGTTGTTTGTTACTCATAATTAATTCTAGATAGATGAATCTATTATATTATTTCTGTTTTATCATTTTTTTTCTTCTTCTTTGTAGTTTATAATTTATGATAAAATAATATATATATATATATATATATATATATATATATATATATATATATATATATAAATAAATTAAGGACACATTTTAAATTCATTGTCCTGGACTTTTAAATATTTTGGACCGGACTGGTCAAAACCTTATCATACGACTAGTTCAGAAAAATATTTGTATATGCATTGTACATAATTTTATCCATCGAGCTTTTCAATATCATCATCTCATGGCTTCGACCTTGCATTTGCGGTGCTCTCAATCTCCCGAAGCCAAATGTACTACTCGTACATCTTCTAGACCTCACATAATGTCACTCTCCCACATATACTGGTTCTGTCACTCTCCCGAAGCCAAATGTACTACTGGTTCTGTCACTCTCCCACATATAAGTGGGCATGCATGCATCCAAGCTTCCTCTGAGATTTTGCTCAGTCGACCGAGGACTGTTCAAACTTCAAACAAACACGGGGCAACCTGCAGCTGCTTTGGTCTCTGATCCGGCGTTTTCAAAGAGCAAGCGTACGTCAGGTCGTTGAATACACGAGCGGAAAGAGAGAGAGACACACGCAAGAAGATGGCTGGGTTGGTGGGAGCCAAGGTCGTTAAAATATTCGTGATGCATGTTGCATAATTTTTTACTTTCAAAAGTTGTTTAGCCAGTAGAATTGAAAAATATATAATTGGAAGAAGAAGAAGAAAATTTCGTTGTTTGAATAATTGTTGAAAGGGGAGAAAAAAAAATTCCGTTGTTTTGATGGTTATTAAAAGTGGAAAAAAAATTCGTTGTTTGGATGGTTGTTGAAAGTCGATGTTGGTTGGAAATACGATAAACAATTTTGTTATGTCATTTTATTCTATCGTATATAAAGAATTGAACTAAGGCAAGATAGAAAGATCACATAATAATAATGTTGTATTTTCACATGAATATGTTGTCGATCTTGGTAAACTGGGTTAGCTCGTCCTCACCGGTACTTTTCAAAGTACTGACCCTCGTTGCAGCAGGTTCCCCGAGCCGAGGCGAGACGGCGAGGAGCTGAACCTTCCCCCAACCTTTCACTGATCTAGGCATGTTCGTGTTGTGACTTTTGGAGCTCAAGTAAATAATCAAGAAAGGAGCTCGCTCTCAACTTTTGAAGCTCCTAGGCGATGGTGCTAACTCGCACCCAAGGTGTTTTGTGTTTCTGAAATATTAGTAAGGGATGTAATGTATGGATTGGCTATCTCATTTTGCGTCCAAGTTGTAAGCCCGTGCGGCATCCTTATTACTTTTGGGTCAAGAGTCTGTGACCAGATGTTCATAATCAATAAAAGAGAACTTTTCTATATCTCAATTTGTGATTCTTGTTTGCGTACCCTGTTGCATTTGTTCTAAAGTATATCAATATGCCAAGGCCTTGTGCACGCGCGTCTTTGACATATACGGCATCACGTCTAGGGGACGATTATCGATTTAGTGAAAATCGGGACGTGACATATTGGTACCAGAGCATGGCTTCAGATCCTTTGACCTTCGTATCAGAAGAGTTTTCTTCAAACGACATTGTCCCTCCCAGTTGAACTCTTGAATTCGCTTGGCCAAAATGAGATGCGTTCCATACAGTGAGTCCATAATATATTTTGAGACTGATGCAAGTTACTTTTCTTTAAAGGAACGACCTCAGAACCGGATGCACAAGCGCAGATGGTGGCGCAAGTGCAAGGGAGCAGTTCCGGCACATCGGGCACCTCGGAAAGTCCAGCTGCCGCACCCTCTGTCGATTCGTTCGAGCGGATGATGCGTTTAGTGGAAACGCAGCAGAGACAGGTAGAATTACGTCAGAGCCAATTTGAGTCCCGGATCGAAGCTCAATTTTAGGCGCAGCGGACCCAGGCCATGGCACAGCAGAAGCAGATGGATACCTTGCAAATAATTGTGACGACACTCGTCGCCAACAACCATTCTACATCAACAGCTGCCGAGACGGTGCCAGTTGTAGCCGTGACCACGGGACCTCAGGACTCTCCGGAACCTCCGCCCTCAGACGAAAAGGGTCCCAGCCTGAAAATATCAGAGTTCAAAAAGATGTGTCATGCTACCTTTAAGGGGACTGAGGACCCCTCCGTGGCGTTGGATTGGCTAGTTGAGTTGGATGACCATTTTGAAGTGCTTTGCATGGATGAAACAAAGAGAGTTGCTTGTTCTCAGCTTCAGCTCCGTTTAAACGCACATTGGTGGAATATACACAAACAAGCAATGTTGAGTGAAGACGACAAGATGACTATCTCTTCGTCCATGTTCTGTAAAGCCATCGAAGAGGAGTACCTTCCACACGCCGTCCGTCGCGAGAAGGAAGACGAATTTACACATCTGCAACAAGAAAATATGTCAGTGCGGCAGTACGCCACAGAATTCAACAGGCTTGCAAAATTCACTAAGTCTCATCTATGTGACGTCGAAAGTCGAGCAAGAAGGTTTGAGATAGGACTGCGACCTTCCATTCGTGTCCACGTCGTCGTCCCCCAGTATCGTACAATGAGAGAGTCTCTAAACCACGCCCTCTCCCTAGAACCGTAGTACCCCCAGTTCGTACCGGCGCTGTGCAAAATTTTAATCACAAGCGTCCTAGCAACACATGAGGTAACAAATCATCCAAGCGCCCCAACAATGACGGTAATTAGGGTGCAAACCCAGGGAGAGGTAATGAGCTCGTCTGCCACCGATGTAATCGTGTCGGATGCATCGCTCAAAACTGTCGAGTATTCAATGGAGAATGCTTTAAATGCGGTCGCCAGGGGCATATGGCAGTGAATTGTCAAGAGGAAGGACCAAACCAACAGCGGCAACAAAATCGTATGCCTCAAGATCAGGGACAAGCACCTCGAGCGAACCAGACGGCACCGCAGAACGCTAAAGGCGGGGTCTATGCTCTGACTCAGGAAGAGGCGTTGCATCAAACACGACGGTGTCAGGTATATTATTTTTCAATAATGTACCTGCTCGAGTATTGTTTGATTCTGGTGCCACACATAGTTTTATTGCGACAAATTTTCCCGCCGAGAACACATTTCCTATAACACTGCTAGGCCTAAACCTTAGCATCCGTACTCCATCGGGCGTGGATTTGTCGGCTCACTTAGTTTGTCGTGAAGGTAACATTTGCATCGGAGGAAAGAAATTATCACTTGATGTGATAGTCTTAGACATCAGGGACTACGACATCATTCTGGGGATGGATTGGCTCGGCGCTTGCTCGGCTACCATTGATTGTGCAGAAAAGAAAGTCGTGTTTCGTCTACCTGGCGAGATCGAGTTCTATTATGCATGCAGTCCACCATCAAGAGCGCCGAGTGCATGCATGGTGATCTCTGCAATGTCTCCTCAGCGGATGATCTATTCCGGCTGTGATGGGTACCTGGCGTCCGTTCGAGATACGCAGCGAGATTGTGCAAACGTTGAGTCTACTTTCGTTGTGGCAGATTTCCCTGATGTATTTTCCGACGAGTTGCCCGACATGCCGCCCGACCGAAAGATAGAGTTCACTATTGATACATTTCCAAAAACTCGACCAATTTTCAAAGCTCTGTATCGAATGGCCCCGGCAGAACTAAAAGAGTTAAAGGTTCAGTTGTAATAATTGCTAGATCGTGGGTATATTCGTCCGTGTCACGTCCCAGTCCCAAAAATACGTAGGACTAAGACACGTAAGCATGCCAGCCGCATGGATATGGCAACTCCAATATATGGAAACCATAACACATGCGTACGCTGTATAATGAACAATAATTCACAAGTGGTAAAACTATCACAAGTCACAGGGTATAATCTAAATCTCATCCATGAAAATCAAATATAAATAAATGACCAATATCTATGAAACTAGATCTCAATACAAAGTATCTAAAGATGACAGTCGGATGAAAACAAATCCACTGCCGAACTAGAATATAAAAGTACAACACAACAAACACAATATAAGAATAACAACTAACAATCACGGGACTCGAAGAGGAGACCTCCTCGAAATATAAGTAACCAGTCTGGATCTGCACTCCTGCGAATACTCCTGAACATCTACACCTGGAAAAGGACCAGGTCCTCAGAGGGGCATAACAAGATACATAAAAGCATGTCAATAAAGTACTGAAATAAATATCCAATGGGTCGCCTAACCGTCTAAGTGAATGCAGTTTGAGAACAACTTTCCAACAAGTAGGCTATCTGGCTAAAAATGGGATTAACATGACTCTCTCGGAGAATCAGGGGTCTCCAAAGCATGTCGTCTTTTGAACGGCAGAGGCCGCTGATAATATATAATATATAGGGTCATCACTACCCGTATCTCCAGCGGAGCTTTCGGGTTACAGAAGGAAAAAGTGCAAAGGAGCCATAATACCTTACTTGTTGTTCTCTCCACCCATGCTCTAAGCATGTCACATCCATGACACGATTTGGTTCATAGCCTATCTTTAGTACAATAGCCCAAGTCTGCAACCAAACAAGGACAAGGATTGAACTACCTTACTACAATAGTCTATGTCCATGGACTACTAATAACTGCTAAGTCTTCTAGCATGCAAAGTTTCTAACAGCAGTTATCCCTAACGCACAGCCCATACGTACAGGAGGCCAACCCTGCACGCGAGTCCATGATCTATATGAGACTCACACTCGTGTAACAGCTGTGTCACGGCCAATGAAATCTAATGATGCTTCATGATAATGGGACGGTCTCATAAACAAGGTCAATGCATATACATAATAAAAACAATCACGACGATACCGTCGTTGCATCCAAGTTCCCTTGGACGCGCATTTTATATAGCAGTTAAAATATATGAACTAAATAACGGAAATAAAGAGGCATGCAACAAATAGAATATGAATAACAGTACAATGGTAAGGTATACTTGCCTGCTCTGAAAAAGAATAAAGTTCCAACTCAAGGCGTCGTCCGATCTACCCGTCACATAAATTAAACAAGTTAGGTTACAAAGGTGGGTGAATATGTTCCTCCATTTTAATCTATTTTAATTCTGATTTTATTGTTAAATTCTAATTTTGGTCCAAAGAAAGTCAACTTTATGGATTTGTGATCCGTGGCACGCAAATCGAGGCAATTCCTTGACCATAAAGTCAACCAACTTAAATCCTAGATTTGTGTATAGAATCATATAGATTTCAATGCTACATGAGCACTGGAATCGACAGTTTCATAAAATCATAAGTCGGTAAAGAGTTATGGCCACAAGGGCGCACATATGACAGTTTTCGGTGGTTTCCTATTTACGTCTACGTTGCACGAATTTTACAGTAGATTAAAATTACATATTAAATTCTGTAAAAATAATTTTATGTAATTTCATCATGTCAGATTTTCGAAACTTTAAACGTCTCGTAATTTCGAGTTCGGGATATCCCAAAATCTCGAAAATACGAAAACGCGTCTGATTTCGGACAACTGGCACTTTAGGAATATTTTGGAAAAAATAGGTTCTGAAATTACTGAAATAATTTATATATTCAGAAAACTAACCTTGATATGGTTCTAGCAAAAAAAACTGGAGCGCGTTTGGAGTCCAGAGCTAGGAGATATCGTCTTTTTAAGTCGTCATAACTACTAGAAAATGAGGCTGAATTTATGATAAATTTTGACTATTTTTTGACGAAAAAGATAGGAGTTTGGGGAAGAAAAATATGAAATATGAGTTTATTTCATAAGTCTAATAGGTATTTATAATGGTGGAGATTATTTAATTGAATATGACTAGGATTGACTAATTTGGATATGATTATGATCAGTTTAAATAAGGATAGGATATGCATGAAGTTGCTTTCCTAGTAGGCTCAGGATTTAAATTAATTTAAAAATAGGGTTTGAGTTTATCTCAATAATTTATAATCTTAAATAGAATTAAAGATAATACAAATAATTTATATATAATCTTATTAATATCTATAACACTAAATTAGCATCTATCTAATATTAAGACTATATATATCCAATAAATCATAAATAATTTTAAAAATCTAAATAAATTCCTTAAAATTCTAAATAAATTACAAAAAAAAAATATTTAAATATTTTAACCCTAAATTAAATATTTGGTAGTAACAACATGCAAGTATGGTCTCATAGTAAATCATGAAAGTCCTAAAAATTTATGTTTCCTAGATTTTAATTACCCAAAAATTCTAAAAAATCTCCAAAAATCTAAAATAGCCTAAAAATGATTCTAAGTAAATATTTATATAAGTAAATATATCAAGAAATTTATTTTCTAATTAAATAAGAGAATACTCTAAAGAAATTCAACATCTATAATAAATATAATAATATAAAATACACACAAAATATCTATTTTGGGTGAGGGGGTTTACAGTCCGAGCGTGTCTCTGTGGGGCACGCCTGTATTATTTGTAAAGAAGAATGATGGCTCGATACGGCTCTACATCGACTATCGTGAATTGAATAAAGCCAATGTTCATAACAAGTACCCCTTTCTATGATTGATGATCTCTTTGATCAGCTATAATATGCGACTGTATTCTCGAAAATTGATCTTCGCTCAAGTTACCATCAGTTCAAGATTAGGCCGGACGACGTACCGAAATCAGTCTTTTGCACTTGCTACGGCCACTATGAGTTTTTGGTAATGCCATTCGGATTAACTAATGCCCCTGTCGCCTTTATGGACTTAATGAATCGTGTGTTCCGGCCATATCTCGACAAGTTTGTAGTAGTATTTATTGATGATATCTTGGTGTACTCGAAGAATAGGGAGGAACATGCAGAGCACTTACAGACCATGCTACAGACTCTTCAGGACAAAAAGCTATATGCGAAACTGAGTAAGTGTGAATTCTGGCTGAGCAGTATATCTTTTCTCAGGCACATCATTTCTGCAGGAGGTATTTCAATCGATCCAAAGAAAGTTGAAGCCATCGTCGAGAGGAAGCGGCTTGCATCCGTCATTGACATTCGAAGCTTCCTCGGGCTAGCGGGCTACTACCGGCGTTTTGTGAAGGAATTTTCCAAATTAGCATCACCTCTAACTTGCCTCACACAGAAGGAAGTCGCATTTGAGTGGTCCGTCGACTGTGAAGTCTCGTTTAAAGAGTTAAAGCATTGCCTCACCTCTACACCGTTACTTACAGTACCAGACGAGACCTCGGAATTCCAAATATTTAGCGACACGTCAAGGCAGGGCTTAGGGTATATACTCATGCAGCAGGAAAGGATGATAGCCTACGCATCCAGGCAACTGAAAAAGCACGAGAAGAATTATCCTACGCATGACCTGGAGCTAGCGACAATTGTGTTCGAGCTAAAATTGTGGTGACACTACCTCTATGGAGTGGCTTGTCGAATTTATACTGATCACAAGAGTTTGAAGTACCTATTCACCCAAACGGACCTGAACCTACGACAGCGGCGTTGGCTAGAATTAATAAAGGACTGACTTGACGATTGACTACACACCTGGCAAGAGAAATATTGTAGCGGATGAGTTGAGTCGAGTATTTACGGGATCACTGTCCGTTGATCGCAGGTTACAAAGGGACTTCGAGGAAATGGGCGTTGAACTCCGAATTCGATATCGCGGTGCGCGAATTGCTCAGATGCGATTAGTACCCAACCTGTTAGAGAGGGTCACATCTACTCAAAGGGACGACCCATTCCTAAGAAAAATGCGCGAGCAGATTCTAACGGGGAAGGTGAAGGACTTTGCAGTAGATGAGAATGAAGTTTGCGAGTTAAGGGAAGGCTATGCATCCCCAACGACTCAGAACTCAGAAAGGAGATCCTTGCGGAAGCTCACTATGCAGCATATACGGTCCATCCCGGGAGCACAAAGATGTATAAAGACCTTCGCACTATTTTCTGGTGGTACGGCATGAAGAAGGATGTGGCATTCTTCGTGTCGTAATGCATAATATGTCAGAGGATAAAAGTAGAACATCAGAGATCGGGCAAAGAAATACAGAATCTTGCTATCCCGGAATGAAAGTGGGAGCACATACGCATGGACTTCATCGTTGGCTTGCCAAGGACGCAACGGAGGAACGACGTAATCTGGGTCATCGTCGACGTAACCTGATCTCAGAAAGTCTGTTGCTGACTTGAGAGTGAACATCCATGTTTGCCAGATGGTGATATCTTGGCAGGAGACATATTTTGAAACAAGGCATTCAGTTTTAATTGGATATTCGAGCTTCCGCTTGTGACTGAAGTCTCATTGTAAGAATTGTAGTGTAATACCCCGCTTCTAACAGATACTTATGGAATACTTGTTACTTTGACTCGGTTGAGAATCGAGTCTCGGAGAAACCTTACCGCCAAATCAACCCGGACGAAATACAATAAACCCTTCAAATTGATGGAACGACTTCTATTGAAATAAGTCCAAGAGTTTTTATTGGTTGTTTTGCTGTTTGGTTTTGTGTTGCTTTGTGTTTTTGTGTTGCTTTCGATGACTTGGTTTTCATGATTCGCTTTTCTCGCTTGCGCATTCTTTTCGAATCGTAAGGGAAAGAGATCGAAGGATACCAAGTATTATTGTAATTTTAGGACGCATAATCAAAGAGTGACCGTTGTATAAGGCTTCCCCCACTACCAGAATAAGTCAAATTAGCGACGTAAAAAAATGTAGCTAAATGATCAAAAATCGTCGCTAATTAATTTTAGCGACGTAATTAGCGACGTTTTACTGAAGTCGCCTTTAAGCTAGTCGCTGAGAGAAAAAACATCGCCAAACGTCGCTATGCCGACGTTTTCTAGAGACGTAAATGCGTCGCTAGATTAGCGACGTTTAGCGACGCAACGTTACTAATTAGCGACGTGTATAATAGTCGCTTTATGTCACAAATTAGCGACTTACGTAGCAACGTTTATAGCGACGTCACTATGACCTGGTAATACAGCCATGTCAGCAAGTTGCGACGGATAGCGACTTTAACTAGCGACGTTTTTAACGACGTCTTTAGCGATGATTTTAGCGACGTAATTAGCGACATATTTAGCGACGCGTCTGAACGTCGCTAAACGTCGTAAAAACGTCGCTAATGATACAGTAAAAAAATAAATGAATACTGAATTATTTCCAAACAATTATTCTGCAGTTTATTAATTCACAATCTGTACAAATAGACCCGGAGCAACCCTCCGTTGAATTTACTGGGTTCGCCAACCCCCTTGGGTTGAACACTCAACACCGATAAATTATCATATATTTAATATGAATAATATAATAAAATTTGAAGAAAATAAAACATTGAAATTAAAAATCGAATCAGGAGAAAATATCGCCGTAAAGAAGACAACAAATATCCATACAACTGAGTCCCCAAAAGAATACAAAGAATACAGCAAATTAAAAGTCTCGTCCTAAAGAATACAAAAAATAATGAACAGATGCAATGCATTTAGCCAACTGAGCGTTCGAGCTAATCGAATGGCCCGTTCGAGCTTTCGGGGGACGTGATGCCGCACGGGCCTGGGGTTGCGCCCGTGCAAGGCCAATCGTTTAAGTTGATAGTTGCCTATCATCGCATCAATCGAGTAAGCAGCGGAAAGGAACTTGTTGCAATGCAATGCATTTAGCCAACTGAGCGTTCGGGACAATCGAGGCAACTTGGGTTTCCTTTAGCAAAGGCACACGTTCGTTCCATACATTATGCCCCCTTATACGATAGCATTCTCGGGGCAACAATCGAAACCAGGATTCCGGGTCTTCGGGACTGTGGCACGCCTATTGCTCCCTCGGACGATCCAGTACCTGCGAGCAAGTAAACTGTTGGTGGGTCAGCACTTTATACAAGTACTGGTGAGATAAAACAACTGAACAGAAACAAGCATTTACTCAAACAAGCACTAAGTAATCATGTTATAAAATATTACATTACTAGTGATCTTTCTAGTTTTACCTAGGTTCATTTCATGCGGTTCTAGCAGAGTCATATTACATTGCTTTTGGAAACATGTTTGGAAACAGAGTTTCATATTGAATATGCAAGCAAGCAAGCCGTTCATGTTTCAGGGTGTGCGCGGCGTATCTCGTGCGACTCCAGGGTCAGATGCAAAGCTAGACACACAATGCACGATCTTAGGGGCAGTCACTATCCAAGCCAACACAATGACTTAGCTATATGCAGGACGGTCCCCGAGTATCTCAGGATCGGCAGCTAGTGGAACAACATACCAATGACTCATTTCTCTGAAGCTAATGGCAGCTGTGACCCATTGTGGCATGGACGCATGCAGTTCAGCTCTCCACCAAAAGCCATTGTCCGACCGCGTGCGAATGCATGGAACACTATCAAATAAACTCTAGTATGCAGACGAGACGAACCATCAGAACAGTTATCGTTGTTGCGGGGCAATCCGACTTATCACTTGAACACGTTCAGGCACAGTATGGTTCTCTCAAAGCATAGACGATAGTGAACATGTTCATGCACTCTAAGCAGACGATTCAGGATTCTCGTTAAGCAGACATTGATTCAAAGACAAGCTAGGTGAGTTCGTTCATTAACATGCAAGGCAGGTTCTATCATTCTCTTATGAAAATATTGCAAGCAAAGACTCAGGTTATTATTAAGGCGTGCAAGAATCAAAGAACGAAGTTCTGCCCACTCACCTTGATATATAACGTCGACGCGGAGCGGGGCGTTACATACTTACCAACCAACAAAAAGTTTCCTCCTCGAAACTTCAAGGATAAACTTCTCGATATCCCGAGTAGCGATAGTGCCGTCCCTCGCCGTACTCAATCGAAACAGTCAAGCAATTCAAGTTCAGAAAACATTTGCACTTTGAGAATATCTATGGACTTATTGTATGGAACGCTCTTTGCAAAACCATATCGATATTATCTCAAAGTCATAGCAACAGATTTTGGGCCAGAGAATCAATTCCGCTCTGATACCATTCTGTCACGCCCCGGTCCCGCCCGGGCCGCCGCTCCGCCCTACCCCGCCCCGTACGGCCGAGATTTAACGAACCGGGCACGAATCACCGTGCCTCGGCGCGCCGGACGCGAATCACCGCGTCCGTCCCGCGGGCGCGAGGGAGGAAGGAAAGCTAATCGAATGGCCCGAGTCGAGCTTTCGGGGGACGTGATGTCGCACGGGCCTGGGGTTGCGCCCGTGCAAGGCCAACACAATGACTTAGCTATATGCAGGACGGTCCCCGAGTATCTCAGGATCGGCAGCTGGTGGAACAGCATACCAATGACTCATTTCTCTGAAGCTAATGGCAGTTGTGACCCATGGTGGCATGGACGCATGCAGTTCAGCTCTCCACCAAAAGCCATTGTTCGACCGCGTGCGAATGCATGGAACACTATCAAATAAACTCTAGTATGCAGACGAGACGAACCATCAGAACAGTTATCGTTGTTGCGGGGCAATCCGACTTATCACTTGAACACTTTCAGGCACAGTATGGTTCTCTCAAAGCATAGACGATAGTGAACATGTTCATGCACTCTAAGCAGACGATTCAGGATTCTCGTTAAGCAGACTTTGATTCAAAGACAAGCTAGGGAGTTCGTTCATTAACATGCAAGGCAGGTTCTATCATTCTCTTATAAAAATATTGCAAGCAAAGACTCAGGTTATTATTAAGGCGTGCAAGAATCAGAGAACGAAGTTCTGCCCACTCACCTTGATATATAACATCGACGCGGAGCGGGTCGTTACAAACAGATCATACTGCTCCCATGAAATCGACACCGATGTCGATGGAGAAGGCAGTGACGTCGGTGGAGTCTATGTCGATGTAGGCGCACCAGGAGGACGTATCCGCTCCAACTCTGTGTCGCTAGTTGTAAGAATCCATGGTAGATAACAGCCTCGTACTGCTATGAACCATTGAATCATGCATCATCGTCAGCCTCTCGCCCATGGATAGTTGTGATGCCTGCAGCTCCGTCACGCTGCGCTCTGTCGAGGCTCTAAGATCAGCTGTCAAATCCTGGAGCTCCATGATGCTGCGCTCGGGCATATCAAATCGTGCGATGAGCGTCGCATCGTTCGTCTGCGGCTGGGACCGGGGCTGCTCCTCCATCCTTCGCAGTAACTCGTCACGGAGAGATGTAATCTGACGGTCAACGGCCTCCTGGACTCGGGCCGATGACTGCGAGGGCTGTAGGGAATGCGCATTTTTCGGGGAGGCCCTAGATGACTGCTTCGCAACCTGGGCGCCATAGGATCCCGTACCGTAGTACGTAGCCCTCTGGAGACCACCAGCGGTGGTCACCCATAGCTCGTCCGCCGACGGAGCTGGAGCGGGCTGCGAGAAAGTACCAGCCTCTCCAGCTGTAGGTGCACTAGCAGTCACCCGCTCACGCAGCCTAAGATACTCGGCCTAGAAAAATTTGGATACTCGATAATTGCTTAAATTATATTAAAATTAACACAAAGTAAAGTAATACTTACATAGGTCTGCGAGGCCCTCTCATCAATGAGATTTCCGTCCTTTCGATGGGTAGCCAGGAAGACGGTCACCATGTTTGCATCCTCACCCCTCTGTACCTGTTAAAAATATATTATTTAGTACTAAAATAAAATATTTTTTTCTACTAAAATTTTATCGTACTTACATTAAAATAATATATCCTAAATAAAAATATACCAAACGACAAATGTTTCGTCATCGAAATCGAGCTACCACACCACTTTGCAGCATTCCGCCTAGCCGCCTTGGCCTTCTCAGACATTTCCTTGTTCCTAGGATCGTCGAATCTAGCCCTCATCGCAGTCCACTGCTCAGGCGTGATCCAACCTTGGATCGATTTTCCAGTACGATCACGAGCCTTCTGGTCATCCAGAGCGTCACGGATAAGCTTGGCGGCAATGGCAGGAAACATCCGCTCGATCAACTCGGCCCGGTGCGGAGGATAGAAATACGTTTGCTACAATAAATAATTTAGTAAGTGAACATCACAGATAAGTTATATAATATGCATAAATTAGAGTATTTATATAATATACTTTTACCTTGAAGTGCGCAAACTAGAACGCCTTCCTCTCCTCCGGAGCTCCAGAGTAGTTGATCCAAGGGCCACCATAGTTGTTCCTCAGAAAGAGGCACAGGCGTATCTGAACCAACGATGGATGATATCTATACAAAGATAATTATTTTGATCGAAAAAGTCAATATATGATAAATAAAGAAATACATAATATATATGATGCTAAACCATTTAATTGACTTACTTTGTACCGTCGGCCTAAATCTCTGTCCTCGTCTCCTCCGGAGGTGCGCATGGAGGATCTAGCTGATGTTGGGACAACGTCGGCATGACCTCCTCCATTTGCTCATCTGTCTCCATGGTTCCGTCAACAGGAGGAACGCTGGACGAGGGAGTACTATCAGGCCTGGAACTACTCATCCCAGGAGTGATGCCACGTAATGTCGTCGCAGTCGGAGATGTGACTGATCGATATACTGGAGTACTGGGCGACGAGGATCCAGAACCAACATTAGGCAGTACCGGAGGAGCACTCTGTCTACCTCGGGACCTGCCGAACCCTCCACGTTGTCCTGTCATACCTGATAACAACATATAATGAATAAAGAAATACACAAATATATAATACATTCTACAGTCAAAATATTATGCATATCTCACAGCATTCATAGAATTGTACAGTAAATAACTAGTGGTGTCACAAGTCTAAATGGATAATACATTCTACAGTGCAAAATATAATACATATATTAGTCAAAATAGTACATTCTATAGTCAAAATATAGTACATTCTACAGGCAAAATATTTAATTTTCAATCATCTTCAGAAAATTTATCTTGTTCGTTTTTCTCGTCCTCCTCTTCCTCTTCCTCTTCCTCTTCCTCCTCGTCGTCTTCACTTTCATCTACTTCGTCTTCTTCTTCCTCTTCGGATAATTCTACATCTTCTACATTATTACTCGTGTAATGAGTAACTTCCGTTGAGTCCACATCTACAATATTTGTTACAAGAGGTAGCTCGTCCTCCTGATAAGCTATTTTGTCAATGTCAAAGGTATTTCTAGCTTTAGTCTTGCATACTGCCCACCAATCCGACCTCGTTGTCCCCCGTCTAGGATAAGTTATGAAGTACACGAGCTGAGCCTGACTTGATAGGACAAATGGTTCGTAGCCTTGATATCTACGCTTGTAGTTTATATCCACAAGGCCATGCTTGTCAATTTTTCAACCTTAATCTTGAATCGGATCAAACCATTCATACTTGAATAGCACGATATTAGCAGGTTCTGTGCCATAATTATATGTCAACTCCACAATCTCTCGTAAGATGCTAAAGAAATTATTACCTGTATCGACGTCTTTGTAGTTCGAAGATTTGATACACAAACAACTGTTTTTCGTGGAATCAAGATCCAAAAAGCTGTCTCTGATAGAAGCATTTGTTTACCATATTTTAACGGTAGTAATTGGTCCCTTGGCTAGAGTTCTAATAGATTCAGCCTCGGGTGTTATTAGACGATCGACCTAAATACCAAAGTAGCGATAGTAAGTTATTTATTTTGCAAGTGCAGAAATAAAAACTAATTACCAAGCTCCTTACATATGCGCTCAACCAAGAAGGAAAATGGCATCTCATTTTTTGTTCTACTTCTTCGTCTGTTATGCAGGGTCTAACCGACCTCAACTCATCATTATATGTGCTGAAAAACAATGAAGCAACTGCTGATTAGTAGCATAATAGTAGCTTATACTATTACATTGAGATGATGTAAACGTGGACGTATTAATTACTTACCCCTCTAGCTTCTCCACTTTATCCTCGTCGCAATTGAGTAATATATACAACTGAGCAACCCTTAGCTCGTCGTCATTCAAATATCTCTTCTTCATTTTCCCCGAAGGCTTTCCGGACGCATTGAATACTTTGAGTATTGCATCATTATATTCCTGATATCCGTCGTCGTTTCTCGGAGCTCTCGTTCTATTAGTAGCAACATGAGGTTTTAAATACACCGAGCAAAAGTTTATAATCTCCTCGAGAACATAAGCTTCACAAATAGAGCCCTCAACCCGTGCCTAATTTTTCACCTTTCTCTTTAGGTGATTCAGATGCGCTCGAAGAGGTACATCCAACGATAACCGATAGGACCACCAACACGTGTCCCATAGGAAAGATGAATTGGCAAATACTCCATAGAGTCGAAGAATCCCGGAGGAAACACCTTCTCGAGCTTACATAGTATTACCGTAATGTCCTTCTCTTGCTTTTCTAGACGATCGACGAGTAACTTAGTAGAACAAAGATCTCTGAAGAATATGCTGAGCGCTGTCAATGGATCCCAAATGACCTGTGATAAGAATTCCCAAAATGCAATCGGAATTAACCTCTCCATGAATACGTGACAATCGTGGCTCTTCATACCCGCCAGTTTGTTCTCCTTGAGGTCGACGCATCTTCTCAAGTTCGACACGTACCCGTCTGAAAACTTTAGACCCTGAATCCACCTACAAAGTCTTCCTTTATCCTCTTTCTCCAGTGAGAAAACTGACTTAGGCTGCTTTAACTTTCTATTCCCCTCATCTATCAAATGTAACGCAGGACGTCTACATATTTCTTCTAAGTCCAACCTGGCCTTCGGATTGTCTTTCGTCTTCCCCTTTACCTCCATTACAGTATTAATTATGTTATCAAACACATTCTTCTCGATGTGTATGACATCAAGGTTATGTCTGATCAGATTGGTGCTCCAATATGGCAGATTCCAGAATATACTCCTCTTCGTCCAGTTATAGGTGCGACCAAATCCGTCACACTTGTACCCCTTAGCAGGCTCTTCGATAACACTTGGTAAATCTTTTACCTCTTCCCATATCGTGTATCCGGGCCACCTTGGCGGAGGATTGGCCTTCTCCACAACGCCCGTATGAAAAGTATTTCTGTTCCTCCGGTACGGATGATCCTTCGACAGAAATTGTCGATGACAATCAAAGAAGCACGGTTTGCCTCCGTGTTTCAAACGGAAAGCCTTAGTACGGTCCATGTAATACAGACATGAGAGACGACCATGAGTGCTCCATCCCGATAACATTCCATAGGCCAAAAATTTGTTGATGGTCCACATAAGTGCTGCCCTCATCTGAAAATTCTGCTTTCTAGAAATATCGTACGTGTTAGCACCTACTTTCCATAGTTGATTCAACTCATCTATCAAATATTGTAAATACACATCGATGTTCCTCTTCGGATTGTTCGGACCTGGGATAATAACTGTCAGGAACATATACGGAGTCTTCATGCACATCCAAGGCGGTAGATTGTACGGAGTGACGATCACAGGCCAACATGAATATTGGGAGCCCGAAAGTCCGAATGGGGTAAAACCGTCAGAGGAGAGCCCTAATCTGTCATTACGCGGATCCGAAGCAAAATCTGGGTACTCTAGATCAAAGTGCTTCCATGCTTCTCCATCGGATGGATGATCCGATACTCCTTCGATCTGTTTCTTCCTGTGCCAACTCATAATTTCTACAGTCTCCTTAACCATAAATAACCTCTGCAACCGCGGCGTCAAAGGCAAGTAGTGCATCGAATCGGTAGGCTTCCTTGCACCGATAGACTTTCCTCTACCAGTGGCCTTGTAGCGATCAGCACCACAGAATCTGCACGCATCTTCATCAGTGTCGTCTTTGTAGTACAACATGCACCCGTTGCGACATGCATCAATTTTCTCGTATCCCATCCAGAGCGATCTCACCATCCTCTTAGATTGGTAGAAGTCTTTAGGCAACTTTGCACCCTCGGACAAGATCTCTATAATCAAATCAATCAGTCGATTATAGCATTCTTGCGACATGTTAAAATCAGACTTGATGCTCAACAATCTTGTAACCACCTCCAACGGTGAATGATCCTCACAACTAGGTTATAATGGAGTCCTTGCATTCTCCAGCAACTCCATAAACTTTGCAGCATCGGCATTCGATGCCTCCTCAGCTACATCATGATTGTCCGGATTGAAACTAGGTCCCGCTGCATCAAAAACCATGTTCACCCACCCGTCATCATAAGCAGCGTGGTCGTGGACAACCATGTACGTCTCCACATATAGCTCCGACCCCGATGCTAGAGACATAAGTTCTCCGTGCGCGGTCCACTGATAGTAATTCGACGTGACGCCCTTCGAATACAAATGATATGTGACTTTCACTTCTGGATGATATTTCAAGTTGCGACATCTCATACACGGACACTTAATTTTTGTACCGTCCATGTACTGAGGGAACGTCTTGGCGAACTGCAGGAACTGCTGTATACCCTCAATGAATTCATCCCGCACACCGCACATGTCATCAGGATGACGGTTGTACATCCACGAACGATAACGCAGATAGTAATTCATATCCATTTCTAGATACTTCTACAAAAATGACAGTATGTGTCCTATAAATCGTTAAATACAGTATGATTCTCTGGAGGAAGGTAAGAACTGCTCCTAACTTGATACACAATGCCTTATGTATTGTGTATGTGTGTGTGTGCATATGGTTGTTTGAGTGATTAAGTGAGCTCGGGTCACTAGGGAGAGCAGTTCACAGTGCAGCAGTGAGGAATCAGTGTGCCAGCTCTGTGCTAGCAGCTAGCGGTACTGCACAGTGCAACAGTGAGGAATCAGTGTGCAGCAACATAAAGGAGTTATAGTAGTTATTGGTCATGAACAACATAAGGCCTATATATTCTCAATGCTCAAACAATAACGTCGCTAACAGAAATATTTTGCGACGTCACAGACGTCGCTAAACACGTCACTAAATATTAAAAATATAAACGTCGTTAAATACGTCGCTAAACGTCGCTAAATTATAAAATCCAGTGATATTTAGCGACCTTAGATAACTTATAGTGACTATTCTTTTAAAAAACTGAATTATAGTCGCTAAACGTCGCTATATTTCGCCAAACAGCAACGTATAGTGACGTTAATATTTGGAATCGCTGATATCTTTAATATTAGCGACATTTTAACTTAACGTCGCTAAAAATGTCACTAATCCCGCAATTTTTAGTAGTGCCCATCCTCTCGTTCGATTCAATCGGTGAATGGCTTAGGCCCTTCGATGGATCCTTTAGTCTACAGGTCTTAATAAAGAATCTCTAGTTCATTTATAATTGTTGTCTCACTAACAAGATAAGCTAAAAAGAAACACTATTGTATGCTTCAAGTATAGAACTGCTAATAGTGACATCATAAATGCTTGCCTGCCCCTCGTATGCTGCATGTCAAGTAATATTGCTGGAAACTTCTTGACTTGATCTTGAAAATGAGAAAAAGAGATAGACTTGCTTGATCATTGTTCATCAGTTGCATGATAGCATATTTATCTGATAGGAACTTGCATTCATTCATTTGGTCAGGATAACTTGTGCACAAGGTTTATCTCTCGAGCGTTTCCTGGGGCACTGGGATCGTTCGGCATGGGAGAGATCCAGATACCTTGAGGCTTGAAGTCCTTAATTACAGGAGGGTATGGTGTCACGCCCCAATCTCCCGCAAGCTCGATAGTCCCCGCTGAACGTGAATCACCACGTTTACAGCTCTCCCGCAGGACAATCGTTCTCATCGGGACGTGATGCCGTAAGAGCCTGGAGTTGCGCTCGTACAAGGCGATGTTGTCAAACACCAAATGTTATCATTGAAACAACCAAGTTGCAGCGAAAGTCAAGTATTGTGTACCAAGCACACAATCAGAGTAATACGCAGCGAAGCTCACGATAGGGTCCAAATGAAATACCCCGAAGGCAATGCCACAAAGGCGATGCCACGAAGACGATGAAATACTCTTGCTCTTTTCTCTAGCCCACAAAGGTACTTACAGTTCGTACATCATGTCTCGTATATCCAAGCAGCGCCACTACGCCTGCGTACCTGAAATAATGCCCACAAACGTGGGTCAGTACACAACCGTACTGGTGAGCGGGGTAACCCACTCGCCTAAGCCGACACTAAGTAAAATAGTGAATGGAAACAGTTATATGGTGATCTTTCTAGTTGAATCCTAGATTCTTTTCATGGCATAGGGATGACATGTTAAGGAAAGCTGTAAAGCAGTTTAAGCATGCAAGCATTCAACTCAAACCAATCGACAAGCAATATATATAGCAACCCGAAGTAAACTAGCATGCAACCGTCCTGCTCAAGTCCAAGCAACACGATAACATATCGAACCATGCCCAATGCCTCAATATCCATCCTCAACCAACATTTAAAATCCAATCCCAGAGTGCACACTCTTGCCGAGGCAAGGTGGCCGCGCCTACACGAAAGCCAAACCAACAAAAGAAAAGCAAGCCATCACTTATACTATATGAAGTCACTGGCCAAGCCATAAAGGACTTTGATCAGACTGATCAAATGCGGTTCTCCTCGAAACAGCGCTAAGTAGCTAACCCACCTGGATCGATTCCAACCGCTGGCACCGCGCCCAAGACGCGTTACCCAATTGTCTCCTCCATGGCCGAACGGTCCCGGTGCCCCGGAGCCTTCCCGTTCGAGGAGACCAAATCCTGTGCAATACAGGTTGTCCGTGACATGCAGACACCAAGTAGGTATGACGAGAGGATCGAACATTCTCGTCCCACCAAGCGATCCTAGACTCGTTCAACCGATATCCAACCAAATATCCATAACCATCCTTCCAACATATTGCCCAAGGCATCAAATCCCAAGTATTTCCATAGGCACAATGCCTCTTCTCAACACAGTGTTTCCAATGGTGCAACACCCATGCTCAAAGCTAACCCATGGCACAATGCCGTTTCAGTGACACAATGCCCCATTCGTGGCACAATGTCCCATCAAGCGGCACAACACCCTCGCCGATGCAGTTGTTCGGTTTCGAACCACAACTGCTCGCTTTGCAAGACAAAGCGACCAAGTGATACTCGTGCACGGATGCACGGATGCACGCTCGCTCGCCCAGATTCCCGATATTCCCAATGCATCAATGACTCATTCCAACTGTCCAAGCATAATCCCACTCAATCAACCAACTGCCTCAAATAGTGTATCATCCAACTCAAGCTCCAACTATCCAACGCGTAAATCAATTCAAGCCACAATCCTATCAAGCCAACGACGTCCACTCTATGCACGTCTCAGTGTAGTGATTCCCAATATTTCAGCCCAAGTGTTTAAGCCTGTTACGTGTTTTCCATATTATTAGGCATGAAGGAGTAGAGGAGAAGGGAAAGAGCCCACTCATAATGTTGATCCCGTTAGGCATCATGTCCTGCCGATACGGCCAATCCCTTGAACCCGTGGTCCGATGCAAGCGCGATCTACTCAACTGGTATGACCGTGCGAGCAGGCCGTGCTCTACAAATCATCCGACCGATCGGACTAAGGAAGATGGCATTATCATTCCAACCCAGCTATCTCAGTACTGCTCTGAACGAACACCTGAATTCCATCGAACCCGCTAGCCATCTACACATGAAACAACTCAATCAATACTTCTTCCCAAAATCCAACAAATCAAATGTAACCAGCATTTGTTTCATTCAATCCGACTCAGCGTAACGCACCGTGCGGTTGCGGGCGTTACATAATATACCACTTAGAATCAGGTTCGTCCACGAACCGTGCTGGTACTCATTCCTTATCAAATGCCGCTATCCAATTCCATGGATCTGCTCTATGCAACTCACATTATCCCGATTCAGACTCAGTATCTCGCTCTGCTGAACGGTCGTACAAGTTTTCGAATTCCTACATCCTCCTTGCAGCTCAATAAGAATTCTTCGTATCGCTTAGTTTTGGATCGTACACATATTTAAGGCGTCCCTAAAATACATGCATTTCAGCCGAGCTTTGCGATAGTGAATTTGAACAAGTTACAAGGGTATCTTTATGTCCGAGGCATCCATTCGCTTTACTCTCAATCGAACCAATCCTGATTTCCATTTCAACATATTCGCTCAAGCACTATTCTCAAATATAATGATTTTCCACCGACTCAATCAGTTCGTGTTCCAACTCAATCCATTCGACTATTTCTGAATCCGCACTAGCAACATCTCCAAATATATCTCATGCACCGAACGATCATCTCAACAGATACTACCCCAGCTAGGCGATTTACCCAAATATCAACTTTGCTCTCATCAGCTCCACCAAACACCTCTTCCTCAATCTCAATACCTCGCTGGGTGAACATCTATATTGAGGTTCGTGTGATCCACGAAGATCTCGCCACCACGCCAAGGGATAGTGTCGTCACGATTTCAACGTGGACACACTCGCCACAATTCCTAGGTTGCGCATGGAATAGTTCTTCGCGCTGCTTCCACTGCCTCAAAGCATAGGATATCACCTTTGCCTTCTGAACGAGCACGCTTCCCAGACTAAGTTCCGAGACATCTTGTAAATCTGAAGCAAATCTGTCCCTTCCAGTATTCGCAAGGATTTGATTCGAACGAGCCGTTGCTTTAACTTCACGAGCTAGTTTCACAGTCGTCAATTCATATGAATGCTATTCCCTTCCAGGGCACGATGAGTCAGAGGCGATGCCATCGATAAAAATCTGCGACTCTGAATCTCATCAGTTGACTTAGGCCAATCCCACCATCGCTTCGGTCTTCTGGCTGCTTCTTCAGCTGAAGGCTATCCCAAGGGTCTCTCAAATCCAGCACTCAGTCAATAAGCCAAATCTCATTGCTCACATCTGCCCTCGACGCATTCCCAAATACGCCGCCTCAAGGGTCGTTCTATGGGTCTACAATATTCAATCTCTGATCTGACCGGCAAGTCGCTAGGGTCAGCTGTCCCGAAGCTACGCTCGATAATTGTAATCATCACGATGGACAGTTACTATAAACCACGCTATATCTCCTCTGCAAATCCAAATCAAAATCCAACCATTCCATCCGAGCGAACTTCCGAATCCGAACACTTCATGCACTACCTCTGACGACCTGTCAACCGATGCTGCTTAACCACTTAGAGTCTTGCTATCTATCCAAGCCAACAATTCGAGAACTGCGCTCGTTGAAACCGTCTTCCATCAATCCGTCGTTCTGCCCTGAATCCATCAAATTTTCTGAACTGCTATGTTCGATTCTCGCACGTCCAACTTACTCGATCATCACAGTAATTTGCTCCGACGTTTAGCTATCTTCAAAAGTCTGTCTGCCACAAACTTTGCCTATAGTTGTTGCCACAATCCGTCCACGTCTTCCGGAGAATCAATCTACCATTGTTGTACCATTTTGCCTAAAATTCCATTTGCGCTAAACCGAGTCGACTTCTCGAGCAGCAATATCCAAAATCTTCCAAGTTTGTGTGAATCCATCGCATTGCCCCTCCAAACCAAATCGAGTTTCATTACTCAACCAACAGCTCAAATGTGTTGCCCAAAATCGTAGTCCGTGCTCGCTATCCTTCAATTAACCAATCGCTTCGCTCAAGCGTCTCCCAACTGTTCATTCTGATCTCGTCCATCTCTCAAGTCCAACGATACTTCCATTTGCACCAGTCCGTTCTCGATATACTCAACTCAATATTCGCTTGCTCCATTTTTCATTCTTCCCAACTCAATCGACTTGCACCAACCATCATGTATTCTCAATACCCGAGTTCGTTCAGGCAATTTCCATTTGATGTCCATCCAAAATACTTTCAATACCTTGCTCAATATGTGGTATCCCATATACCACTCCGAATCGAGTCGCTACTCGCATTACGATTTTCTGAACTGATCCAAGATCCGTTCGAACCATCCCTCATATATGATCATGCCTTTTCCAACTTCAGTCTGACACAAAAATCCAACCAACAAGTGAACCATCTTACTCTTTCCATCAATCTCGCTAGGCAACTTATGCTATATTCCATTCTCAATGCTTCCGGTATTCTCAAACCGATTGCTACTTTCGCAACACGAGCAATCGTGCAACGATTTTATTTCCAAGTAGTCCAGCCCAATACCCAATGGTTCCACACATTTGCTGTACGAGCAACTCGTGCAAACTTATCCTGATATTCCCAAGCCAAACTCAAACATGCTCAACCGATGCGCTACAGCCAAAATTCCAACTTCTATCCAACACAGTCGCTAGACGAGCAACTCGTGCAACGATCCATTCTCATCGAATGCTTCTACTCACAGCATGCCACATAACCAAATCTCGTCTGCCAACCAACTGATCCACTGATGCAATCAGAATCTCCCCGAACGACAAGCAAGGCCAACCCAACAAAAGCTCTCAACTTGTTGCACAAATGCAACAACGCCAACCAACTTGCTGCACGAATGCAACAACGACTAACGAGGCTAAGCGATCTAACGAAAACCAACCAAGGCAACACAACCAAGAACAACATGCAGCTACAACCAGCAATATATAGACTTATTGTATGAAACATCCAATGCGGCACCGAGTAAAGTCAAGAGCTAGACGACACGCGGAAGCTATTTAGAGTTTGTGATGAAGCGAAGGACCAAGTCCGAAGAAATGAACCAGGCGCTCTGATACCAATTTGTCACGCCCCAATCTCCCGCAAGCTCGATAGTCCCCGCTGAACTTGAATCACCACGTTTACAGCTCTCCCTCAGGACAATCGTTCTCATCGGGACGTGATGCCGTACGAGCCTGGAGTTGCGCTCGTACAAGGCGATGTTGTCAAACACCAAATGTTATCATTGAAACAACCAAGTTGCAGCGGAAGTCAAGTATTGTGTACCAAGCACACAATCAGAGTAATACGCAGCAAAGCTCACGATAGGGTCCAAATGAAATGCCCCGAAGGCAATGCCACAAAGGCGATGCCACGAAGACGATGAAATACTCTTGCTCTTTTCTCTAGCCCACAAAGGTACTTACAGTTCGTACATCATGCCTCGTATATCCAAGCAACGCCACTACGCCTGCGTACCTGAAATAATGCCCACAAACGTGGGTCAGTACACAACCGTCCTGGTGAGCGGGGTAACCCACTCGCCTAAGCCGACACTAAGTAAAATAGTGAATGCAAACAGTTATATGGTGATCTTTCTAGTTGAATCCTAGATTCTTTTCATGGCTTAGGGATGACATGTTAAGGAAAACTGTAAAGCAGTTTAAGCATGCAAGCATTCAACTCAAACCAATCGACAAGCAATATATATAGCAACCCGAAGTAAACTAGCATGCAACCGTCCTGCTCAAGTCCAAGCAACACGATAACATATCGAACCATGCCCAATGCCTCAATATCCATCCTCAACCAACATTTACAATCCAATCCTAGAGTGCACACTCTTGCCGAGGCAAGGTGGCCGCGCCTACACGAAAGCCAAACCAACAAAAGAAAAGCAAGCCATCACTTATACTATATGAAGTCACTGGCCAAGCCATAAAGGACTTTGATCGGACTGATCAAATGCGGTTCTCCTCGAAACAGCGCTAAGTAGCTAACCCACCTGGATCGATTCCAACCGCTGGCACCGCGCCCAAGACGCGTTACCCAATTGTCTCCTCCATGGCCGAACGGTCCCGGTGCCCCGGAGCCTTCCCGTTCGAGGAGACCAAACCCTGTGCAATACAGGTTGTCCGTGACATGCAGACACCAAGTAGGTATGACGAGAGGATCGAACATTCTCGCCCCACCAAGCGATCCTAGACTCGTTCAACCGATATCCAACCAAATATCCATAACCATCCTTCCAACATATTGCCCAAGGCACCAAATCCCAAGTATTTCCATAGGCACAATGCCTCTTCTCAACACAGTGTTTCCAATGGTGCAACACCCATGCTCAAAGCTAACCCATGGCACAATGCCGTTTCAGTGACACAATGCCCCATTCGTGGCACAATGCCCCATCAAGCGGCACAACACCCTCGCCGATGCAGTTGTTCGGTTTCGAACCACAACTGCTCGCTTTGCAAGACAAAGCGACCAAGTGATACTCGTGCACGGATGCACGCTCGCTCGCCCAGATTCCCGATATTCCCAATGCATCAATGACTCATTCCAACTGTCCAAGCATAATCTCACTCAATCAACCAACTGCCTCAAATAGTGTATCATCCAACTCTAGCTCCAACTATCCAACGCGTAAATCAATTCAAGCCACAATCCTATCAAGCCAACGACGTCCACTTTATGCACGCCTCAGTGTAGTGATTCCCAATGTTTCAGCCCAAGTGTTTAAGCCTGTTACGTGTTTTACATATTATTAGGCATGAAGGAGTAGAGGAGAAGGGAAAGAGCCCACTCACAATGTTGATCCCGTTAGGCATCATGTCTTGCCGATACGGCCAATCCCTTGAACCCGTGGTCCGATGCAAGCGCGATCTACTCAACTGGTATGACCGTGCGAGCAGGTCGTGCTCTACAAATCATCCGACCGATCGGACTAAGGAAGATGGCATTATCATTCCAACCCAGCTATCTCAGTACTGCTCTGAACGAACACCTGAATTCCATCGAACCCGCTAGCCATCTACACATGAAACAACTCAATCAATACTTCTTTCCAAAATCCAACAAATCAAATGTAACCAGCATTTGTTTCATTCAATCCGACTCAGCGTAACGCACTGTGCGGTTACGGACGTTACATATGGTATAGGTCTATTAGTGAGATGGGCTTGTACGTCCCAATTGCTAATCCCGTGGAGGGGACCATCATGTAGTTAGGACGCATGCTAGGTTTACCTTCTTGCATACCTAACACCTGATGCCAAGATTGATTCATAAGTTTATTCATATATACAAATTATAGCTAACTTGTGTATCTGCTGCAGGATAACTTTTTGGCCGTGGGTAAGAATTGTCATATGCATGGTTTAATTTATTGTTTATGTTTTTTTGCATGAATTGTTAAAAAGAAACTAGACAACTAGAAAGATCATCTAATAATGCTAGCTTCACATGCTTACTTAGTGTAAATTTCTACGTAAGTTTGGCCACGGTCGCTCACCAGTACATGTTGTAGTACTGACCCTCGTTTGTGGACAAATATCCAAGCTCTGGTAGCGAGAGCTTGGCAAGCATTTTGAACCAGTACTAGCACATCCATCCAGCGGGACCGTGCTCATGCTTCTTCCTTAGCTTTCCTCTCCTGTGTGCAAACTTCTCTTCGGCTAGGTATTTTAATTTTGGTCCTACTAAAAGGATATAATGTATAGGCATTGTGGCTAGTTTTGGAATTGCAAAAAGAGTTGTAATCCTTCTATGGCATATTTTGTAACTCAGCCTTCTATGACATCATAATGGGGAGAGAAAGATAGCAGACAAGCAGCGCCCTGGTCCAGAGTGCAGTCACTATGGAAAATTGGGCCACATTATAGATATTTGTCGTTCTGCAAACAATGAGTGTTTTAACTGTGGACAAAAAGGGCATCTGGCTATCAACTTCCCAAATAAGAGGGTTCCGCCACCGTACCGCAACAACAGCACTGGTCAAAGTGAGAATCAAAATCCTGTACCAGCTCAAGTTCAAGCTAATGGGCAAACTGATCAGACGAGAAGGCCTAGAGTTTATCAATTAAATATTGAGCGCGATACAAATGGGCACGATATTGGTGAGTCTGATTCCTTTGACCTCTTGATGCATCGTTTATCGACTCATTGATCTCTTAAGTTTCGGGACAAAATTTCTTCTCAGTGGGATATTATTTAATGCCCCACTCCTAGCGGATACTTATGGAACACTTGTTACTTTGACTCGGTTGAGAATCGAGTCTCGGAGAAACCTTACCACCATATCGACACGGACGAAATACAATGAACCCTTCAAATTGATGGAACGACTCCTATTAAAATAAGTCCAAGAGTTTTCGTTGGTTGTTTTGCTGCTTGGTTTTGTGTTGCTTTGTGTTTTTGTCTTGCTTTCGATGACTTTATTTTCATGATTCGCTTTTCTCGCTTGCCCATTCTTTTCGAATCGTAAGGGAAAGAGATCAAAGAATACTAACCAAGTATTATTGCAATTTCAGGACGCATAACCAAAGAGTGACCGTTGCATAAGGCTTCCCCATCCTCTCATTCGATTCAATCGGTTAGTGGCTTAGGCCCTTCGATGAATCCTTTAGTCTGCACGTCTTAATAAAGAATCTCTAGTTCACTTATAATGGTTGCCTCACTAACAAGATAAGCTAAAAAGTGAGATAGACTCGTTCGGCCTGGGAGAGATCAAGATACCCTGAGGCTTGGAGTCCTTACTTACGGGAGGGTATGGTATAGGTCTATTAGTGAGATGGGCTTGTACGTCCCAACTGCTAATCCCGTGGAGAGTACCATCATGTAGTTAGGGCGCATGCTAGGTTTACCTTCTTGCATACCTAACACCTGATGCCAAGATTGATTCATAAGTTTATTCATATATACAAATTATGGCTAACTTGTGTGTCTGCTACAGGGATAATCGTTCGGCCGTGGGTAAGAATTGTCATATGCATGGTTCAATTTATTGTTTATGTTTCTTTGCATGAAATATTAAAAAGAAACTAGACAACTAGAAAGATCACCTAATAATGCTAGCTTCATATGCTTAGTGTGAATTTCTAGGTGAGTTTGGCCACGGTCGCTCACCAGTACATATTGTAGTACTGACCTACATTTGTGGACAAATATCCAGGTTTTGGTAGCGAGAGCTTGGCGAGCATTTTGAACCAGTACTAAAGCATCTATCCAGCGGGACCGTGCTCGTGCTACTTCCTTAGCTTTTCTATCCTGTGTGTAAAGTTCTCTTGGGCTAGTTGTTTTAATTTTGGTCCTGCTAAAAGGATATAATGTATGGGCGTTGTGGCTAGTTTTTGGATTGAAAAAAGAGTTATAAGTCTTCTATGGCATATTTTATAACTCAGCCAAGCAAGTACTTTGTAATCCAATCTTCAAGTATTCAATGAAGAAAGTATTTTGTGTTCCTATCAAATGTGTTCAACTTTGGTTCTCTGCATTTTATTCTGTGCCTATATATGTATATTTTCGTCTAACTTGTGTCTTGTGCAGGTACTATATTTGGTGCAAGCGCAACTTAGGCTTGCACGGCATCGCGCTCAAGCGAGGACGAACGATTCCGTAGGGACCAAGCGAGGACAATCGGCCCTTACGGGACCGGGGCGTGACATGTGGGACCCCAGACTAGGACATGTACTTCGTACTACCAGATATCTAGTCTAGGGTTTATCTCCAAATGTGGAGGTAAGGAGGTAAATAAGTGTAAGATCTGTGCGCAGACAAAGATCACAAGAAAATCTTTCAAACGGGTAAATCAAAGTAAAGATCTTCTGGAGTTCGTTCACTCATATATCTGTGACTTTAAGCAGTTCTCCACAAAGGGCAAAAGGAAGTACATCATTACTTTCATTGACGACTACTCAAAGTACGTATTCATCTATCTGCTTTAGTTAAAAGATGAAGCATTCAAGAAGTTCAAGAATTTCAGGTTTGAGGCTGAACTTCAAATGGGACAACAACTCAAGAGCCTCAGAAGTGATCTTGGTGGAGAGTATAGGTCTATTGAATTCGCATCGTTCTGCAAAAAAAATAAAATTATCAATGAGACAACTGCTCAATGTTTTTCTCAATCAAATGTAGTAGCTAAAATAAAGAACAGAATATTGACAGAGATGATGAACTCAATACTGTTGACTACGGGTCTTCCAAACTACTTCTGGGGAGAAACTGTGCTGACGGCTACGTTCACACTGAACAGTGCCATACGCAACTTCCGATGTCACTCCTCAGAAACTCTGGTTCAGAGTCAGACCCAACTTGAACGTTATTCGAATGTGGGGGTGTCTGGCATCTGTGAAGCTTCCGGAATTAAAGATTCAGAAGTTGAAAACGAGGACTAGGAAGACAATCTTTCAGGGTGATGCTGAGAAGAGTAATGCTCGAAGATTTCTTAATATCGAATTAAATTATATCATTGAATCTCGCGACGCAGAACTCCTCGAAGATAAATTTGCAAGGCACAAGAACATTGTTATCGAGAATATTTCGAAAAATAGTGTGGGTGCACAGGAGGCTAAAACTTCCAACGAAGATGTAGTCCAAGAAGAATTTGTCATCCCAACGACAACGATCGAACCAGAACTCGTAGAGCTAGTGTCTAAGCGATTAAGGAGAGTGAAGGACTTTGAAGAAGATTTTGTCATCTATCATGTGGAAGCATATCCGCTTACCTATGATGAGGCGATGAAGATCAGAGATGCCGTCTTCTGGAGGGAGGCTATAAATAATGAGTATGACTCAATAAACTCCAACCACACTTGGGTGTTGGTTAATCTGCCTGAATGAGCTAAACCAATCAGATGCTTATCAGATCTTCAAGTCGATGAAGATGAAAGAAGACAGAATAATTGAGTTCAAGAAAAGGCTATCTGCATAGTAGTTTTCTCAGACAATAGAGGATTGAGTTCTTTGGCACCTCGATGAGGGTATCATAGATAAGGATGATGATTATCGTAGCTGCTATTCACAAGCTGATTATTTATCAGATGATGGGAAGACAGCAAGTCTTGGATGAAAATAGACATGAGAGATTCACGAACAATAGTTAGAACTATTGTCATTCAGGTTTGAAGAGTCTACGAGTTGGTGATATCTCGATACGGCCTGAAGCAATTTCCAGGATGTGGCAATAGAAGTTTGACAAGTCATCTAGTCAAAGTTGTCACAGAATCAACGAGACGGACATGTGTGTGT
The DNA here is from genome assembly GCA_036927795.1 of Iris macrosiphon. Classification (NCBI taxonomy): domain Eukaryota; kingdom Viridiplantae; phylum Streptophyta; class Magnoliopsida; order Asparagales; family Iridaceae; genus Iris; species Iris macrosiphon. The sequence continues at coordinate 156,571,671 of JAYESA010000014.1, forward strand.
ACACGAAGTTCGCTAATAATTGAAGTCATCATTTGCATCTATGTGGACGACTTGCTAGTACCAGTTGTGGACACAGAAGTCCAAGAGTGTCAGACAGTTGGTGTACTCGAGCATCATTAAATGAATGATTCAAGATGCGTGTACCGCCAGGCCTGACATAGCTTTTACTGCAGGGATGCTGAGTCAGTTCACAAGCAGTATTTGTGTTGAACACTGAAAGTTGTGAAGGGAGTCGTCAAAATTCGCAGGAGAACTTAGTAGTATATTTTGTGCTACAGCAGTTATCCAGATATGAAGGAAGGCTTCGATGATACCAGTTGGTGCTCAAGAAAGAAGAGAGAAAGATCCACAGGAGGATGTGACTTCTCCATATCGTGGTTGCTCAAGAAAGAAGAGAGAAAGATCCACAGGAGGATGTGACTTCTCCATGGGTAGTGTTGCTATATCGTGGAAGTAGATGCAACAGTCTTTACTCTTAGATTTTCTTGCATTATTAAGCTGCAATATATAAAGCAGAATGGCTCTGGAAGCTCTCAGATGATCTTCCTATCGTTATTACACATATTTGGGTGATACCAACATACTGTGAAAACCAAAAAACTGCAATAGTGGCATATGTTCATCTCTTCAACAGTTTGAAAAGAATTATATAAATAGAACACAGGATACTAAATGAGTGCAGATTACATAGATCATTATAGTGCTTTAATGATCGAAGTCAGATAAATCTGGCGGATTGGTTCATGATAGGCCTCAAGGGCCAGTACAGGACACTGAATGAGCGCAGCTAGCATAGATCATTACAGTATTTCATTACCGGAGGAAGGAGAGTCTGGCAGATCAGTTCATGTAAGGCCTCCAGCGTCAGCTGATCCCAAGAACTATAAAGGAGGGTAGTACTCCATGTTACAGTGGCGTGACACCATACGAAAGAGTGAACCTCGGCTTTGGGTCTTGTCACAACGGCGTAACACCGCATATAGTCAAGGACACAACATATATGTACTTTGAGGACCTCTAATATTGTGTCTTTGCAATCCTACCATTTAGTTTTATGTTATTAGTTCAAAAAAAAATCTACTAGGCTTCTAGCTATTGGTTCAAGGGAGGACTATTGACTGGGAGAATATCAGGAACAATGGGTAGTCCTTTGAGACATTGAGGGGTTACGGACCCAGAACCAATTTTGTCTACTAATTATTTTTTTATGTAGAACAAGTCCCGTGGGAGGATGGCTTAGATGCCTTAATGAGTTCTCAGGCATTTTGAATGTCTGGTGTGCTTAACATGAAGCACGGTAGCTCAGCAATACAAAGAAAAGTAAGGTCTCCATCCTACAGTGGGTGACACCACCAAGAAGTTCCTCGGTAAGGGTAATGCCTCGGCTTCACGAGCCATGTCATAATGACGTAGCACCGCACATAGGTAAGTAGCCTATTGCTGTAGAATGAAGAGTGTAGGCAACACACCAAAGTGGTCGGTGTCCTCATGTTACAGTGGTGTGACACCAGAGAGGTAAAAAATATAGATCCTCGGCTACGCGAGCCATGTCACAGCGGCGTACCACCGCAAGGAAGCGCAAGGCTTCATGCTGGATAGTTTGGCACTACAAAGAGGCTGGGACCTCATGCAATAGTGACATGACACCATGATGAGATTTTGCCTCGGCTCTGGGCCATGTCATAGCGGAGTAGCACTGCAAGGAAGCTCGAGGCTTCATGCCAATGACTCTTTAAAAGAACTCAACTAGTGTGTATGGAAAGAGATATAGGCCATCTCTTGAGAAAAAATTTGTAGACGCCCAAAATACATACACCAAAACCAGGCGTGCACATGGCCTATAATATGCAACCGGAAGCACAGCTTATGTCATTGTGTGAGTGGGAAGAATTGTAGCTATGGTGTAGAATTTAAGGCTTAGTCCATTCTTGTATCATATTGTTGTTCGACCCATGCAAGAAGATTCAAGTTGAAGTGACATATATCCTAATGCATAATGGTCGGTCACTGTGGTGAACTCTTAACCCATATATATTGAGATATGTGGGAGATTGTTGATATTTTTACCTTTGGACTAGTAAAGATAGTCCTACATTGGCTACATCACCAAGTGGGTATCTCAATATAATACTTTGTATGAGTTGAGGTGTGCACATGGGGTGTGGTGGGGCACATAGGTGCCGTGGTAGTATTTTTCTAGAAGGAAAAAAGATTAACTCCTCATGAAAGCATTTATACTTTTTGTCATGCTCTTGGAATTATTTTCATAGGAGCTAAGCGACTCAGACTCGGGCTCAAGGGCGCAAAGTGGCGCTTTGTTGGCGCATTTTGCACTTAGCACGGCGCTTTTGCATTGTTGTTACGCTCATTTTATGTGCTAGTTTTATGCTCGTGTTGCATGAACGGCGCTGATCAGGCTATGCATTGGACTGCGATTGTGGGATATTAATTTTGTATATTGGCTTTTTAGTCCCACATCGAAAAGAAGAGGATGGGCTTCCATCCTTCCCTATATAAAGAACCCTCTAGCCTCCTTTTGAGACAGACTAAAAAGTTGAGAAAGATGAGACCAAAGGAGTCCGTTCGAGTCACACAAATAGGTGACTACGAGCATTCCAGAAGTTCTCTTGTAAACTTTCTGGCTCTTGAGAGAAGTGCGTAGATAGAGAACAAATCTTGCTTTGGACAACGGTGGTCTTCACCGCTCCAGCAAGAATAATTTTGTATTCTTTCTTCTTCTCCTTTTTTCTTGGTTCGTTCTGTCTGATTGCAACTGCGTTTTGCAAGGAAGAACGAAGGTAGTTTTTATTTTATTATAACTCTGTTCTGTCAGTCTGTAACTGCGATTGTAAGGAAGAACAAGAATTTTGATTCTCTGATTCTTTTGTAATCTTAAGAGCAAGTTATAATCAAAATCCTTATATAGTTCTTCGTAAAAATCGAGAATAGTCACAGTGAAAACTTTTGTGTGAACCTCTGATCTCGGCCACGCATTTTTCCGTCTTTGGTTAAGCCACGGGACTAACAATCTCAAAGCAAGATCCGAATAAAGATGGGGAACATCCATTCAAGTCTTCTGGACACGAGTTTTCATAAACTTGAGAAGATTGACGAAATTCACTTCTAACATTTGGATGAGATGAGAAAAGGAGTCCTTTGTCAAATATTGAAAGTGAGTTGTCGGTACCTACCATTTCCGAGGATGGAGGATATACCGAATGAAGGACGCGCATTCCAGTTGGAAGAAAGATTACAAGATGACCACGGATTGCAGAGTATGCGCACAAGGGACAGACCTTTGCGTATGACAGTACTTGGCGCTTTGCAAGACTTGGCGCATGGCAGCATATTGGAAATCTTAGCGTCTTGGCACCTGGCAAAGTTGGGTGCATAGTGTCTCGATGCGCATGATGGTCTCTACGCATGCAGGACGCGCATGAAGGCTTATGCGCGTGAATTGGCACATGATGGCTTATGCGCATAGATTGACGCATGGTGGCTTATGCGCATGGATTAACGCATGGTAGCTTATATGCATGGATTGGCGCATAGTGGCCTATGCACATGAAGATCACTGCACTATACAGGACTTGACGCATGGCTAAAATTAGAACTTGGAAGTAGAACCAATCCGACCCAATATAGCAAGGTATAACTAAACTTGGTTCCTTTGATTACTTAACATGGTTCCTATGATTGCACAGGTTAAGTCCTATGGCATGGTTGCTGACCAGTGGATGGAAACTGGTGCATCTAGCCACATGTGCTTTAGGAAGAGCTATTGATCAAGGTCGAACCTTTCAGTGGTGAAGGTCTTGATGACAAGCAACGATCAAGCAGAGGATCTGGGAATTGGGACAATGGTTCTGAACTTTGAGAAGCTACAGTCAAAGGAGTGCGTATAGCAACGTACCAGTGATTACCAAGGACCTGATCTCAGGAAGTCTGTTACAGACTTGACGGTGTGAACATCCATGTTTGACATATGGTGAGACATACTTTGAAACAAGGTGTTCAGTTTCAAATGGATGTTCGAGCTTTTGCTTGTGACTGAAGTATCATTGTTAAGAGTTGTGGGACCCCAAACTAGGACATGTACTTCGTACTGCCAGATGTCTAGTCTAGGATTTATCTCCAAATATGAGGGTAAGGAGGTGGAGAAGTATAAGGTCTATGTGCATAAAAAGATTACAAAAAAATTGTTCAAACGGGTAAAGCGAAGTACAGATCTTCTGGAGTTGATTCACTCAGATATTTGTCACTTAAAATAGTTCTCCACAAAGGCCAAAAGGAAGTACTTCATTACTTTCATCGACGACTACTCGAAGTACGCGTTCTTCTATCTGTTCTAGTTAAAAGATGAAGCATTCGAAAAGTTCAAGAAGTTCATGATTGGGGCTGAACTTCAAATGGAGAAACAACTCAAGAGACTCGGAAGGGATCTAGGTGAAGAGTATAGGTCTATTGAATTCCTATTGTTCTGCAAAGAAAATAGAATTGTCAATGAGACAATTGCTCCGTATTCTTCTCAATCAAATGTAGAAGCTGAAAGAAAGAACAGAACGTTGACAGAGATGATGAACTCAATATTGTTGACTACGAGTCTTCCAAACTAATTCTGGTGAGAAACTGTGCTGACGGCTACGTTCATTCTGAACAGTTCCATACGCAAGTTCCGATGTCATTCCTCAGGAACTCTGGTTCAGAGTCAGACCCAACTTGAACGTCATTCGAGTGTGGGAGTATTTGGCGTCTGTGCAGCTTCTGTAATTAAAGATTCAGAAGCTGGAATTGAGGACTACGTAGACAATCTTTCAGGGTGATGCTGAGAAGAGTAAGGCTCAAAGATTTTTTGATATCGAATTAAATTATATTATTGAATCTCGCAACGGAGAACTCCTCGAAGATAAATTTCTAAGGCATAAGAACATTGTTATCACGAATATTTCAGAAAATAGTGTGGGTGCACAGGAGGCTGAAACTTTCAACGAAGATGTAGTCCAAGAAAAAGTTGTCATCCCAACGGCAACGATCGAACCAGAACTCGCAGAGCCGGTGTCTAAGCGAGTAAGGAGAGTGAAGGACTTCGAAGAATATTTCGTCACCTATGATGTGGAAGCAGATCCGCTTACCTATGATAAGACGATGAAGACCAGAGATGTTGCCTTCTGGAGGGAGGATATAAATAATGAGTATGACTCAATAACCTCCAACCACACTTGGGTGTTGGTCAATTTGCCTGAAGAAGCTAAATCAATCAGATGCTTATCAAATCTTCAAGTCGATGAACATAAAATCAGACAGAACAGTTGAGTCCAAGACAACGCTATCTGCCTAGGAGTTTTCTCAGACAATAGATGATTGAGTTCTTTGCCACCTCGACAAGGGTGTCATAGATCAGGATGATGATTGTCGTAGCTGCTATTCACAATTTGATTATTCATCAGATGATGGAAAGACAACAAGTCTTGGACGAAAATAGACATGAGAGATTCACGAGCAATAGTCAAAACTATTGTCATTCAGGTTTGAAGACTCTACGAGTTGGTGATATCTGGAAACGGCCTGAAGAAATTCCCAGGATGTGGCAGCAGGAGTTTGACAAGTCTTCTAGTCAAAGTTGTCGTAGGATCAGCGAAATAGACAAGTGTGTACACGAAATTTTCTGATAATTGAGGCGTCATCGTTTGTATCTATGTGGACGACTTGCTCGTCCCAGTTGTGGACACAGAAGTATCACTTACAAAGATGTTCATTTATCCAAACTCAGGACATAGGATTGCGGATGTCATCTTGAGGATGTAAGATAATCTGAATGCCAGGTGGGCTTGCATAGTCACAAGCTCTCAGCATGAAATATTGATCACACGCTTTGGGTAGCAGGGACGATACTCCTCAGGTGTGACATAAATATAAAGCCAAATCCAAGAAAAAGCATCAGACAGTTGGTGTACTTGAGCATCATCAGGTGAATGATTCAAGCTACATGTATCACCAAGCCTGACATAGCTTTTATTGTACGGATGCTGAGTCAGTTCACAAGCAGTATTTGTGTTGAACACTGAAAGATGTGAAGAGAATCGTCAGAATTCTCAGGAGAACTGAGTAGTATATCTTGTTCTACAACAGTTATCCAGATATGAAGGAAAGCTTCGGAGCTGCCAGTTGGTGCTCAGGAAAGAAGAGTGAAAGATCCACAGGAGGACGTGACTTCTCCAGGAGTGGTGTTGCTATATCGTGGAAGTCGATGCAGCAGTCTTTACTCTCAGAGTTTTTTGCACTATCAAGCTGCAGCATATAAAGCAGAATGGGTGATACCGACATACTGTGAAAACCAGAAAACTGCAGTAGTGGCATCTGTCCATCTCTTCAACAATTTGAATTAAACTATGTGGATAGAACACAGGACACTGAATGAGTGCAGATTGCGTGGATCATTCCATTGCTTTAATAATTGGAGTCGGATAAATCTGGCGGATTCGTTCATAATAGGCCTGAAGGGCAAGTACAGGACATTGAATGACCGCAGCTAGCGTAGATCATTACAATATTTGATGATCGGAGCCAAGAGAGTCTGGCAGATCCGTTCATGTAAGGCCTCTAACGCCAGCTGATCTCAAGAACTATAAAGGAGGGTAGTACTCCATGTTACAGTGGCGTGACACCACACGAAGAAGTGAACCTCGACTTTGGGGTATGTCACAGCGACGTAACACCGCATATAGTCAAGGAAACAACATATACGGGCTGGAAGGACCTCTGATATTGTGTCTTTGCAATCCTACAATTTAGTTTTATATTATTAGTTCAAAGAGAAATCTACTAGGCTTCTAGCTATTGGTTCAAGGGAGGACCATTGACTAGGATAATATCAGGAACAGTGGGTAGTCCTTTGAGACGTTGAGGAATTACGGAGCCAGAACCACTGTTGTCTACTAATTGTTCTTAGTGTAAAACAAGTCCTGTGGGAGGATGGCTTAGATGCCTTAATGAGTTCTCAGGCATTTTGAATGTCTAGTGTGCTTAACATGAAGCACGGTAGCTCAACACTACAAAGGAGAGTACGGTCCCCATGCTGCAGTGGGTGACCTCACCAAGAGGTTCCTCGGTAAGGGTAATGCCTCGACTTTGCGAGCCATGTCACAGCGACGTAGCACCGCACATAGACAGGTAGCTCAATGATGTAGAATAAAGAGTGTAGGCAGCACTACAAACAGGCCAGTGTCCTCATGTTATAGTGGTATGATACCACAGAGGTAAAAGATGTAAATTCTCAACTACGCGAGCCATGTCACAGCGACGTAATACCGCAAGGAAGCTCAAGGATTCATGCTGGATATTTTGGCACTACAAAGAGGCTGGGACCTCATATTATAGTGACATGACACAACGATAAGATTTAGCCTCGGCTCTGGGCCATGTCAAAACGGAGTAGCACCACAAGGAAGATCGAGGCTTCATGCCAAGGAATCTTTAAAAGAACTCACCTAGAGTGTATGGAAAGAAATATATGACGTCTCTTGAAAAAAAAATTATAGACGCCTAAAATACATACACCAAAACCAGACGTGCACAGGGCCTTTAATGGGCAACCGAAAGCACAACTTATGTCATTCTGTGAGTGGAAAAAATTGTAGCTATGGTACAGAATTCAAGGCTTAGTCCATTCTTGTATCATACTATTATTCGACCCGAGATTCAAGTCGAAGCAACATTTATCTTAATGCATAATGGCCAGTCACTAAGGTGAACGCTCAACCCATATATATTGAGATATGTGAGGGATTGTTGGTATTCTTTCCTTTGGACAAGTAAAAATAGTCCAATATTGGCTACACCACCAAGTGGGTATCTCAATATAATACTTTGTGTGAGTTGAGGTGTGCATATGGGGTGTGGTGGGGTACTTGGGTGCCATATGAGTGTTTTCCTAAGAGAAAAAAGGATTAACTCCTCTTGAAAGCATTTATGTTTTTTGTCATGCTATTGGAATTATTTTCATAGGAGCTAAGCCCCTTGACTCGGACTCGGACTCAGGCTCAAGGGCGAAAAGTGACACTTTGTTGGCGCACTTTGCACTTAGCACGGCGCTTGTGCGTTTTTGTTGCGCTCATTTTATGCACGAGTTTTATCTCGTATTGCATGAATGGGCACTGAGCGGGGTATGCATGGTGCTACGATTGTGGGATATCAATTTTATATGTTGGCTTTTTAGTCCCACACCGAAAAGAAGAGGAGGATGGGCTTACATATTTCCCTTTATAAAGAACCCTCTAGCCTCCTTTTGAGACAGACCAAAAAGTTGAGAAAGATGAGTCCAAAGGAGTCCGTTCGAGTCACACAAATAGGTGACTACGAGCGTTCCAAAAATTCTCTTCTGAACTTGCTGGCTCATGGAAGCAGTTCGTCGATAGAGGACGAATCTTTCTTTGAGCAACGATAGTCTTCACCGCCCCAGCAAGAATAATTTTTTATTCTGTCTTCTTCTCCTTTTTTTTCTTGGTTCGTTCTATCTGATTGCAACTGCATTTTGTAAGGAAGAACGAAGATAGTTTTTATTTTATTGTAACTCTGTTCTGTCCGTCTGCAACTGTGATTGCAAGAAAGAACGAAAAGTTTGATTAATTCTAAATCTTTTGTAATCTTAAGAGCAAGTTGTAATCAGAATCCTTATATAATTCTTCGTGGAAATCGAGAATAGTCAGAGTGGAAACTTTTGTGTGAACCTTTGATCTCGACCACGCGTTCTTCCATCTTTGGTTAAACCTCGGAACTAAAATCTTAAAGTAAGATTCGTATAAAGATGGGGAACATCCGTTCAAGTCTTCTGGATACGAGTTTTCACAAATTTGAGAAGATTGACGAAATTCACTTCTAACTTTTGGATAAGGGAAGGAGTCGGGAAGGAGTCCTTTGTCAAATGTTGAAAGTGAGTTGTCGGTACCTACCATTTCAGAGGATAAAGGAGATAGCGACTGAAAGACGCGTATTCCAGTTGGAAGGAAGATTACAAGATGGCCATGGATTGCAGAGTATGCGCACAAGGGGACAGACCTTTGCGCATGACAGGACTTGACGCTTTGCAAGACTTGGTGTATGGCAGCACATTGAAATATTGACACAAAGGTCACAGTCAACCTAATTCTGATAATCGTCAAACATCAGATGAATCAGATCCAGAACACAGATGAAACAGATACTCGATGCAAAACATATCAACTCCATCAGTACCAAAGTCAGACTCTGCAACAGGTTTTGGTTTCATATTCAAATATAAACTTTCATTTATTTGAGTCTAGGACTGATGTAATATGAGTCGCACTAGCAAATCCCAAGTATCTATACCCAGATACTTAGTCCACTCAAATGAACCAAAGAACATATCCCCTCAAATGAACCAAAGAACCTATCCACTCAAATGAACCCAAAAACCTATCCACCAAATCATGCCACATTCATTTACAAAGTCTACCATACTAAGAGATCGAACTCGGGTCGAACTCGTGCCAAACTCAGACCGAAATCGATTACCCTTTTGGTATATAATCAACTAGTTCATAAGATCCTAATTTCTTGGCTCAACGATTGAAAATTTGAATTAAACCCGATCCAAATTCTGGCCGAATTTTGTTTGCTTACAACCTATAAATATGATTAGAATTCTTCATTCTAACAATACGATAACAACTCAACTATTCTTAAGTCTTCTATCCTATTGTGAGCAAACCTCTAAGCCTTAACTTAACCATCTCAAAGAGCAGCTCCCTAACCTTCCTAGTGCCAAGTGTGATCTCGGTCTAGAAATCTTCTGAGTTGTAAAGAGCTTTGTTCCAACAGCTACTCTCTATCAAGCTGTGAAGTTGCGAGACTTCGAATCAAAACTCATAGTGTAAAGAAGTGGCAAGCCTTCGAATCAAATCTTGTGATTCACTATTGGTGATTATAGTAGAAAAACTCCGAGCTTGAGTTCTCGAGACTGGACTAGTTCTCTCAGAGAAAAACCAGTATACATCTTGGTGTTTGCGTTTGCTTTCTCTTACTTTATTACATATATTCTTAACACTGCTAGTAGTATTCTTACACATGAGATATATTCTAACTACTAGTAGTTGATCACCATTGCATGCCATAGAATTATATTTTAACAGGTGATTTTATTCCGCTGCATACATAAACTCTATTCACCCCCCCCCCCCTAGAGTTGCCAAACACGGTCCTACAATTGGTATCAGAGCAGATACTCTTATAGTAGAACTTTTACTAATACCATTTGCTCCTACAACTGGTATCAGAACATGTAGTCTCTTATTTAGTTTCTTATTACAATTGCTCCTACAGTTGGTATAAAAGAGGTTACTCTTCGTATTATAACTTTTACTTTTATATAGGAACTTTTGCTCATACCAATTGCTCCTACAATTGGTATCAGAGCAAGTACTCTTACATTTGAACTATTACTGACATCAATTGCTCCACAAATGGTATCAGAGTAGATAGTCTCTTAATTAATTTCTGATTCCAACTACTTTTTCAATTGGCATCAGAACATGTGCTCTCTTTATATAGATATTACTGATATCATTTGTTCCTCAATTGGTATAAGAACTGCTACTCTTTATATAATAACCACTGCAAGTTCTCTTGATTATCGGATTAACATCCAAAGAATATAACATATGGCAACAACAAGATCACTATTTTCCATCAATGGTGAAAGCCAACTTCTTGATGAGCCACATATTTTTAACAACACTAACTATTTATTTTGAAAAATACATATGAGTGCTTTTCTAAAATCTCTTGGCTTTAACTTCTGGACTTACTTTACTAATGGTTACAAAAGAGTTGACAAAGCAGATAATGAATATACTGAAGATAAAAAGAAAGCAGCAAGAGATGATGCAAAGACAATGTACATGCTCTATTGTACAATAGGAGAAGACGCATTCAAACTTATCTCCAAGTGCAAAATATCATATGAGATATGGAGAATGCTGGAAGCAACTTATGGAGACAAAGAAGAAATTGAAGAAGAACCTCATAATGTTGCAAGCTTATACCAAAATGAAGAAGTTGCAAGTACAAAGAAAGATGCAGACATTCAATGCAACAATGATGACAACAAGGAAAAAGATGTTGCAAACTTATGCCCAAGTGAAAGTCTAGCAATCAATGCAAGCATCCAGTACGAGAATGACAAAAACCTTTAACATACGACAGACTTGTGCTTAATGGTAAGCGAGGTAAAAGATGACTCACTAACAAAAGACATTTCGTATGACGAATTATCTGATGCTTTCAATGATTTGTTTGAAGACTATAATAAGTTTAGAAATAACTATAAGCAAGCTCGAAAAGATATCAAATATTATCAGCTTAAGAATGATCAACTTATTTGCTTACTTAAGGAAGCTAGAGAAAACTTCTCTTCTGATGAATCTATTGAAATCTCCAAACTTGAACTTAGCCTACAAGAAGCTCTTGACTGCTATGATGAAAGCAATCAAAAAAATACTAAACTTAAGGAGGACTTAAAACAGGAAAAGGAGAAGTACTCTAATGCTTCACTTAAGATAGATGCTCTTACTGCTAAACACGAGACACATGGCTAAACAAAAGAGCACTCACAACAAGACACCAGCAAGCAAACCAAATGCTCCATACTATCATGCATGTAGAACACAACGTACTTCACATAATCATGCATTATATTATAAATATCCACGCAAGACATGTCACACCACTTCACATACTCATCCTTCTATGCCTAACACAAATGCATATGCTATATGTCATTATTGTGGTTTAAAAGGACACATTACACATCAGTGTAATGCTAGAAAATTGGTTGATATGAATATGTATAAGTGGGTTCCTAAAGCTAACAAATACGGATCCAAATCCTGGTTACCAAAGTCTTGTTCTAATCATATAGGTGGAACGATTTACGGCAAGACATAATGGTAAAGGAGAAAGTTGGTGATTGCAAAAAGCCAAATGGTTATTCTCATGGCAATTTCACCAACAACAAAAACATGAATATTAAGTCATTATGGTAACACAATTTTCAAATTTATAGTAGTATACCGTACTCATTAAATATGGTAGTTCAATTATTCTTAAAATGTGTATGAAAAAAACTTTTGCTAAATAATTCTTCAAAATTATGCTCTATAGGTATAAAAATAATTATTAAATAGCCTAAAGGGTCCTTCTGTCAACAAGGTGTAAATAACCTTAAGTGACACGGTACTTAAGTGTCTTCAGACCGCCGCTAGCTATGAACCGGCCCCTACAACTAATTAATAATAACAAAAATATCTCGCTGAATAATAATATACAAAGAGCTATTTACAAAACGTTTTCTAAATACAATTATTCATTCATTCAGTAATTTACTGCTATAAATTCTGTTAAAAGACTTGTCTAAATAGCAATGACTAATAGATAGCCTGTCATATTTATAGACCTGTTTTATACTTGTCACTTATATGTTTTTATAGCTTTTATAAGCATATTACAAAAAACTTATTTTTTTTCAAAATCATTAGCCATCAGAACTCGGACAGAGTTCGGTCCAAACTCGGTCCGAATTCGGTTCAAGTATTTTTATATAACAGCAGCAGCCACGAATTTGATCTCATTACTTCATCATCTCAAAACCCTTCTTCTCAAAACCAAGAATCAAACCCTTCCTCCAAAACCCTAGTTTTGTAATCCCCTTCCTCAAGGCTTATTCTCTCTCAACTTGAGATCTAAGGCTCTTGGTGAGATTCTCCTTCATCACCTTCAATCTTTTCAAGGTACAATCTCCACATTCTCAAACCCTTATTCATGGCTCCTAAATTTGAAAAAAAGAAGAGAAAAGCAAATAAAGCTTCCTCTTCTCAACCCTCTAGTGATGATGCTACATATTTTTTATTTTCTCCAAATATTCCAAATCCAGGAGAATATGATGGTTTCATTTTTACTTCTATTTATACTTCAAACCTATGGTTCAATAATTTTGTGCAAAAAAATATTTGCAAGGACAATCCTATTAACTTTACTACTTTTCATGTCCAAAAATCTAAACTTGTAGAATTCCATCTTCATCGTCTAGTCAAAACTAGAAAACCTATATATTTGAATGACATTCGCATGTTTTACTGCAATCTATCTCATGATCAATAGTCTTATCTCTTCGAGAGTGAGCGAAATCGATATTGAATTTGACAATACAACTTTGGATAAAATTCTTCAAATCCCTAACAAAGGGTATGCCCTAGTTGAGATCGACAAACTTAATCTCAGAGACGACATCACTCTTGACTCTTTCAGGGACATACTTTGCGCCCCACATCCTTGTCCTGGCGGAAAGTTTCGTGCTTGTTATTTTAACCAATACTTTTACGAACTTCACCGTATCATATACTCTGCTATCATTCCCAAGCAAACCTCCAAAGATGATGTGACCTATAGAGAGATGTCTGCTTTATATCACTTTTACACATCCACTCCCTTTAGCCTTCCTAAAACTATGATTCGGCAGATGATTGAGTGTTGTAAACAAAAACGTCAACTTTCTTATGCCATGTATCTACCACTCATCTTTGAGCACTTCCACATTCCTATGGAAGAACCCACTTATCTATCTGAGTCAGCCTACCTGACCAAAGCCCGCAGGATTCAGCCTATTTCTCTCATTCCTGATAAAGACGACTCATCTGATTCTGATACACCAGCTGATCCAGCCCCAGCTCCTCCTGCTCCAAATCCTACTCCTTCATCCTCTACACAGCCTACTACCTTGGACTCTATCCAAGAGATGTTCCGCGAGCAATTCAGGTTGCAAAACGAGATGATAGTTGCTCAAAACCAAGAACAGAACACTATGATTATCACTCGGCGTCGCGACCAGTCTTATTGCACCACTCTTCAGGCTCACACATTAGCTAACTCCCTAGCAGATCTTCAGTATCACCTAGCCCATCATCCTACTACACCTCACCCAGTGGCTCGTGATCCTTCCCGTCTAGGCTACAGGATGGGATGATCAGTCTCAATGGTAGCAACTGGATGATTTGGAAACCTCGAATGGTCAGAGCAAATACTTTCATCTTTTTGTTTCAAACAGAGATAAATAATAATTTGACAGCGCTGGCGGCATCTATCATTTGTAAAGCGAATTTTTCCGCCATTAATTTCTTTGTTCAAGTATGGAATTCTCTCCTAAAGCAATGGAACTCACGACTCTATTAGAAAGTAGAATGCGATGATCCATTTGTTCAGCAGTACTTCCACCCTACCGGAGCATACTTTGATGATCACCCGCCTGCTGATGTTGCTGATGATGATCTGTGATGATGTGTTATATTTCTTATGGCTATATGGATGTATTAGTTTTTTTTTCTATTTTCACTGTACTAAAAACATTTGCTTAAAATGTTCAAACATTTATGCTATTTTCCTAGTGCCAGTCTTGTTATTTATTCTGATTAAAACAATGCATGTTATTATTTCTGGTTAATTTACTAAACAAATGCATGCTATTTTTATCAGGTTATTATGTATATTTCTTTAATTTGTCATAATCACTCATTACGGGAGAGTTATTATTTTCCACTATGATATTTTGACAAAGGGGAAGAAATGACAAAATATGTTACGATTATAATTGATGATGTATAGTTGATGACATATAACTGTTATATATTTATATCTATTTTGTTGACATATCTGCACCTAATTTTTCTATAAAGAAATGTCAAGTTACAGGTCTTTTAAATGCTCCCGTACAAAGAAATATCTACTAACGTTGGAGCTTTTTCTAAAAAGCTAATTTTTCAAGGAAAGATCTACGTTCAAAGAAACATCGTCTACGTTTCAACTATTTGCATCAAATGCTACATCAGACTCACCATATGTGTATTTTGGCATAGTTTATCAATTATCATAATGAGAGAGATTGTTGACACAAAGTGGTCACAGTCAACCTGATTCTGATAATCGTCAAACATCAGATGAATCAGATCCAGAACACAGATGAAGCAGATACTCGATGCAAAGAATATCAACACCGTCAGTACCAAAGTCAGACTCTGCAACAGCTATTGGTTTCGTATTCAAATGTAATCTTTCATTTATTTGAGTCTAGGACTGATGTAATCTGAGTCGCACTGGCAAATTTCAAGTACCTATACCTAGATACTTAGTCCACTCAAATGAACCAAAGAACCTATCCACTCAAATGAACAAAAGAACCTATCCACTCAGGCCACATTCATTTACAAAGTCTACCACACTAAGAGACCGAAATCGGACCGAACTCGGTTACCCTTTTGGTATAAAATCAACCAGTTCATTAGCTCCTGATTTCTTGGCCCAACGGTTGAAAATTTGAATTAAACCCCATCCGAATTCTGGCCGAATTATGTTTGCCTACAACCTATAAATATGATTGAAATTCTTCATTCTAACAACATGACAATGACTCAACTATTCTTAAGTCTTCTATTCTATTGTGAGAAAACCTCTAAGCCTTAACTTTTCTATCTCAAAGAGCAACTCCCTATCCTTCCTAGTGTCAAGTGTGATCTCGGTCTAGAAGTCTTCTGAGTTGTAAAGAGCTTTATTCCAACAGTTATTCTCTCTATCAAGCTATGAAGTTGCGAGACTTCGGATCAAAATTCGTGGTGTAAAGAAGTGGCAAGCCTTCGGATCAAAGCTTGTGATTCGCTATTGGTGATTATAGTGGAGAAACTCCGAGCTTGAGTTATCGAAACTGGACTAATCCTCTCAGAGGAAAACCAGTATACATCTTGGTGTTTGCGTTTGCTTTCTCTTATTGTATTACATATATTCATAACACTGATAGTAGTATTCTTACACATGAGATATATTCTAACTGCTAGTAGTTGATCATCATTGCATGCCATAGAATTATATTTTAACAGGTAATTTTATTCCGCTGCATACATAAACTATATTCACCTCCCCCCCTCTAGAGTTGCTATATAAAGTCCTACATAGAAGTCTTGGCGTCTTGGAGCATGGCAGAGCTGGGCGCATATTGTCTCGATGCGCATGATAGTCTCTGTACATGCAGGATGTGCATGAAGGCTTATGCGCATGGATTGACGCATGATGACTTTTGCGCATAGATTGACACATGGTAGCTTATGCACATGGATTAGCGCAAGGTGACTTATGCACTTGGATTGGCGCATGGTGGCCTATGCACATGAAGGTCACTGCACTATACAGGGCTTAACGCATGGCTGAAATTGGAACTTAGAAGTAGAACCAATCCGAACCAATATAGCAAGGTATAACTAAACTTTGTTCCTTTGATTACTTAACTTGGTTGCTATGATTCCACAGGTTAAGTCCTATGGCGTGGTTGCTGACTAGTGGATGAAAACTAGTACATCTAGCCACATGTGCTTTAGGAAGAGCTGTTGATCAAGGTCGAACCTCAGTGGTGAAGGTCTTGATGGCAAACAACGATCAAGTAGAGGATATGGGAATTGGGACAATGGTTCTGAACTTCGAGAAGTTACAGTCAAAGGAGTGCGTTTAGCAACGTACCAGTGATTACCAAGGACATTATCTCAGGAAGTCTGTTGCAGACTAGAGAGTGAACATCCATGTTTTCCAGATGGTGATATCTTGGCAGGAGAAATACTTTGAAACAAGGCGTTCAGTTTCAAATGGATGTTCGAGCTTCTTTTTGTGACTGAAGTCTCATTATAAGAGTTGTGGGACCCCAACTAGGATATGTACTTCGTACTGCCAGATGTCTAGTCTAGGGTTTATCTCCAAATGTGGGGGTAATGAGGTGGAGAAGTGTAAGGTTTGTGCACAGACAAAGATCACAAAAAAATCATTCAAACGGGTAAACCGAAGTATAGATCTTCTGGAGTTGGTTCACTCATATATATGTGAGTTCAAGCAGTTCTCCACAAAGGCCAAAAGAAAGTACTTCATTACTTTTATCGACGACGACTCGAAATACGCGTTCGTCTATCTGCTCTAGTTAAAAGACGAAGCATTCGAGAAGTTCAAGAAGTTTAGGTTTGAGACTGAACTTCAAATGGGACAACTCCAGAGACTCAGAAGTGATCTAGGCGAAGAGTATATGTCTATTGAATTCGCATCGTTCTGCAAAAAAAATGAAATTGTCAATAAGACAACTGCTCCGTATTCTTCTCAATCAAATGTAGTAGCTGAACGAAAGAAGAGAACGTTGACATAGGTGATGAACTCAATACTGTTGACTACGGGTCTTCCAAACTACTTCTGGGAAAAAACTGTGTTGACGGCTACGTTCATTCTGAACAGTGCCATACGCAACTTCCGATGTCACTCCTCAGAAACTCTGGTTCAGAGTCAAACCCAACTTGAACGTCATTCGAGTGTGGGGGTGTCTGGCGTCTGTGAAGCTTCCGAAATTAAAGATTCGAAAGCTGAAATCGAGGACTACGAAGACAATCTTTCAGGGTGATGCTGAGAAGAGTAATGCTCGAAGATTTCTTGATATCGAATTAAATTATATCATTGAATCTCGCGACGCAAAACTCCTCGAAGATAAATTTGCAAGGCACAAAAACATTGTGATCGCGAAAATTTTGAAAAATAGTGTGGGTGCACGGGAGGCTGAAACTTCCAACGAAGATGTAGTCCAAGAAGTAGTAGTCATCCCAACGACAACGATCGAACCAGAACTCGCAGAACCGGTGTCTAAGCGAGTAAGGAGAGTGAAGGACTTCGAAGAAAATTTCGTCACATATCATGTGGAAGCATATCCGCTTACCGATGATGAGGCGATGAAGACCAGAGATGCTGTCTTCTGGAGGGAGGCTATAAATAATGAGTATGACTCAATAACCTCTAACCACACTTGGGTGTTGGTCAATCTGCCTGAATGAGCTAAACCAATCAAATGCTTATCAGATCTTCAAGTCGATGAAGATGAAAGAAGACCGAACAGTTGAGTTCAAGACAAGGTTATCTGCTTAGGAGTTTTCTCAGACAATAGAGGATTGAGTTCTTTGGCACCTTGATGAGGGTGTCAAAGATCAGTATGATGATTGTCGTAGCTGATATTCACAAGCTGATTATTTATCAGATGATGAAAAGACAGCAATTCTTGGATGAAAACAGACATGAGAGATTCACGGACAACAATCAGAACTATTGTCATTCAGGTTTGAAGAGACAGCGAGTTGGTGATATCTCGATACAGCCTGAAGCAATTCCCAAGATGTGGCAGCAGAAGTTTGACAAGTCATCTAGTCAAAGTTATCGCAGCATCAGCGAGACGGACAAGTGTGTAAACGAAGTTTGCTAATAATGGAGGAGTCATCGTTTGTATCTATGTGGCCAACTTGCTAGTCCCACTTGTGGACACAGAAGAGTCACTTACAAAGATGTCCGTTTTGTCCAAACCCATGACATAGGATTGCGGATGTCATCCTGAGGATATAAGATAATCCGAATGTCAGGTGGGCTTACGTAGTCACAAGCTCTCAGCATGAAATGTTGATCACACGCTTTGGGTACCAGGGACGATACTTCTCAGGTGTGACATGAATATGAAACCAAATCCAATGAAAAGCGTCAGACAGTTGGAGTACTCGAGCATCATCAGGTGAATGATTCAAGCTACGTGTACCACCAGGCCTGACATAGCTTTTACTGTAGAGATGTTGAGTCAGTTCACAAGCAGTATTTGTGTTGAATACTGAAAGCTTTAAAGAGAGTCGTCAGAATTTTCAGGAGAACTCAGTAGTATATCTTGTGCTACAACAGTTATCCAGATATGAAGGAAGGCTTCGGTAATGCCAGTTGGTGCTAAAGAAAGAAGAGTGAAAGATCCTCAGGAGGACGTGACTTCTCCAGAGGTGGTGTTGCTATATCGTGGAAGTCGATGTAGCAGTCTTTACTCTCAGAGTTCTTTGCACTATCAAGCTGCAGCATATAAAGCAGAATGGTTCTGGAAGCTCTCAGATGATCTTCCTATGGTTAGTACACAGATTCGGATGATACCGACATACTATGAAAACCAGAAAACTGTAGTAGTGGCATATATTCATCTCTTCAACAGTTTAAAGAGAACTGTGTGGATAGAACACAGGACACTAAATGAGTGCATATTGCGTGGATTATTACAGTGCTTTAATGATCGGAGTCAGATAAATCTGACAGATCCATTCATGATAGGTCTCAAGGGCCAGTACAAGACACTGAATGAGCGCAGCTAGCGTAGATCATTACAGTGTTTAATAATCAGAGCCAGGAGAGTCTGGCAGATCAATTCATGTAAGGCCTCCAGCGCTAGCTGATCCCAAAAACTATAAAGGAGTGTAGTACTCCATGTTACAGTGGCGTGACCACACGAATGAGTGAACCTCAGCTTTGGGTCATATCACATCGACGTAACACCGCAAATAGTCAACGACACTCATATATGGGCTTGGGGGACCTTTGATATTGTGTGATATTGTGTCTTTGCAATCCTACCATTTAGTTTTATGTTATTAGTTCAAAAAAAAATCTACTAGGAATCTAGCTATTGGTTCAAGGGAGGACCATTAACTGGAAGAATATCAGGAACAGTGGGTAGTCCTTTGAGACATTGAGAAGTTACGGACCCAGAATCACTGTTGTCTACTAATTGTTCTTTTGTGTAGAACAAGTCCTGTGGGAGGATGGCTTAGATGCCTTAATAAGTTCTCAGGCATTTTGAATGTCTGGTGTGCTTAACAGGAAGCACTGTAACTCAGCACTACAAAGGAGAGTAAGGTCTCCATGCTGCAGTGGCTGACACCACCAAGAGATTCCTCGGTAAGGGTAATGCCTCGGCTTCGCGAGCCATGTCACAGCGGCGTAGCACCGCACATAGGCAAGTAGCCTAATGTTGTAGAATGAAAAGTGTAGGCAATACTACAAATAGGCCAATGTCCTCATGTTACAGTGGTGTGACACCAAAGAGGTAAAAGATGTAAATCCTCGGCTACACGAGCCATGTCACAGCTGCGTAACACCGTAAGGAAGCGCAAGGCTTCATTCTGGGTAGTTTGACACTACAAAGAGGCTGGGACCTCATGCTATAGTGACATGACACCACGATGAAATTTAGCCTCGGCTCTAGGCTATGTCATAGCGAAGTAGCACCGCAAAGAAGCTCGAGGCTTCATGCCAAGGACTCTTTAAAAGAACTCACCTATAGTGTATGAAAAGAGATATAGGTCATCTCTTGAGAAAAAACTTGTAGACGTCCAAAATACATACACCAAAACCAGGCATGCACAGGACCTTTAATGTGCAACCGGAAGCACAGCTTATGTCATTGTATGAGTGGAAAGTATTGCAGCTATGGTGCAGAATTCAAGGTTTAGTCCATTCTTGTATCATACTATTGTTCGACCCATGCGGAAAGATTCAAATCGAAGCGACATCTATCATAATACATAATTGACAGTCACTGATGGGAACGCTAACCCATATATATTGAGATATGTAGAAAATTGTTGGTATTTTTGCCTTTGGACTAGTAAATATAATTCAACATTGGCTACACCACCAAGTGGGTATATCAATATAATACTTTGTATGAGTTAAAGTGTACACATGAGGTGTGGTGGGGCACATGGGTGCCATATGAGAGTATTTTCCTAGGTAAAAAAATGATTAACTCCACATGAAAGCATTTATGCTTTTTATCATACTCTTGGAATTATTTTCATAGGAGCTAAATCCCAAAAGGATTTAGCGACTCGAACTCGGGTTCGGACTCAAGGGCGCAAAGTGAAACTTTGTTGGTACACTTTGCACTTAGCACATCAGCATCGTCACAAGACGCTCGTGCGCTCGTTTTATAGCAAATTTTATGCTCTAATTGCATACGCGTGTTGCATAAGAGGACATTGAACGTGCGCTTGACGTACATTGAACGTGTTGAACTGGTGCTGAACGGACTATGCATTGGGCTACGATTGTAGAATATTAATTTTGTAAATCGAAAAGAGAGGAGAGTGAACTTTCATCATTCCCTATATAAAGAACCCTTTAGCCTCATTTTAAGATGGACCAAAAAGTTGAAAAAGAGTCCAAAAGAGTCCGTTCGAGTGACACACAGAGGTGACTACGAGCGTTCCAAAAATTTTCTTGTGAACTTGCTAGCTCCTAGAAGAAGATCGTCGATAAAGGACGAATTTTGCTTTGAGCTACGTCGGTCTTCACCGCCCCAGCAATAATAATTTTTATTCTTTCTTCTTCTCCTTTTTTTTTCTTGGTTTGTTCCTTCTGATTGCAACTGAGTTTTGCAAGGAAGAACAAAAATAGTTTTCGTTTTATTGTAACTTTGTTCTGACCGTTAGAAACTGAAATTGCAAGAAAAAACGAAAATTTTGATTAATTCTGATTCTTTTGTAATCTTGAGAGCAAGTTGTAATCAGAATCATTATATAATTCTTTATGAAAATCGAGAATAGTGTGTAAAAAAATTTATGTGAACCTCTGATCTCGACCATATGACCATATTTAGTTAAGCCTCGAGACTAACATAATGCTAATATTGTCACCATATGACCAAACCAGAAGCAACAAATTGAAACAAACAGAAAGAAAAATATGAAGCATGTGCAGTCAAAAAGCAAGAACAAGTATTTCCACATTATCAACCATATTAATGTAATAGTAATAAAAAAATCTTAATATATGAAAAATTGGGTCAGAGATTTGTGTCACTGACAAAAGAACTCGAAAGTATGCAAAAAATCTGATACTACAAATAGAAAGCAACATAACAAGAGTCGGACAACAATTTTTCCACAAAGCCAAGTGTGACTCGAAGGCCAAACAAAAGTTTACTCAAAACCAGTGATACTCGAAGAGAAGTTAATATTCAAGAAACCTGGGTACTCAAAAGTAGAAGTTAATACTCAAAAATATACTCAAAGCCAAGTATCCATCATGAAGCGATACTCAAAGAACCTGGGTACTCAAAAATAGATACTTATCCACTGATATCAAAGCCTATTGCCTAATCAAAAATAGTCAAGCATTTCTCATCATAGCCCATTGAAAAGCAAAATCCAAGAACTGAAACTAGGGTGATGTGATACAATACCTTGCACGGATAACAAACATAGAGTAGAACAGATAGTATAAACCAAGGATACTCAAAAAATGTTGCTGCCAGGTTCAACAGATGAAACTCAAAAACTGAGCTTGAAGGAATACTCAAAAACTGTGTTTGAATGGGAATCTCAAAAACAGAGTATAAACTTTGACACAGCAACATTAATATGTCAGAAATTGAGGGGGTGGGGGGCATTGCCTATACTTTGATACAAAAAAAGACACTGGATACACAAGGGTTGAATTCTAAAATTAATAAAATATGACAAAAAGTATAGGCAATTTAAAACATAGCCAAGTGATACTCAAAAATGGGGGGTATCCATGGTTATGAAAATAACACATAACTGATAGAAGCCATCAATGCTTTCAACAAACTGATACCAACAAAATAGCCAAACTGATACCAAGGGCCTGTTTGGTATTGTGCAAGTGGGCAGAATCAAAAAAAAAAAAAACAGACATCCTGGCAATTCAACACATCCTGGCAATTCAAAAATAAGCCATACATAGCCAAACTTATACCAACATTCCCAGGATACTAAAAAAACCATTATTTATAAACTCATGATTGCCCAAAAAACTGCACTGGATAGTAAAAAAAAACTGCACTTGATACTATGCTCTTAAAAAAACCCATTCATTTTTGGTTTCGACTCAAAGTATTCACCCTCGTCATCATTGTCGAAATCGAAGCTAATCCGTTGACTACCTCCGGCCATTTCACATATGCAAAAGGGGTTGCCGTCAATCGCAAAGCTTATAGACCACATGGGACTACAAGCTAATAAATTGACTACCTCCGGCCATTTCGCAATAATGAAAGGGGCTGCCATCAATAGCATAGCACGTGGTTTGAAGGGACATACTCCATATGGCTCGAAGCAATCATAATTCTACTCATCATCGTCATACATTATGACTTACTCATTTTTTCTCTTCAGTGTCTAAATCTCTCTTGCATTTCCAGCTTTGCCCTGCAAAGAAATATACATTATAACTGTAATTACACTTGCGATGGTAGCTCTCAATAACGTATCTTTAGGGTTAGACAAATTCATCTACAAGACAAAACATTTCCATGTATTATGATATTACCATATGGTCAACCCAAAAATTTAAACATCACATTTATCATTTACTGAACAGTAATATGAAAAAGACAATAGAAAAAAAGCCCTAATGAATGGAATTATTTTTTCTTGCAAAGTATTGTTGCTCCCCTGTAAAAAAAAAAAAAAATCAGTGTTCTATAAGGAAGCATTTCTAGCTCATCTGAGAGCTCCTAACATAAATCAGAGTAGATCAACAGATCTAGCAAATCTGTAGTAGATCTAGCAAACGCATGAGTAGATCACGTAGATCTAGTTATAATCTCCGAAAAAATGGACAAAGATAGTAAATAACACTGATTTGCAGATGGAACACTTGAAAATATGTTATTAAGACTGAAAATAACACTGATTTGCACATTTGTGTAAGGAAACCCATATAGATCTGTCCAAATCCAGCAGTTCGATGTCCGAAATCTCGAGATTAGCCGAGAAAAATCGTAGACCTATAGTCGAAACCCATAGATCTGCCCAAATCACAGAAAAATAAATAAAAAATAAAAGCTTCAAAGAAGGAAGAAAACCTAAAAATTAGTCGGCTTACAGTGCTTTGATGGCGGGAAAGGAGGAGGGAGGCGACCGCAAGAACTATGGCGGGAGAGAAACAGTCGGCTTCTCTCCACTACTTTCCTCCCCTCTCTTTTCTCGGAACTCTCTCTCTTCTCTCTTTCCTCCGGTTACATTCAAGAAGTTTCAGCCGAGTTTTTCCATTTTTTTGAGGAGGTCAAAATGAGCAAAAGAAAAGGAGGGAAGGGGGACAGGAACTGCAGCCTGTCTTGTCACTCCAGAAATCACAGAAATCATACTTCCACCGAACACAGCCCAAACACGAGAACTCGTGAGCCAGCCTAGGTATACTCAACCAAACAGGCCGTTATTGTGTGTTGAGTGCAATGTTTGAGTTATAGTGGGTCAAGTTTATCTTGTAGCTTTAGCGGCCCAATCCTGGCCGAATAAGGTCCAAACGCAGCTTACGGAATCTGGGTCAGGTTTATTTCGTAAGAGAGTATTTTATTTTTTGACACTAGTAAATGTGTACGTACATTGTACACACATAAAAAAATTATTAAAAAAATTAAATATAAATTTATTATAAATATTATCGTTCCTAGAAATTGAACTGAAGGAACCAAAAAAATTGTCTCACACCTTAGCCAGATGTTTAGTTATAATTAAATCATATTAGGTAGTTAACAATTAATTAATTTTTAATAATTAATAGAGTATTTACAAACGGCTTAGACATCTCAATTTTGAGCCATTTTCAAACCACCTTATATTAGTAGAGATAGGTCTTGCAATAAGCTTCTAAGAGACATCTAGGTGATAAAGTTGTGATTGGATAAGAGTACTTATCTTATGTAGGGTTACGTTAGGTGCTTTAAGAGCACATAATAGCACATCGATAAATGTGCATTTTATATAGATACTTTTTACTAGCATTTATCAATATGCTTGTGGAAGTACCCATGTAAAATACATATTTATCGATACGTTCACATGATGACATAATCCTTATATGTATTATATCTTCTACTATATAATGCGGCTTGGAAACGGCTCAAAAGTGAGCCGTCCAAGCCATTTGTAAATCTCCAACCTAATTATTTTTTTAAATGTCACGTGTGTATATAACTAATTTAATATATTTAAACCAACTAAATGATATTATCTAAATATATATAACTAAAATTTTAAATATATATCTATAACAATTTTTAATTAAAAATATATTTAGACTATTTTAATACAATTTATACTTATATATAACTATATCAGGAAAGAAAATAATTTTTTACGTGCATCGCACGTGAATATCACTAGTAATATAAGAAAATGTGTACGGAGGTTTCGTAAACTTTTGAAGATTTTCTAGAATTTAGAATAATTTTGGGAGGCTTCTTTATTTCATACTAGTAAATTCATGTGAGTTGCACGTTTTTGTTTAGATGTTTGATAAGTTACTTTCTTCCATAACTTTAAGATAAAGTTAGGTTTTAAATTATTTTCTTTTCTAATGTGCTGAAACAAAGAGATAAAGTTACTTTTCAAATTGTTTTCTTCCATAATTTTGAGATAAAGTAGGTTTTTTAAATTTGTTTCTTTCGTAATTTTTTTAAATAATTAATTGTGGAATAACTTATGGATAGATGGCTTGTTTCTCAGAGGTTTCCAAGCCGCATTAAAAAAATAGTCATGTTCACGTGCGTTGCACATATCAAAAAAATTTCTTATGATATTATTAAAAAATCAAATAAAAATTTGAAAATATGTGTTCTATTAGATAATGCATAGTAGTTTGTTTAAATATAATATAAAATTTGAATATATTTTAGGATTTGTTACATGTTTAGGTGGTTTCTAATTTTTTTTCTTAACAACACAAGAAGAAAGGGTAGTTAATTTTTCTGTAATTTTTTAATATTAATAATTGATGATATACATACGGCTTAGACGGCTCATTTTTTACCGTTTCTAAGCCGTATTATAATAGTAGAGATAAGGGTGAGTATTAATCAGTTTAAGACTGAAAAATAACCCGAACAGAATCGAATAAGTGAATTCGGTTCGGTTGGAAAAAATAATCCGATCAGGTTCAATTTTAAAAAACTATCAAATCCATTTTCAATTTTGAGTTTAGATTCAAGATTTAGTTTTGGTCAAAACCAAAAACCGATGAAGTACGATGAAATTAACAAAATTTTCTTAAACAATAGCCCTAGTATAAAGGGCTAAGTAAACCTTAAATTCTCTTTATTTATCTCTTCTCATAGCTCCTCCCGCTCTCAGCCCCCTATGATTAAACCATAATACCATATTGTTCGTCATTAATGTAAGTTTGGAAAACTTTTGTTTAACAACAAACAAAGAATACACAGAAATTCAAGACAGAAAATCTAAGTAAAATATTTTTGATCTGGAGAATGTGACGATGGAGATCGAGTACTGCAGCGACTTCTTTACTCCGTTGACGATCCGACGAGGGAACGAGGATGCTCTCTTCTCTCTCTTGGGCTTGTGTGCACGTACCTAGCTCCTCCTTGTGTGGGGTATGCTATCCTGCTATTTATAGCCATCATTGTAACGCCCTGCAACCGCACGGTGCGTTACGCTGAGTCGGATTGAATAAGACAATAGCTGGTTATATTTTAATTTGTTGGATTTGGGAACAAGTATTGATTGAGTTGGTTTCATCTGCAGATCGCTAGCAAAGTTCGATGGAAATCAGGTGTTCGTTCAGAGCAGTACTGAGATAGCTGGATTGGAGCGATAATGCCGTCTTCCTTAGTCCGATCGGTCGGATGATTTGGAGAGCACGGCCTGCTCGCACGGTCATACCAGTTGAGTAGATCGTACTTTTTATCGGACCACAGGTTCAAGGGATCGGCCGTATCGGCAGGACATGATGCTTAACTGAATCAACTTTGTGAGTGGGCTCTGTCCCTTCTCCTCTACCCCT
Source organism: Iris macrosiphon (assembly GCA_036927795.1). Classification (NCBI taxonomy): domain Eukaryota; kingdom Viridiplantae; phylum Streptophyta; class Magnoliopsida; order Asparagales; family Iridaceae; genus Iris; species Iris macrosiphon. Next base: position 156,598,368 of record JAYESA010000014.1, read on the forward strand.
TCATGCCTAATATTATGGAAAATACGTAAAGGCTTGAACACTTGGACTGGAACTTGGAAATTACTACACTGAGACGTGCATAGAGTGACGCCGTTTGCTTGGACAGGAATTGGTTTTTACGCAGGATAGTTGGAGCTAGAGTTGGATTATATTTGGGGCAGTTGGAGAAATAATTGGAATTATCCTTGGACAGTTGGAATGTTATATCTTGGTTGGAATATCGGGAATTCGGGCGAGCGAGCGTGCATCCGTGCACGAGTATCACTTGGGCGCTTTGTCAAGCAAAGCGTGCAGTTGTGGTTCAAAACCGAATAACTACATCGACGAGGGCATTGTGCCACTGTTGGGGCATTGTGCCACTGTTGGGGCATTATGCCATGGGATTGTTGTGGAGCGAGGGGTATTGCACCAATTGGAAATACTATGTCGAGAAGCGACATTGTGCCTATAGGAATAACTTGAGATTTGTGCCTTGGGCTATGTGTTGGAGAATGGTTATGGATATTTGGTGAGATTTTGGTTGGATGAGTCTAGGATCGCATGGTGGGGCGAGAATGCTCGATCCTCTCGTCATACCTACTTGGTGTCTGCATGTCACGGACAACTTGTGTTGCACAGGGTTTCGTCTCCTCGAACGGGATAGGCTCCGGAGCACTGGGACCGTTCGGCCATGGAGGAGTCAATGGTAACGTGCCTTGGGCGCGGTGCCGGTAGTTCTATACGACTAGGCGGGCTAGCTACTCAGTCTGGATCGGGTAGAACTGCACTTGATCAGTCCGATCAAAGTCTTTTATGGCTTGGCCAGTGACTTCATATAGATAAGAGTTGGTTTGCTTTGCTTTGGATTGGTTTGTGCTTTCGCGTAGGCGGCGGCCACCTTGCCTCGGCAAGAGTGTGCATATCGAGATTGGATTATGGTTTGGTTTGAGGATGGATATTGAGGCTTGGAAATGGTTCGATAGGTTCTCGTGTTGCTTGGGTTTGAGTAGGACGGTTTGCATACTAGTTTCCTTCGAGTTGGTTATATATTGCTTGTCGTTTGGCTTGAGTTGAATGCTTGCATGCTTAATCTGCTTTACAGCTTTTCTTAACATGTCATACCTATGGTATGAAACGAATCTAGAATTCAACTAGAAAGATCACCATATAACTGTTTGCATTCACTATTTTACTTAGTGTCGGCTTAGACGAGTGGGTTACCCCGCTCACCGGTACGGCTGTATACTGACCCACGTTTGTGGGCATTATTTCAGGTATGCAGGTGTAGTGGCGCTACTTGGATATACGGGACATAATGTATGAACGGTAAGTACCTTTGTGGGCTAGAGAAAAGAGCAAGAGTATTACATCGCCTTTGTGGCATTTTATTTGGACCCTATCGAGAGCTTTACTGCGTATACTCTGATGTGTGTTTGGTAAATAATACTTGACTTCTGCTGCAACTTGGTCATTTCGATGATAACTTTGGTGTTTGACAATATCGCCTTATATGAGCGCAACTCCAGGCTCGTACGATATCACGTCCCGATGAGAATGATTGTCCTGCGGGAGCGCTGCAACGTGGTAATTCACGTTCAGAGGGGACTATTGGGCTTATGGGAGATTAGGGCATGACATATTGGTATCAGAGCGCCTGGTTTATTTCCTCGGACTTGGTCCTTTGTTTCATCATAAACTCTAAATAGCTTTCGTGTGTCGTTTAGCTCTTGGCTCTACTCAATGCCGCATTGGATGATTCATGCATTAAGTCTATATATTGCTGATTGTGGCTGCATGTTGTGCTTTATTGCGTTACTTTTATTAGTTTTCGTTAGATCGCTTAGCATCATTAGGCGTTGTTACATTTGTGTAGCAAGTTGAGAGGTGTGTCGTTGTGTTGGCTTGGCTTGTCATTCTGGGAGTTTCTGATTGCATCAGTGGATTAGTTGGTTGTTAGACGAGATTGGTTATACGGCATGTTGTGAGTAGAAGCATTGGATTGAGAATGGATCGTTGCACGAGTTGCTCGTGTAGCGAATGTGTTGGATGGAAGTTTGATTTTTGGCTAGGTATATCACGGAGAGCGTTGCTCGTGTGGCGCATGGTTAAGCAGGTTTGAGTTTGGCTTAGGAATATCAGGATAGTGTTGCACGAGTTGCTCGTACAGCAAATATAAGGAACAGTTGGGTATTGGGTTGGATTACTTGAAAGAGATCATTGCACGGGTTGCTCGTGTTGTGAAAGTATCAGACTGTATTGAGAATAGCTGAAAGCATTGAGAATGGAACCTGGCACGAGTTGCATAGCGAGATTGATGGAAAGAGTTGGATGATTTAGGCATTGGCTGAGTTTCGTGTCAGACTTGAGTTGGGGATGGCAGAATCACGCATAAGGTATGGCTCGAACGGATTTTGGATTAGTGCAAAGGAATCGTAATGTGAGTAGCGACTTGATTCGGAGTGGTATATAGGATACCACATAGTGAGCAAGGTATTGAAATATTTTGGATAGACATCAATAAAAATTGCCTGAATGGACTCGGGTAACAGGAATATAAGTTGGTTGGTGCATATCGGCTGAGTTGGGAAGAATAAAAAATGGAGCAAGCGAATATTGGGTTGAGAAATCGAGAACGAACTTGTGTAAATGGAAGTATCATTGGACTTGAGAGTGGACGAGATCGGGACAAAAAGTTGGAAGGAGAGTTTGGAAATTTGAAGAATTGAGGCAGACCAAGTATTAGAAACAAGTTGGGATAGTCAGATGGAAAGCTGAATATTAGAGTTTGCTTGCACAATTTGGAAGTTCGGTGGAGCATTCATGAATGCAAAGAGAGAGTTGAGCATAAGGAACAAATAGTTGGAATACGCTTGAGTAAAGCAATGGGTGAATCGTAGGATAATGAGCACGGACTATAAATTTTGGAAACACATTGGAGCTGTTGGTTGAGCAATGAACACGACTTGGTTTGGAGGGGCAACGCGATGAATTCGTATGGACTTGAGAGATTTTAGATATTGGTGATCGGGAAGTTTGACTCAGGTTTAGCGGAAGTGAAATTTTGGGCAAAATGGTGCAACGATGGTAGACGGATTCTTCGAAAGACATAAATGAGCATGAGGTAAGTCTAGTTGATGTTGAGTCAGATTAGAAGTTAACTTATAGTACTGAGGCGAAGTGAGGCAACAAGTAAAGGCAATATAGATTTAAGATTTATTTTGGAACTGATGCACGAGTCATTGAGAATGTGTGGACAAATCGGGACATAGAGAAACCAAGATTGGCTAAGGAATGGAACGAGGGCCAGGATTGTGGCGGATGAACATTCGAAGATAGCTAAACAAGAGAGTAACGTTGGAGCAAAATATTGTGCTGCTCGAGAAAGTTGGACGTGCATTGTAGAATGCGACAAGGGATAAGAATTGGAGCAAGTCTTTGGTTTCGGGAATCGTTACAAGTGGTAGTGCGAGTAGCCGAACATGGCAGTTCAGAAAATTTGATGGATTCAGGACAGATCGACGGATTGATGGAAGACAGTTTCAACGAGCGCAGTTCTCGAATTGTAGCTTGGATAGATAGCAAGACTCTAGGTAGTTAAGCGGCGTTTGGTTGACAGATCGCCAGAGGTAGTGCATGAAGTGCTCGGATTCGAAAGTTTGTTCGGATGGAATTATTGGATTATGGCTCGGATTTATAGCGGAGATATAGCATGGTTCGTAATAACTGTCCATCGTGATGGCTTACAATTATCGAGCGTAGTTTCGGGACAGCTGACCCTAGCGACTTGACCGCCAAATCAGAGATGAATATTGTAGACCCATAGAACGACCCTTGCGACGACGCATTTGGGAATGCGTCAAGGGCAGATATGAGTAGTGTGTGTTGGAGATTGGCCTACTGACTGAGTGTTGGATTTGAGAGATCCTTGGGATAGTCTTCAGTTGAAGATGCAGCCAGAAGATCGAAGCGATGGTGGAAATAGCCTAAGTCAACTGATGAGATTCGGAGTCGCAGATTTTTGAAGATAGCATCGCCTCTGACTAATCGTGCCCCTGAAGGGAATAACATTCTTATGAATTGACGACTGTGAAACTATCTTGTGAAGTTAAAGCGGCGGCTCATTCAGATTAAATTATTGCAATACTGGAAGGGATAGATGTACCTTAGATTTACAAGATGCATCAAAACTTAGTCTGGGACACGTGCTCGTACAGAAGACGAAGGTGATATCATGTGCTTCGAGGCAGTAGAAGCAGCGCAAAAAACTATTCCATGCGCAACCTAGGAATTGTGGCGAGTGTGTCCACATTGAAATCGTGGCGACACTATCCCTTTGGCGTGGCGGCAAAATCTTCGTGGATCACACGAACCTCAATATAGATGTTTACCCAGTGAGGTATTGAGATTGAGAAAAAGGTGTTGGGCTGAGCTGATCTAAGAGCAAGGTTTGATATTTGGGTAAGTCGCCTAGCTGGGGTAGTATCAGTTGTGATGATCGTTCGATGCATGAGATAATATTTGGAGATGGTGCTAGTGTGAATTCAGAAATAGTTGGATGGATTGAGTTAGAACACGAACTGATTGAGTTAGTGGATAATCATCATAATTGAGGATAGCGCTTGTGCGAATATGTTGGAATAAAAGTCAGGATTGGTTCAAGTGGAAGTAAAGCAAATGCATGCCTCGGACATAAAGATACCCTTGTAACTTGTCCAAATTCGCTATCGCGAAGCTCGGCTGAAATGCATGTATTTCAGGAACGCCTTAAATATATGTACGAATCCAAAACTAAGCGATATGAGGAATTCGTATTGAGCTGCAAGGAGGATGCAAAAATATAGAATTTGTGCGATGCGTTCAGTGTGAAGTGAGATTCTGAATCGGGATCAGAAAATGTGAGTTGCATAGAGCAGAGTTATAAAATTGGATTGCGACATGCTAGTAAAGAATGGATACTAGTATGGTTTGGGGACAAACCTTAATCTAAGTGGTATATTATGTAATGTCCCGCAACCACACGGTGCGTTACGCTGAGTCGGATTAAATGAGACAATAGCTGGTTATATTTTAATTTGTCGGATTTGGGAACAATTATTGATTGATTTGGTTTTATGTGCAGATCGCTAGCGGAGTTCGATGGGAATCAGGTGTTCGTTCAGAGCAGTACTGAGATAGTTGGATTAGAGCGATAATATCGTCTTCATTAGTCTGATCGGTCGGATAATTTAGAGAGCATGACCTGCTCGCACGGTCATACCAGTTGAGTAGATCGTGCTTTGCATCGGACTACGGGTTCAAGGGATCGGCCGTATCGGCAGGACATAATGCTTAACGGAATCAACTTGGTGAGTAGGCTCTGTCCCTTCTCCTCTACTCCTTCATGCCTAATAATATGGAAAACACGTAAAGGCTTGAACACTTGGACTGGAACTTGAAAATCACTACACTAAGGCATGCATAGAGTGTACGTCGTTTGCTTGGATAGGAATTATGGCTTGAATTGGTTTTTGCGCAGGATAGTTGGAGCTAGAGTTGGATATATTTGGGGCAGTTGAAGAAATGATTAGAATTATGCTTGGACAGTTGGAATGTTATATCTTGGTTGGAATATCGGGAATTTGGGCGAGCGAGCGTGCATCCGTGCACGAGTATCACTTGGGCGCTTTGTCAAGCAAAGCGTGCAGTTGTGGTTCGAAACCGAATAACTGCATCGGCGAGGGCATTGTGCCACTATTGGGGCATTGTGCCACTGTTGGGGCATTATGCCATGGGATTATTGTGGAGCGAGGGGTATTGCACCAATTGGAAATACTATGTCGAGAAGCGGCATTGTGCCTATGGGAATAACTTGAGATTTGTGCCTTGGGCTATATGTTGGAGAATGGTTATGGATATTTGGTGGGATTTTGGTTGGATAAGTCTAGGATCGCTTGGTGGGGCAAGAATGCTCGATCCTCTCGTCATACCTACTTGGTGTCTGCATGTCACGGACAACTTGTGTTGCACAAGATTTTGTCTCCTCGAACCGGATAGGCTCCGGAGCACCGAGACCGTTCGGCCATAGAGGAGATAATGGTAACGTGCCTTGGGCGCAGTACCGATAGTTCGATACGACCAGGCGGGCTAGCTACTCGGTCTGGATAAGGTAGAATTGCACTTGATCAGTCTGATCAAAGTCCTTTATGGCTTGGCCAGTGACTTCATATAGATAAGAGTTGGTTTGCTTTGCTTTGGATTGGTTTGTACTTTCGATAAGGCGGCGGCCACCTTGCCTCGGCAAGAGTGTACATATCGAGATTAGATTATGGTTTGGTTTGAGGATGGATATTGAGGCTTGGAAATGGTTCGATAGGTTCTTGTGTTGCTTGGGTTTGAGTAGGACGGTTTGCATGCTAGTTTTCTTCGAGTTGGTTATATATTGCTTGTCGATTGGCTTGAGTTGAATGCTTGCATGCTTAATCTACTTTACAGCTTTTCTTAATATGTCATACCTATGCTATGAAATGAATCTAGGATTCAACTAGAAAGATTACCATATAACTGTTTGCATTCACTATTTTACTTAGTGTCGGCTTAGACGAGTGGGTTACCCCACTTACCAGTATGGCCATATACTGAACCACGTTTGATTATTTCAGGTATGCGGGTGTAGTGGCGCTGCTTGGATATACGGGACATAATGTATGAATGGTAAGTACCTTTGTGGGCTAGAGAAAAGAGCAAGAGTATTACATCACCTTTGTGGCATTTCATTTGGACCCTATCGAGAGCTTCGCTGTGTATACTCTGATGTGTGCTTGGTACACAATACTTGACTTCCGCTGTAACTTGGTCATTTCGATGATAACTTTGGTATTTGACAACATCGTCTTGTACGAGAGCAACTCCAGGCTCGTACGGCATCACGTCCCGATGAGAATGATTGTCCTACGGGAGCGCTGCAACATGGTGATTCACGTTCAGCGGAGACTATTGAGCTTGCGGGAGATTGGGATATGACAATCATGCTGACAGGCTATAGGTGCCGTATATGCCTCTGTTTGGTGGCCGTATAGGGCTCCTTCAATATAATATGGTTGCAATTGTAGTCGTATACCACGGGTGTGCTGCCATGTAGGCTCGGTTGGGATATATTGTTGATGATACCTTGGGTTGTTTTTAACTTCGTTATGTGTTTGACTTGGTCAGCTGGACACGTAGTCAGCACTAATTATGTGAAGATCCTTTCGGTTGTAACGAAAAGATCTTGCAGCCTGAGAGCCGCATAGCCGTCGTGGACGCATAGAGTCGTTGCCGCATATGTGCTTTCGTTTGGCCTGGACACTTTGTTCGCATGATGATGAGGCAGCATAGACGCGAGGCCGCATACAAGTGACCACGTGGCGCTACACGTCTGGCAGGGTCATTAATACTTTGATGTGACTTCATGTCTTTTTGTGTGCCGCCTCTTTCACGAATCTCAAAGTCATGTCAGAATTGTGTTTTCAAATAATTAATGTTGTGTCAGAGGTCATCTGCAGCTTTCAACCCCTTGGTTTTTTGGGATGCATATGTGGCTTATTTGCGACATAATTTTATTTTAAGGGTGCATAGGTTTTATGCGGCCTGCATGGCTTTAGATTTTTTATGCTTCTACAAGACCCCCTTCAAAAATTTTAAAATGACAAGTTTAAAACACTTTAAACATGAAGCATGGATAAACACCTCGGACCGCGTGGGTGACGTTGTCGCATAGGTGCTTATGCCAGGATGTCCATATTAAATTAGGAGATTTGGCTCGATATCTGAGGGGATTTCTTGGGATTAGGTGTTATCGTTTGATGTAAAATTTGAGGCGTTTGTTTCTAAGGAGATAAATGTGGATCACACAAATAGAGGCGTCAGGTTCATCCTCATAACTGCCTGGTTCATTGTCTCGATCTTCTCACGCGTCCTTCAAGCCTATAAATAGGCGGCCTAGGGAGGAGAGATAACTTTGTCTTTCGGCTTCCTCCTCTTTTGTAAAAAAAATGTCGAAGGCTACTGTCCCTCTCGCCGAGGAGTTTGTTAGGGGCAATATCGATTTGTGGCCTCTTGATGCTGGCATTCTTCTTGGAGGTAGTGGTGCGTCATGATGCCAAGGACACAAGTACACGATCTTGCTGCATGGATAAAAAATCATTTAGAATACGCACAGACTATTTATGTGGCCCTGTCGCATGAATGAGAGATCATCGAGAACATGTACGGGCATTTCGTGTAGATCAGCCGCATAGATGAAGGCTCATCCTGAACATGCGTCGACCATCACCCTGTCGCATGCGCCGGGCTTATCTCTGTCGCATGTACGGGCTTTTCACGTAAGTGAGCCGCATAAATAAGGGCTCATCCTGAACATGTGTCGACCATTACCCTGTCACATGTGTGGGGAATCGGCCAGAACATGCGCCTATCTTATCTTTGTTGCATGGATGACGAGTCATCTGGACCAAATATAATCTTTTGTTTGCTGATGATGTACATTTTTCTTGTGCAGGTTTTGTCCTCGCTCGTGCTGCCTATGATGGAGCTTGGAAGGATATCATAACGCTTGCTGTTCGTGGTAAAGACCAACTTTAGGCGACGGTTCGCCAAGAACTGATCTAGGAGACGAGGGTGATTGTCTGTCGTTTGCAAGTGGAATCGCCCTTGTTCATGCAGCATGCTAGCTGCATCTCTTTCTTTTATGAGGTCTGCTACCGGTCGGGAGTCTGCGATGCTGATTACTGGATTTGGATTGATTGTCATTCCTTATCTCTAGTCTTCCCGCATGGCCAAAGAGCGCCGGATCCTCCCCTTTTTGCTATCCATCAGTATGGATTCTTTTTCATATACTGAGGTTTGCATTGTGGAGGGGTAACCCAGAGTGCATTGAGTCCTGCTGCCGGCTTCACTTGTGTCAGTAGCAGAAATAGCACTGAGGGGCACCTATAATGGAAAAAGGTTTTTATCAGCGAGAATTCATAGAAACCCTTAAAAATGGATTTCCATTATATGTACTCATGATCTTGAATATTAATAAAAATCTCAAAAAATGGATTTCCATCATATATACTCATGATCTTGAATTTCAACAAAAAATTTCTCCATTTTCATAATTTCTTCATATATTTGTTAAGTTGTGAACTTTGGGTACTCGTACTAGAGGTAATATGGACGTAGTACGATACCGTAGTTGTCAAAGATATCCCATTGGGGGATCTTTGGTGGACCTATTACATTTTGTGCATTTGGGTGCAAGTAATAGGTTTGAAATAAGCCATATAAGAGGTGATATAGACGTGATAGGTTTTGTGGCCTTAACACCGCTGGCGTACTTAGAGTTAAGTCCAGGTGATAAGTTTAGATAATGACCGATATCAGAGGTATTATGGACATGATAATAGATAGTTATATAGAGAGATTTGCTTAGAGGTAATATGGATATGGCAAACCCAGCTGGGGAGAATTGTTAGGACAGTAGTACAGAGGTGATATAGACGTGAACTAATGCCCAAGTGAACTGATTATGAGTTGTCTACCCGAAAGTGTGGCTAGACCTGAGAATTGATGCACTAGAAAGATTTTGAGGATCCACTGTCTATTGCATATTCAGTACTCCTGAATACAGACAATGGCTTTTAGGAAGATTTTATGGAAAGAGGGTAAGTGTTGTGCGTAGGCACCTATTAGGGAAAATATCATACATCTTGATTGTCTAGATGGGGATAATAGGAGTACTAATCTAGTTCAGACATAGTACTTTTTAAGAAACTTGTCGTTGATAGGCATCATGAGCAAGTCGCCCTTAGGTTTCGCGAGCCGGTAGATGCCATTGGAGAATACTGACTCCACGATGAATGGACCCTCCCATTTAGGTTAGAATTTATCGGTCGTCTTATAGGTCATAACCATTGGTCTTCTTATGGTTAGGACGAGGTCACCTACTTGGAACATTCTTTCCTTGACTCATTTGTTGAAGGATCCGGAAAGACGTGCTTGGTACAGGTTAATATGCTGTTAAGCTAGGAGACGCTTCTCATCGAGTGCTTCTAACTCTTGTAGCTATCGACAGTGGTTGTCGCCAGCGATTAACTGGCTGGAGAGAACCACCCGTAGTGAGAGAATTTAGACCTCCATAGGGAGCATGGCCTCGCTTCCATATACTAGTGTTAACGGTGTGCTTCTAGTTTGTGTTTAGACCATTGTACGATAGGCCCAGAGACATTCACCCAGCTTATCGGGACGTGATGCCACAAACTTCTTAAGTAGCTTTATAATGGTTTTGTTGAATGATTCTACCAGACAATTTATTGCTAGGTTGTAGGCAGTCGAGGTGACGTTCTGAATTCAGTTTTAGTTACAAAACCGGTAGAAAGCATGACTTACAAACTGCGAACCATTATCGTGGATGATCCTCAGTGGCAAGCCGAAGTGATATATGACATGATGCTTGACAAAGTTAATCACGTTGGATGTCTTCACCTCAGCGAGTGGCACAACTTCTGTCCATTTGGAGAAGTAGTCGGTGATGGCGAGGATAAACCGGTTCCCCTTGGACGAAGGTGGACTAATCGGTCCAATGATGTCCATTCCCCATGCATTGAACGACCAAGATGCTACTGATGGGTGTAGGGATTATGAGGGCTGGTGGATGAAGTCTGTGTGGATTTGCCAAGTCTGGCACTTTCTTGCATAGTCAACGATATCTGCTACAATTGTTGGCCAATAGTAACCCATCCTACAAAGATGATCATGTATCTTCGGACTAGGTTGATGTGCGCCGCAAACACCATCGTGAGCTTCATGGAGTGCTTATTTTGCCTCTATATTCGATAGGCATCATAGCAGAAGCACATCAAGAACGTCGATATAGCATTTTAGTAGCTGCATCGTAATAGAACCGGAGTGAACGTCTCATGATGGAAGTAGCCGCATTCGGGTCCTTAGACAAAATTTTATAGACCGCGTTGTCTATGAATGGGAGTCTCCAGTCTTTGATACCGACGTTCACCACCGTTGAATAGCTTAGACACATACAGAGGTTGTTTCTTGAGCATACTAATTTTTCTTGGCCGACCACGGTGATCGACCGATGAGTGTTGACCGGAACAGCTAAAGAAGCAATGAGACTAGCCAGGACGTCAGCCTCGATGTTTTATAGTTGGGGCATATGCTCTATGAAGAATTCGTCGAAGGTAGAGACTATACCGAGCACGGCTTGGTGGTAAGGGAGTAAATTCTCATTGCAGACTTCATACTGGCCCGGACCTGACTAACTATTAGCTTGGAGTCATCGTAGGCCTCTAAGTAGTCTGCTCCTACTTGCTTAGCTAGTTAGAGTCCAATAAGGAGGGTGTTGTACTCTGCCACATTGTTGGAGCACGGCTCTGTGAGAGATTACGCACGGTTGATGACTAGATCGTGTAGGGATATTAGCATTATTTTGACTCCAGCGACGATATCGCCTTTGGGCCCTGTTCTTGAAGCACCGTCGAAGAACATTCGCCAAACGATATCCCCGCTCATCATGTTGGAGTCTGCTACTTCGTTTGGGATCTCTTCGTAAAGCTTCGAGATTTTTGGTACATGGTGGGCTGCCAAAAAATCTACCAATGCCTGGCCTTTGACCGCCTTTTGTGGGATAAATATCATGTCGTATGATGACAACAGTATGGCCCATATAGCTAGACGAGAATTGAGTATCCCGGGTTTGGTCATGAGAACCCTAAGATGGTTAATTCGTGAAACTACATGAATGGTTTGCCCTGACACATAATGCCAAATTTTTTGAATAACGAAGACCAAATCTAGACACTCCTTTTCAACATGGTTGTATCTTTTCTCCACAATGACCATCATTCTGCTGAGTTAGTAGATGGTTTGCTCATGACTTGTGTAATGCCCCACAACCGCACAGTGCATTATGCTGAGTCAAATTAAATGAGACAATGGTTGGTTACATTTTGATTTATGGGATTTAGGACCAAGTATTGATTTGAGTTGGTTTCATGTACATATCACATACAAAGTTCGATGGAATCAGGTGTTCGTTTGGAGCAAGTACTGGGATAGCGGGATTGCAGCGATAATATCGTCTTCCTTAGTTCGATCGGTCGGATGATTTAGAGAGCACGACTTGCTCGCACGGTCATACCAATTGAGTAGATCGTGCTTTACATCGGACAATGAATTCAAGTAATCGGCCATATCGGCAAGGCAGAGTGCTAGCAAAATCAGATTTGGTGAGTGGGCTCTATCCCTTCTCCTCTACTCCATATATAATAATATGGAACACACATAATGGTTTGAGCACTTGAAACTAGAATATTGGAATCATAATACTGTGGCATGCATAGAGTGTGCGTCGTTTGGTTAGATAGGATTTGTGGCTTGAGTTGGTCTTGCGTTAGGCAGTTGGGGCTTTAAGTGGATCATCTTAATTGGAATATCGAGGCACTTCGGGCGAGCGAGCGTGCATCTGTGCACGAGTATTAGTTGGACACTTTGTCAAGCAAAGCATTCAGTTGTGGTTCGAAATCGGACAACTACAGAGGGCATTGTTCCACTGTTGGGGCATTGTGCCACGGAGCTTTCGGAGCGAGGGGTATGACGACCCATTCCGTTTAAGCAGACAGCCGATTCAAATGGCACAAGTGCAATAATCTAACCCGCTTTGCTCAGTGAGAAACTCATTTGAGGCAAAGGATTTCTAGACTTGGCCCTTTAGTTCTTTGGACTTAGACTTTCAAAGGCTCGCTCGGAGTATCGCTCGACCGAGGCGAATCATCGCTAAGGTGGGTGGCCACGATAAACTTATCTTTGCCTAGCCAACACACTTAAAATATGGACGATACATGCTAGTCACTAGGTGAATCACCTCATGCATACTAATAAAGAATACAACGCACCTAGCTAAGGGAATAATCCTAACTTGTATTGCTTGTGTTAGAACATGGAATGAAACTTTGCTTATAAATGGACCATTGCATGCTACCTTTGTCTTGTGCAATTAGACCCCGCTATGCCTCGAGTAGAACATTATACACTATTCGTAGTGCACTGTTCACCTGTTTACACTGCACGTCCCTAGATCCTGTCGCTCGGTATGTACCTTTATGGTTTTACTCCTCGCTTTACCCATAGACCGTGCCAAAAGTAAATGCTTATATTTATATAAATGCATGCTTGCCTGCTTACTTTTAGTTTGTACTCGTTGCCTAGTTTCAATATTTGCCACAAAAACTATGCCACAGTCAAGTAACACTATCTGTATCGTGCATGCATCGAGTTAGTCAGAAGACTATCAAATAGTCCTACTGTGCAATATGAATCTGCAAGTATACGGGACCGTTGGGTCGCCAAGGCAATTCCCGAACCAGAAGAATGCATCAAGTCAAGTTGAACACTGAACGAAAATTATGTCAAGCAAATCAAGAATCACAGCTCATGGAGCAATACTCGTTCAGAACAAGAATCATGGATTATCAGGTCAAGTTGTGAATATGGAATGACCCAAGACTTGCATGTCGCCGACAATATGGAATCAAGAAGAATCTTCGGATCTCGTTCCATGGACTGTCTCTGGGGCACTGGGAACGATCCTATCCGGATGGACCTCACGTTTAGTCTTACTTGTTGGACATGATAGCTTGCAGTGCCTCAGGTGCTTTCATTACAAACCATCCTTGTTCAAGACTAAAACTCGTCCTTTATGGCTATGCCAACGACCACTAGTTCATATAGATAAATCATCCTCGCTTTGCGGCAATCCGTGTACGAGTCATTGTATCGCATCCAAAAATCAAGAAATACCTGAACGATTATGAGTATCTTTACAAATTGAGCAACCTGAGCAATCTATTGAACACTTTAACATCTTCTGCAACACATCTGAGTAATTCGTATAACTCAAACACCCGAAACCTAACCTCGTTCACGACACTTGTATTTGTTTATGCAACTGCTCCTGGATTTTATTATATATGCTCATGCTTGATTTAACTTGATTGCCTTGGACAGGAAATGACGGATGGTAAGTTGGTAAGTCTCACCGTGTTCCTTTATATTGCACGGCGCACTACCACACGAGTTAGGCTTTACATCATTGCCATAAAACTGATCCTAAGGTAAGACTAGAAAGATAATTTAATAGATGGTGCACGAAACCTATATAACATGTTTGGATTTGTCGAGCAGGGGAGAAGACTCCCCACCAGTGCATTCATATACTGATAACCCACCAGATTGCTTGCAAGGTGCGGGAGTACCTCGTTCGGTGCGGATGCCTCCTTCGTGCGTGTTAAGGCGAGGAGTTCACTCTGGAGCCTTGGAGCATTGTATCCAAAACTGAAGCACATATACATGACATAATATTGGAACATCGCCTATGTATTATTCCACAAATGTAACCATTTGGCACGCTTTTACTATTTCAGAGAGAGAGAGAGAGGCTTGAGCGACTTGTAATCTCGTCCTAGCGCTGCCTGTAACACTTGTTCAAATACCAATAAAGAGCTTGTTTATTTCTATACTTGTGTTATTCAATGCTTCCGCTATTGACGACTATGTGAACTTGTTACTAATCGTCTATGTGTTTATTATTTCGCTGCACTCGGACAATCTGTGCGACTTTGTGGCTTAGACTCTTACCGCCTGTTCGGATTATGGTCTTGCACAAGCGCAGCTTATGCTCGTTCAGCATCATACCCAGATGGAGAAAGCGATCATCCCGCGAGAGCGCTGGCGCAGTGATTCGTGCCTAGCGGGAACGGCCGATTACCTACGAAAGATTGGGGCGTGACATATTGGTATCAGATTATGGCTTTACGCCTTTGGACTTTGTTTCAATTTTCTCTGTTTCGAAAGCTCGTTTATGTGTTATGTGTATACACTCTCTCGTTGACCCGATCGAAATATTCCATATAATGAGTCTAAATATCTTTAAAAGTTGCATGTGAAATGATATGATTGCTTGTACGAAATTATAATACGAAGGCCTTTGGGCCGACCTGTATTAGGCTTGGTTGGAATAGACTAGTACTAGAATTTTCATGTTATGTGCGAACCCAAATACTTATACGTTATTACCCAGCTGGTTAGTGTGAGAAATAGAATATCATTTGAGCGGTTAGCTATGCACACAACCTTTCAGCTAAGATATGTTGAGTATCATGCGCCAAGACCTTTTGTGCGAGCCAGTTGCAACGAGATTGGAATATCGTTTAGGAAAAAGGGATAAGTCAGACTTAGAATGGCGACCGATAAAAATATTACCAGATTTATCGCTTAGGCGAACAGAGAGAATCGTGCTTAAATTTTAGGAAATAACTCGAACGATATTTCATGTCGGAAGATACAAATCAGATATGGTTTACTTGGATGACTGTCAACAGGATATATATATATATATACGAGACTAAGATTTTATCAGGCGATACCTAAGTATCGTGCAAAAATTCTAAGGAAACTTGGTGAATATGCTAGCGATTGATGCAAACACGATTGAGGATTTAATTAGGTGACTCGATTTCGAGTGGTGTATAGATAATTTAGAAATGTCCAAACGGATTTATAGGTCTCGTACGATAGTTGGATTGAACGATTGGAGAATATCTTGAATAAATGATAAGGCTTATATCGAATAGGGATTCTCGAAAGTAAAAATTGATATCTTGGTTAAGGAAACTTGTTAGAAACTTGATGGATCGTGCGAGCGATTTCGGATAAAAACAAAAAAATTGAACTTGAATACAATATCGCTCGAATAGAAGTTAGCCTGAGAATGAATATTGTGGTTCAATGAAAGAGGTAAGCGATAACGGATTTGACTTAGAGTTTGGAAGAACGATCTTGAATCTAGTTCGAAAAGATAACCTTCAAAATCAGTCACAAACGAGAATAATTATCCCGCGGGAGCGCCGGTGTGGTAATTTCATGTACGGCGGGGATGATCGAACTCACAGGAACATGTTCGGTAATTATTCTAAACGAACTTGATGAATAGAACATATCAAAAGTGGATTAAATATTCGAAACTTAGTTGCTTGAGGAATGCCAGAAGTAGACAATAGATTTACCAAACGGTAACATTGAAGTTGGATGATTTTGCTAGATAAATTATAATCACTGCATGAACGGACATGACTAGATAAATTTTATATAACTTGGGTGAAGCAAAGTAAAATGATAAGGTTTCTCGATCATTTCGATGATAACCATATTGTTCGACATTCTTGCCTTGTGCGAGCATAACTCTATGCTCGTACAGGCGCTACGTCCGAATTAGGACGATTATCCAGCGGGAGCGTTGGCGTGGTGATCCCACATCCAACAAGGGTAATCGAACTTATGGAAGACCGGAGCGTGACAACTGATTGATCGTCTTGACTTTTGGTTCGACAGGGTAAGACAAATTTGGGAATGCAAGTGAATCGAAATTATTTCAATAATAAATTAGCCTAAAATATGGAGTAAATCACACTTGATGGTTTAGTGAACGGATACGTGACTCTTGTTGAACGACTTGAAGTTATAATCAAAAGGTTTAGAATTGAATCTTGGCTTGGTGGTCTAGACTTGTAATGGATATATGAATTTTATCAAACATGCTTAAGGAGATAGACTATGCAAATCACTGGACTTGTCTTGTAACTTGGATATATCATGAATTTTACTGAACGGGCTCAACCCTGTGCAAACAAACGTGTTAATGTATGTAGGATGATCCATGCTCGATGTTTTAAAATTTGAGTAAAACGAGCTTGGGTAGAATATCCCGTACAAATGAACAATGGTTTGACCTTAGAAAAAAAAGGGGCGAGCATCGTGCGACAAATTTGTACGATGAATCGTGTGCTTGAACTTGTGCCTATGACCTTGTGAGCTGACCTAGTAATTAGGTAGATAACCCTGTGCCGAGTGCAAGAACTTGTGTTACCGACTTTAGCATATTGCTTGAACAAACCATAGAACTAGGGCATCAAGACTTAGTGTTAGACTGGGGGCAGTAAGCGTGTGCTATGTTTGACCCGAATGGATGGACGCTAGTAGATTTATAGGATAGATCATGCTTAATGGTAGTGCAAAAGATTTATTTGAGTTGGAACGGAAAATGACTTAAAATTTGATCGACCCTGTTAGAAATATCATCATGATTTATAAAACGAGAACCCTTTAGATTTTTGCAAGTAGCTTGTCCGAATTTTCTATCACTCAGTTTGGTTGAATGCATGTGTTTGAGGGATGCCTTGAACATATGCACGGTCTAAGACCCAGTGATATGTTGAACTCGAGTGCTAAGGCTTTGTTATCGCTAAGTTGGTTAACATGCATATGTTTGAAGGACGCTTTGAATATTTGCACGATCCAGACTCGCGATATGCTGATCTCGAATGATAGTGCAAATGAATATGTTAGACCCGCATGAACAAGTGTAACGACTTGTATAAGTTTGCCTCAGCCTTAGATCATTATTCAAGATAGATTTTAATGTACCCCGCATTAAGAAATATATGTTCCGCACTAAGGCACAATAGAGACCGAGTCAGTACTTAGATTGAATGATAGGGTCATTCAATGAGACCGACCCAGCATACATGCGACATGGTGTAAGGAGTGAGTAGGAAATTATGTTCGAACGGATCTAGTGGTATCGATTGCTACGCTTGAAATAGATTCGATAATGCGATAGAATGGCTTGCGCTCAGGAAGTCTCGAGGATGAGACTTTTTCTGAGTGGTGTATAATATGATGACCCATTCTGTTCAAGCGGACAACCGATTCAAACGGCGCAAGTGCAACGACCTGACCCACATTGCTCAGCGAGAAGACTCGTTTGAGGCAAAGGATTTCTAGACTTGGTCCTTCAAGAGTTCAGACTTAGCCTTTCAAAGGCTTGCTAGGAGTATCGCTCGACCGAGGCGAATCATTGCTAAGGTGGGTGGCTATAATAAACTTGTCTTTACTTAGTTAGCACACTTAAAATAAGGATGATACATGATAGTCGCTAGTTGAATCACCCCATGTATGCTAATAAAGAATACAACGCACCTAGCTAAGGGAATAATCTCAACTTGTATTGCTTGTATTAGAACATGGAATAAAACTTTGCTTATAAATGGACCCTTGCATGCTACCTTTGTCTTGCGCAATTAGACCCCGCTATGCCTCGAGTAGAACATTATACACTCTTCGTAGTGCACTGTTCACCTGTTTACACTACACGTCCCTGGATCCTGTCACTCGGTGTCACGCCCCAATCTCCCGCAAGCCCGATAGTCCCTGCTGAACGTGAATCACCACATTTCAGCTCTCCCGCAGGACTATCGTTCTCATCGGAACGTGATGCCGTGCAAGCCTAAGATGCACTTGCACAAGGCCAAAGCTTTGATACAAGGGCAAGTAAGCTATTCGATACTGAAGCAGCGGCACATAACATTGCAAAAAAGTAAAGAATACAATGGCATAAGAAAACAGGCTCTTTTATTGATAATCAAAATTGTTACAAGCGGCGCATGGCCGAGATTACAGATCGCTCAAGCACTCTTCTCTCGATTACAATAACACCGTTCCATACATTATGTCCCTCTATACAAAAGCAGCACAGCTCGATGCGGCTCAAGGCATCGTCTTCAGATTTCCGGTTTCTTGGGATGAGGCACGGCTATCGCTTCCTCGGACGAACGGGCACCTGAGAACAAGCAGACTGTTGGTGGGTCAGCACTTTATGCAAGTACTGGTGAGATAAAACAACTGAACAGAAGCTACACCCCCTGAAACCCACACTAAGTAATCATGTGGCAAAATATTGCATTACTAGTGATCTTGCTAGTTTTACTTAAGTTCATTTCATGCAGTTCAGAATTATTAGTCAGATTACATCTTTTTGAAAACATAACTTTGAAACAGTTTTGCACATTCAAACTATAAGCATACGAATTGGGACAGTGCGGTATCGTGTAGTGCGCAGCATATATTGTGCAACACAAAACTAACTCTTGGGGCAAAGCTTATCTAGCAGACTGAACATATCGAATCGAGGCAAACATATCATGTATTTATTAGCACATAAGCAGACACATCTATATGATTTCGGTCCCCGAGAAACTCAGGATTGGCAGCGGTAATCCAGCTATCCAATGACTCACATTCTGATTCTATTAGCAGCTGTGACCGAGGTTCAGCTTTGCACTAATAGTCATTGTCTGACCGATGCAATGCATGAAGCACTAACATATAATCTCTATGATGCAGACAAAATGAATGAGCAGACTTAAGCATAAACTTATATTTCTTATCCCATAGCCGAACGGTTATCCCTGCAGCAGACACACAAGTTAGCCACATTTGCATATTCATAACTTATGTATCAAAATACTTGGTGTCACAAATGATAGGTATGCAAGAAGGTAAACCTAGCATGCGCCCTATCTATATGACGGTCCATGGGTCGCCCCATGATTAGCAGCAGTTGCCCAAGGTTCAGCTCTTCACTAGCACGCGCGGGTGTCGGCAGCTGTGACTCAAGGTTCAGCTCTTCACCAACACACCCGAGTGCAAGCAGCTGTGACATCATGGGTTCTGCACAACACTAATAGACATATCGCCCCCACTAGACCCCCTTACGAGCCGTATACCTCAGGGCGATCCAAAAATCTCTTCCGGACCGAGCTGTTCCCAGTGCCCCAGGAACCATTCGAGAGACAAGACCTTGTGCACAAGTTATCCGAGACCAATTATCACGTCCCGGCCCCGCCCGGGCCGCCGCTCCGCCCTGCCCCGCCCAGTGCGGCCGAGAATTAACGAACCGGACACGTATCACCGTGTCTCGGCGCGCCGGACGCGAATTACCGTGCCCGTCCCGCGGGTGCGAGGGAGGAAGGGAGCCAAGCGAATGGCCCGTTCGAGCTTACGGGGGACGTGATGCCACACGGGCCTGGGGTTGCGCCCGTGCAAGGCAAATCGTTTAAGTTGATAGTTGGCTATCATCGCATCAATCGAGTAAGCAGCGGAAAGGGACTTGTTGCAATGCAATGCATTAGCCAACTGAGTGTTAGGGACAAAACTTGGGTTTCCTTTAGCAAAGGCACACGTTCGTTCCATACATTATGCCCCCTTATACGATAGCATTCTCGGGGCAACAATCGAAACCAGGATTCCGGGTCTTCAGGACTGTGGCACGCCTATCGCTTCCTCGGACGATCCAGTACCTGCGAACAAGTAAACTGTTGGTGGGTCAGCACTTTATACAAGTACTGGTGAGATAAATCAACTGAACAGAAACAAGCATTCACTCAAACAGGCACTAAGTAATCATGTTATAAAACATTACATTACTAGTGATCTTTCTAGTTTTACCTAGGTTCGTTTCATGCAGTTCTAGCAGAGTCGATTTACTTGTTTAGAAACATGTTTGGAAACAGAGTTTCATATTGAATATGCAAGCAAGCAAACCGTTCATGTTTCAGGGTGTGCGCAGTGTGTCTCGTGCGACTCGAGGGTCTGATGCAAGGCTAGACACACGATGCACAATCTTAGGGGCAGTCACTATCCAAGCCAACACAATGACTTAGCTATATGCAGGGCGGTCCCCGAGTATCTCAGGATCGGCAGCTGGTGGAACAGCATACCAATGACTCTTTATCTGATGCTAGAGGCAGCTGTGACTCATGGTTGCTTTGCACTATCATGGTAGCAGCCGGGACACATGCAGTTCAGCTCTCCACCAATAGCCATTGTCCGACCGCGTACGAATGCATGGAACACTATCAAATAAACTCTAGTATGCAGACGAGACGAACCATCAGAATACACTCGTTGTTGCGGGGCAATCCGACTTATCACTTGAACACGTTCAGGCACAGTATGGTTCTCTCGAAGCATAGACGATAGTGAACATGTTCATGCACTCTAAGCAGGCGATACAGGATTCTCGTTAAGCAGGTATTATTTCAAAGACAAGCTAGGTGAGTTCGTTCATTAACATGCAAGACAGGTTCTATCATTCTCTTAAGAAAATATTGCAAGCAAAAACTCAGGTTATTATTAAGGCGTGCAAGAATCAGAGAACGAAGTTCTGCCCACTCACCTTGATATATAACGCCGGCGCGGAGCGGGGCGTTACATACTTACCAACCAACAAAAAGTTTCGTCCTCGAAACTTCAAGGATAAACTTCTCGATATCCCGAGTAGCGATAGTGCCGTCCCTCGCCGTACTCAATCGAAACAATCAAGCAATTCAAGTTCAGAAAACATTTTGCACTTTGAGAATATCTATGGACTTATTGTATGGAACGCTCTTTGCAAAACCATATCGATAATATCTCAGAGTCATAGCAACGGTTTGGGCCAGAGAATCGATTCCGCTCTGATACCATTCTGTCACGCCCCGGCCCCGCCCGGGCCGCCGCTCCGCCCTGCCCCGCCCCGTGCGGCCGGGAATTAATGAACCGGACACGTATCACCGTGTCTCGACGCGCCGGACGCGAATCACCGCGCCCGTCCCGCGGGTGCGAGGGAGGAAGGGAGCCAAGCGAATGGCCCGTTCGAGCTTTCGGGGGACGTGATGCCACACGGGCCTGGGGTTGCGCCCGTGCAAGGCCAATCGTTTAAGTTGATAGTTGGCTATCATCGCATCAATCGAGTAAGCAGCGGAAAGGGACTTGTTGCAATGTAATACATTAGCCAACTGAGTGTTAGGGACAAAACTTGGGTTTCCTTTAGCAAAGGCACACGTTCGTTCCATACATTATGCCCCCTTATACGATAGCATTCTCGGGGCAACAATCGAAACCAGGATTCCGGGTCTTCGGGACTGTGGCACGCCTATCGCTTCCTCGGATGATCCAGTACCTGCGAACAAGTAAACTGTTGGTGGGTCAGCACTTTATACAAGTACTGGTGAGATAAATCAACTGAACAGAAACAAGTATTCACTCAAACAGGCACTAAGTAATCATGTTATAAAACATTACATTACTAGTGATCTTTCTAGTTTTACCTAGGTTCGTTTCATGCAGTTCTAGCAGAGTCGATTTACTTGTTTAGAAACATGTTTGGAAACAGAGTTTCATATTGAATATGCAAGCAAGCAAACCGTTCATGTTTCAGGGTGTGCGCAGTGTGTCTCGTGCGACTCGAGGGTCTGATGCAAGGCTAGACACACGATGCACAATCTTAGGGGCAGTCACTATCCAAGCCAACACAATGACTTAGCTATATGCAGGGCGGTCCCCGAGTATCTCAGGATCGGCAGCTGGTGGAACAGCATACCAATGACTCTTTATCTGATGCTAGAGGCAGCTGTGACTCATGGTTGCTTTGCACTATCATGGTAGCAGCCGGGACACATGCAGTTCAGCTCTCCACCAATAGCCATTGTCCGACCGCGTACGAATGCATGGAATACTATCAAATAAACTCTAGTATGCAGACGAGACGAACCATCAGAATACACTCATTGTTGCGGGGCAATCCGACTTATCACTTGAACACGTTCAGGCACAGTATGGTTCTCTCGAAGCATAGACGATAGTGAACATGTTCATGCACTCTAAGCAGGCGATACAGGATTCTCGTTAAGCAGGTATTGTTTCAAAGACAAGCTAGGTGAGTTCGTTCATTAACATGCAAGACAGGTTCTATCATTCTCTTAAGAAAATATTGCAAGCAAAAACTCAGGTTATTATTAAGGCGTGCAAGAATCAGAGAACGAAGTTCTGCCCACTCACCTTGATATATAACGCCGGCGCGGAGCGGGGCGTTACATACTTACCAACCAACAAAAAGTTTCGTCCTCGAAACTTCAAGGATAAACTTCCCGATATCCCGAGTAGCGATAGTGCCGTCCCTCGCCGTACTCAATCGAAACAATCAAGCAATTCAAGTTCAGGAAACATTTTACACTTTGAGAATATCTATGGACTTATTGTATGGAACGCTCTTTGCAAAACCATATCGATAATATCTCAGAGTCATAGCAACGGTTTGGGCCAGAGAATCGATTCCGCTCTGATACCATTCTGTCACGCCCCGGCCCCGCCCGGGCCGCCGCTCCGTCCTGCCCCGCCCCGTGCGGCCGGGAATTAACGAACCGGACACGTATCACCGTGTCTCGGCGCGCCGGACGCGAATCATCGCGCCCGTCCCGCGGGTGCGAGGGAGGAAGGGAGCCAAGCGAATGGCCCGTTCGAGCTTTCGGGGGACGTGATGCCACACGGGCCTGGGGTTGCGCCCGTGCAAGGCCAATCGTTTAAGTTGATAGTTGGCTATCATCGCATCAATCGAGTAAGCAGCGGAAAGGGACTTGTTGCAATGCAATGCATTAGCCAACTGAGTGTTAGGGACAAAACTTGGGTTTCCTTTAGCAAAGGCACACGTTCGTTCCATACATTATGCCCCCTTATACGATAGCATTCTCGGGGCAACAATCGAAACCAGGATTCCGGGTCTTCGGGACTGTGGCACGCCTATCGCTTCCTCGGACGATCCAGTACCTGCGAATAAGTAAACTGTTGGTGGGTCAGCACTTTATACAAGTACTGGTGAGATAAATCAACTGAACAGAAACAAGCATTCACTCAAACAGGCACTAAGTAATCATGTTATAAAACATTACATTACTAGTGATCTTTCTAGTTTTACCTAGGTTCGTTTCATGCAGTTCTAGCAGAGTCGATTTACTTGTTTAGAAACA
The DNA here is from genome assembly GCA_036927795.1 of Iris macrosiphon. NCBI lineage: Eukaryota > Viridiplantae > Streptophyta > Magnoliopsida > Asparagales > Iridaceae > Iris > Iris macrosiphon. The sequence goes on from JAYESA010000014.1 coordinate 156,622,040, forward strand.
TGTTTGGAAATAGAGTTTCATATTGAATATGCAAGCAAGCAAACCGTTCATGTTTCAGGGTGTGCGCAGTGTGTCTCGTGCGACTCGAGGGTCTGATGCAAGGCTAGACACACGATGCACAATCTTAGGGGCAGTCACTATCCAAGCCAACACAATGACTTAGCTATATGCAGGGCGGTCCCCGAGTATCTCAGGATCGGCAGCTGGTGGAACAGCATACCAATGACTCTTTATCTGATGCTAGAGGCAGCTGTGACTCATGGTTGCTTTGCACTATCATGGTAGCAGCCGGGACACATGCAGTTCAGCTCTCCACCAATAGCCATTGTCCGACCGCGTACGAATGCATGGAACACTATCAAATAAACTCTAGTATGCAGACGAGACGAACCATCAGAATACACTCGTTGTTGCGGGGCAATCCGACTTATCACTTGAACACGTTCAGGCACAGTATGGTTCTCTCGAAGCATAGACGATAGTGAACATGTTCATGCACTCTAAGCAGGCGATACAGGATTCTCGTTAAGCAGGTATTGTTTCAAAGACAAGCTAGGTGAGTTCGTTCATTAACATGCAAGACATGTTCTATCATTCTCTTAAGAAAATATTGCAAGCAAAAACTCAGGTTATTATTAAGGCGTGCAAGAATCAGAGAACGAAGTTCTGCCCACTCACCTTGATATATAACGCCGGCGCGGAGCGGGGCGTTACATACTTACCAACCAACAAAAAGTTTCGTCCTCGAAACTTCAAGGATAAACTTCTCGATATCCCGAGTAGCGATAGTGCCGTCCCTCGCCGTACTCAATCGAAACAATCAAGCAATTCAAGTTCAGAAAATATTTTGCACTTTAAGAATATCTATGGACTTATTGTATGGAACGCTCTTTGCAAAACCATATCGATAATATCTCAGAGTCATAGCAACGGTTTGGGCCAGAGAATCGATTCCGCTCTGATACCATTCTGTCACGCCCCGGCCCCGCCCGGGCCGCCGCTCCGCCCTGCCCCGCCCCGTGCGGCCGGAAATTAACGAACCGGACACGTATCACCGTGTCTCGGCGCGCCGGACGCGAATCTCCGTGCCCGTCCCGCGGGTGCGAGGGAGGAAGGGAGCCAAGCGAATGGCCCGTTCGAGCTTTCGGGGGACGTGATGCCACATGGGCCTGGGGTTGCGCCCGTGCAAGGCCAATCGTTTAAGTTGATAGTTGGCTATCATCGCATCAATCGAGTAAGCAGCGGAAAGGGACTTGTTGCAATGCAATGCATTAGCCAACTGAGTGTTAGGGATAAAACTTGGGTTTCCTTTAGCAAAGGCACACGTTCGTTCCATACATTATGCCCCCTTATACGATAGCATTCTCGGGGCAACAATCGAAACCAGGATTCCGGGTCTTCGGGACTGTGGCACGCCTATCGCTTCCTCGGACGATCCAGTACCTGCGAACAAGTAAACTATTGGTGGGTCAGCACTTTATACAAGTACTGGTGAGATAAATCAACTGAACAGAAACAAGCATTCACTCAAACAGGCACTAAGTAATCATGTTATAAAACATTACATTACTAGTGATCTTTCTAGTTTTACCTTGGTTCGTTTCATGCAGTTCTAGCAGAGTCAATTTACTTGTTTAGAAACATGTTTGGAAACAGAGTTTCATATTGAATATGCAAGCAAGCAAACCGTTCATGTTTCAGGGTGTGCGCAGTGTGTCTCGTGCGACTCGAGGGTCTGATGCAAGGCTAGACACACGATGCACAATCTTAGGGGCAGTCACTATCCAAGCCAACACAATGACTTAGCTATATGCAGGGCGGTCCCCGAGTATCTCAGGATCGGCAGCTGGTGGAACAGCATACCAATGACTCTTTATCTGATGCTAGAGGCAGCTGTGACTCATGGTTGCTTTGCACTATCATGGTAGCAGCCGGGACACATGCAGTTCAGCTCTCCACCAATAGCCATTGTCCGACCGCGTACGAATGCATGGAACACTATCAAATAAACTCTAGTATGCAGACGAGACGAACCATCAGAATACACTCGTTGTTGCGGGGCAATCCGACTTATCACTTGAACACGTTCAGGCACAGTATGGTTCTCTCGAAGCATAGACGATAGTGAACATGTTCATGCACTCTAAGCAGGCGATACAGGATTCTCGTTAAGCAGGTATTGTATCAAAGACAAGCTAGGTGAGTTCGTTCATTAACATGCAAGACAGGTTCTATCATTCTCTTAAGAAAATATTGCAAGCAAAAACTCAGGTTATTATTAAGGCGTGCAAGAATCAGAGAACGAAGTTCTGCCCACTCACCTTGATATATAACGCCGGCGCGGAGCGGGGCGTTACATACTTACCAACCAACAAAAAGTTTCGTCCTCGAAACTTCAAGGATAAACTTCTCGATATCCCGAGTAGCGATAGTGCCGTCCCTCGCCGTACTCAATCGAAACAATCAAGCAATTCAAGTTCAGAAAACATTTTGCACTTTGAGAATATCTATGGACTTATTGTATGGAACGCTCTTTGCAAAACCATATCGATAATATCTCAGAGTCATAGCAACGGTTTGGGCCAGAGAATCGATTCCGCTCTGATACCATTCTGTCACGCCCCGGCCCCGCCCGGGCCGCCGCTCCGCCCTGCCCCGCCCCGTGCGGCCGGAAATTAACGAACCGGACACGTATCACCGTGTCTCGGCGCGCCGGACGCGAATCACCGTGCCCGTCCCGCGGGTGCGAGGGAGGAAGGGAGCCAAGCGAATGGCCCGTTCGAGCTTTCGGGGGACGTGATGCCACATGGGCCTGGGGTTGCGCCCGTGCAAGGCCAATCGTTTAAGTTGATAGTTGGCTATCATCGCATCAATCGAGTAAGCAGCGGAAAGGGACTTGTTGCAATGCAATGCATTAGCCAACTGAGTGTTAGGGACAAAACTTGGGTTTCCTTTAGCAAAGGCACACGTTCGTTCCATACATTATGCCCCCTTATAAGATAGCATTCTCGGGGCAACAATCGAAACCAGGATTCCGGGTCTTCGGGACTGTGGCACGCCTATCGCTTCCTCGGACGATCCAGTACCTGCGAACAAGTAAACTGTTGGTGGGTCAGCACTTTATACAAGTACTGGTGAGATAAATCAACTGAACAGAAACAAGCATTCACTCAAACAGGCACTAAGTAATCATGTTATAAAATATTACATTACTAGTGATCTTTCTAGTTTTACCTAGGTTCGTTTCATGCAGTTCTAGCAGAGTCGATTTACTTGTTTAGAAACATGTTTGGAAACAGAGTTTCATATTGAATATGCAAGCAAGCAAACCGTTCATGTTTCAGGGTGTGCGCAGTGTGTCTCGTGTGACTCGAGGGTCTGATGCAAGGCTAGACACACGATGCACAATCTTAGGGGCAGTCACTATCCAAGCCAACACAATGACTTAGCTATATGCAGGGCGGTCCCCGAGTATCTCAGGATCGGCAGCTGGTGGAACAGCATACCAATGACTCTTTATCTGATGCTAGAGGCAGCTGTGACTCATGGTTGCTTTGCACTATCATGGTAGCAGCCGGGACACATGCAGTTCAGCTCTCCACCAATAGCCATTGTCCGACCGCGTACGAATGCATGGAACACTATCAAATAAACTCTAGTATGCAGACGAGACGAACCATCAGAATACACTCGTTGTTGCGGGGCAATCCGACTTATCACTTGAACACGTTCAGGCACAGTATGGTTCTCTCGAAGCATAGACGATAGTGAACATGTTCATGCACTCTAAGCAGGCGATACAGGATTCTCGTTAAGCAGGTATTGTTTCAAAGACAAGCTAGGTGAGTTCGTTCATTAACATGCAAGACAGGTTCTATCATTCTCTTAAGAAAATATTGCAAGCAAAAACTCAGGTTATTATTAAGGCGTGCAAGAATCAGAGAACGAAGTTCTGCCCACTCACCTTGATATATAACGCCGGCGCGGAGCGGGGCATTACATACTTACCAACCAACAAAAAGTTTCGTCCTCGAAACTTCAAGGATAAACTTCTCGATATCCCGAGTAGCGATAGTGCCGTCCCTCGCCGTACTCAATCGAAACAATCAAGCAATTCAAGTTCAGGAAACATTTTGCACTTTGAGAATATCTATGGACTTATTGTATGGAACGCTCTTTGCAAAACCATATCGATAATATCTCAGAGTCATAGCAACGGTTTGGGCCAGAGAATCGATTCCGCTCTGATACCATTCTGTCACGCCCCGGCCCCGCCCGGGCCGCCGCTCCGCCCTGCCCCGCCCCGTGCGGCCGGGAATTAACGAACCGGACACGTATCACCGTGTCTCGGCGCGCCGGACGCGAATCACCGCTCCCGTCCCGCGGGTGCGAGGGAGGAAGGGAGCCAAGCGAATGGCCCGTTCGAGCTTTCGGGGGACGTGATGCCACACGGGCCTGGGGTTGCGCCCGTGCAAGGCCAATCGTTTAAGTTGATAGTTGGCTATCATCGCATCAATCGAGTAAGCAGCGGAAAGGGATTTGTTGCAATGCAATGCATTAGCCAACTGAGTGTTAGGGACAAAACTTGGGTTTCCTTTAGCAAAGGCACACGTTCGTTCCATACATTATGCCCCCTTATACGATAGCATTCTCGGGGCAACAATCGAAACCAGGATTCCGGGTCTTCGGGACTGTGGCACGTCTATCGCTTCCTCGGACGATCCAGTACCTGCGAACAAGTAAACTGTTGGTGGGTCAGCACTTTATACAAGTACTGGTGAGATAAATCAACTGAACAGAAACAAGCATTCACTCAAACAGGCACTAAGTAATCATGTTATAAAACATTACATTACTAGTGATCTTTCTAGTTTTACCTAGGTTCGTTTTATGCAGTTCTAGCAGAGTCGATTTACTTATTTAGAAACATGTTTGGAAACAGAGTTTCATATTGAATATGCAAGCAAGCAAACCGTTCATGTTTCAGGGTGTACGCAGTATGTCTCGTGCGACTCGAGGGTCTGATGCAAGGCTAGACACACGATGCACAATCTTAGGGGCAGTCACTATCCAAGCCAACACAATGACTTAGCTATATGCAGGGCGGTCCCCGAGTATCTCAGGATTGGCAGCTGGTGGAACAGCATACCCATGACTCTTTATCTGATGCTAGAGGCAGCTGTGACTCATGGTTGCTTTGCACTATCATGGTAGCAGCCGGGACACATGCAGTTCAGCTCTCCACCAATAGCCATTGTCCGACCGCGTACGAATGCATGGAACACTATCAAATAAACTCTAGTATGCAGACGAGACGAACCATCAGAATACACTCGTTGTTGCGGGGCAATCCGACTTATCACTTGAATACGTTCAGGCACAGTATGGTTCTCTCGAAGCATAGACGATAGTGAACATGTTCATGCACTCTAAGCAGGCGATACAGGATTCTCGTTAAGCAGGTATTGTTTCAAAGACAAGCTAGGTAAGTTCGTTCATTAACATGCAAGACAGGTTCTATCATTCTCTTAAGAAAATATTGCAAGCAAAAACTCAGGTTATTATTAAGGCGTGCAAGAATCAGAGAACGAAGTTCTGCCTACTCACCTTGATATATAACGCCGGCGCGGAGCGGGGCGTTACATACTTACCAACCAACAAAAAGTTTCGTCCTCGAAACTTCAAGGATAAACTTCTCGATATTCCGAGTAGCGATAGTGCCGTCCCTCGCCGTACTCAATCGAAACAATCAAGCAATTCAAGTTCAGGAAACATTTTGCACTTTGAGAATATCTATGGACTTATTGTATGGAACGCTCTTTGCAAAACCATATCGATAATATCTCAGAGTCATAGCAACGGTTTGGGCCAGAGAATCGATTCCGCTCTGATACCATTCTGTCACGCCCCGGCCCCGCCCGGACCGCCGCTCCGCCCTGTCCCGCCCCGTGCGGCCGGGAATTAACGAACCGGACACGTATCACCATGTCTCGGCGGGCCGGACGCGAATCACCGCGCCCGTCCCGCGGGTGCGAGGGAGGAAGGGAGCCAAGCGAATGGCCCGTTCGAGCTTTCGGGGGACGTGATGCCACACGGGCCTGGGGTTGCGCCCGTGCAAGGCCAATCGTTTAAGTTGATAGTTGGCTATCATCGCATCAATCGAGTAAGCAGCGGAAAGGAACTTGTTGTAATGCAATGCATTAGCCAACTGAGTGTTAGGGACAAAACTTGGGTTTCCTTTAGCAAAGGCACACGTTCGTTCCATACATTATGCCCCCTTATACGATAGCATTCTCGGGGCAACAATCGAAACCAGGATTCCGGGTCTTCGGGACTGTGGCACGCCTATCGCTTCCTCGGACGATCCAGTACCTGCGAACAAGTAAACTGTTGGTGGGTCAGCACTTTATACAAGTACTGGTGAGATAAATCAACTGAACAGAAATAAGCATTCACTCAAACAGGCACTAAGTAATCATGTTATAAAACATTACATTACTAGTGATCTTTCTAGTTTTACCTAGGTTCGTTTCATGCAGTTCTAGCAGAGTCGATTTACTTGTTTAGAAACATGTTTGGAAACAGAGTTTCATATTGAATATGCAAGTAAGCAAACCGTTCATGTTTCAGGGTGTGCGCAGTGTGTCTCGTGCGACTCGAGGGTCTGATGCAAGGCTAGACACACGATGCACAATCTTAGGGGCAGTCACTATCCAAGCCAACACAATGACTTAGCTATATGCAGGGCGGTCTCCGAGTATCTCAGGATCGGCAGCTGGTGGAACAGCATACCAATGACTCTTTATCTGATGCTAGAGGCAGCTGTGACTCATGGTTGCTTTGCACTATCATGGTAGCAGCCGGGACACATGCAGTTCAGCTCTCCACCAATAGCCATTGTCCGACCGCGTACGAATGCATGGAACACTATCAAATAAACTCTAGTATGCAGACGAGACGAACCATCAGAATACACTCGTTGTTGCGGGGCAATCCGACTTATCACTTGAACACGTTCAGGCACAGTATGGTTCTCTCGAAGCATAGACGATAGTGAACATGTTCATGCACTCTAAGCAGGTGATACAGGATTCTCGTTAAGCAGGCATTGTTTCAAAGACAAGCTAGGTGAGTTCGTTCATTAACATGCAAGGCAGGTTCTATCATTCTCTTAAGAAAACATTGCAAGCAAAAACTCAGGTTATTATTAAGGCGTGCAAGAATCAGAGAACGAAGTTCTGCCCACTCACCTTGATATATAACGCCGGCGCGGAGCGGGGCGTTACACCAATGCAATGACATAAACACATAGTACAAGCAAAACAATAATCAAGCAAAACATATATAGTCTTAGCGAAACACATCTTATCGAAACGAAGCACATCTTATCGAAACAAAGCACATCTTATCACATTACTAATAGCACACCCCACTAGACCCATGCGAGCCGTATCCTCAGGGCGTACTATTAGTCACAGCACTCACACATTTTCACTTAGCAGATCGATATAGCAGACAGACAAACGAAACATATAAAGGCAAGCACGATTGATTCATATCTTAGTATGCAAAAACTATCTCATTCTTAGCATATTCAAAGGGATATATTCGAATTATTCGTTTACTTATCTTTCTTAACATAGCAAAGGTTCGTTCAATAGCTGTGTCGGTGTTTCTAAGCATGCAATATTTCTTATTCTCTTTAGCATAGCAATGGTTCTATCTTATTCTGACAAGCATTCATATTCTCTTAGTTAGGCAGCAGATTCGTTTCGATGACAAGCTATGTGAGTTCTCTTATTAGCATACTGAGTCGGTTCTATCAATCTCTTATGAAAACATTCTTCTTAAGCAAACAAGCATTCAAAAACTCAGATTCATTATTAAGTCGTACAAGAATCAGAGAATGCAGTTCTGCCCACTCACATTGATTAATCGGTCAGGAACTCTCCGAGAAGACTTCCGTTCGAGTAAGCAAGGCGATCCCACTTGTACATAGTGCCTACGCGGAGCGGGGCACTACATACTTACCCACCAACAAAGAGTTTCGTCCTAGAAACTCAAGGAGAAACTCATACGAAAACATAGAGCAGCGATAGTCCTCATCCCTCACCTTCCTTAATCAAAACAGAGCAAATTCAGAAATCACATATCATATCTCAACAATGAAAACAAATCCAGAAAACTTTTGTGCGCATCTTTGAGAATATCTATGGACTTATTGTATGGAACGTTCATTGCAGCACAACACAACTCAGAGTCGGAGGCAACGGAATAGGCAAAGAATCAAGTCGCTCTGATACCATTATGTCACGCCCCAATCTCCCGCAAGCCCGATAGTCCCTGCTGAACGTGAATCACCACATTTCAGCTCTCCCGCAGGACTATCGTTCTCATCGGAACGTGATGTCGTGCAAGCCTAAGATGCGCTTGCACAAGGCCAAAGCTTTGATACAAGGGCAAGTAAGCTATTCGATACTGAAGCAGCGGCACATAACATTGCAGAAAAGTAAATAACACAATGGCATAAGAAAACAGGCTCTTTTATTGATAATCAAAATTGTTACAAGCGGCGCATGGCCGAGGTTACAGATCGCTCAAGCACTCTTCTCTCGATTACAATAACACCGTTCCATACATTATGTCCCTCTATACAAAAGCAGCACAGCTCGATGCGGCTCAAGGCATCGTCTTCAGATTTCCGGTTCCTTGGGATGAGGCACGGCTATCGCTTTCTCGGACGAACGGGCACCTGAGAACAAGCAGACTGTTGGTGGGTCAGCACTTTATGCAAGTACTGGTGAGATAAAACAACTGAACAGAAGCTATACCCCCTGAAACCCACACTAAGTAATCATGTGGCAAAATATTGCATTACTAGTGATCTTGCTAGTTTTACCTAAGTTTATTTCATGCAGTTCAGAATTATTAGTCAGATTACATATTTTTGAAAACATAACTTTGAAACAGTTTTGCACATTCAAACTATAAGCATACGAATTGGGACAGTGCGGTATCGTGTAGTGCGCAGCATATATTGTGCAACACAAAACTAACTCTTGGGGCAAAGCTTATCTAGCAGACTAAACATATCGAATCGAGGCAAACATATCATGTATTTATTAGCACATAAGCAGACACATCTATATGATTTCGGTCCCCGAGAAACTCAGGATTGGCAGCGGTAATCCAGCTATCCAATGACTCACATTCTGATTCTATTAGCAGCTGTGACTCAGGTTCAGCTTTGCACTAATAGTCATTGTCTGACCGATGCAATGCATGAAGCACTAACATATAATCTCTATGATGCAGACAAAATAAACGAGCAGACTTAAGCATAAACTTATATTTCTTACCCCATAGCCAAACGGTTATCCCTGCAGCAGACACACAAGTTAGCCATATTTGCATATTCATAACTTATGTATCAAAACACTTGGTGTCACAAATAATAGGTATACAAGAAGGTAAACCTAGCATGCGCCCTATCTATATGACGGTCCATGGGTCGCCCCATGATTAGCAGCAGTTGCCCAAGGTTCAGCTCTTCACTAGCACGCGCGGGTGTCGGCAGCTGTGACTCAAGGTTCAGCTCTTCACCAACACACCCGAGTGCAAGCAGCTGTGACATCATGGGTTCTGCACAATACTAATAGACATATCGCCCCACTAGACCCCCTTACGAGCCGTATACAGGGCGATCCAAAAATCTCTTCCGGACCGAGCGGTTCCCAGTGCCCCAGGAACCGTTCGAGAGACAAGACCTTGTGCACAAGTTGTCCGAGACCAATGCAATGACATAAACACATAGTGCAAGCAAAACAATGATCAAGCAAAACATATGCAGTCTTAGCGAAACACATCTTATCGAAACGAAGCACATCTTATCGAAATGAAGCACATCTTATCACATTACTAATAGCACACCCCACTAGACCCTTGCGAGCCGTATCCTCAGGGCGTACTATTAGTCACAGCACTCACACATTTTCACTTAGCAGATCGATATAGCAGACAGACAAACGAAACATATAAAGGCAGGCACGATTGATTCATATCTTAGTATACAAAAACTATCTCATTCTTAGCATATTCAAAGGGACATATTCGAATTATTCGTTTACTTATCTTTCTTAACATAGCAAAGGTTCGTTCAATAGCTGTGTCGGTGTTTCTAAGCATGCAATATTTCTTATTCTCTTTAGCATAGCAATGGTTCTATCTTATTCTGACAAGCATTCATATTCTCTTAGTTAGGCAGCAGATTCGTTTCGATGATAAGCTATGTGAGTTCTCTTATTAGCATACTGAGTCGGTTCTATCAATCTCTTATGAAAATATTCTTCTTAAGCAAACAAGCATTCAAAAACTCAGATTCATTATTAAGTCGTACAAGAATCAGAGAATGCAGTTCTGCCCACTCACATTGATTAATCGGTCAGGAACTCTCTGAGAAGACTTCCGTTCGAGCAAGCAAGGCGATCCCACTTGTACATAGTGCCTACGCGGAGCGGGGCACTACACTCGGTATGTCCCTTTACGGTTTTACTCCTCGTTTTACCCATAGACCGTGCCAAACGTAAATGCTTATATTTCATATAAATGCATGCTTGCCTGCTTACTTTTAGTTTATACTCGTTGCCTCGTTTCAAAGTTTGCCACACAGACTATAAAATAATCAAGTAATAATATCTATATCGTGCATGCATCGAGTTATCCAGAAGACTATCAAATAGTCCTAGTGTGCAATATGAACCTGCAAGTATATGGGACCGTTGGGTCGCCAAGGCAATCCCCGAACTAGGGGAATGCATTAAGTCAAGTTGAACATTGAACGAGAATCATGTCAAGCAAATCAAGAATCACAGCTCATGGAGCAATGCTCGTTCAGAACAAGAATCATGGATTATCATGTCAAGTTGTGAATATGGAATGACCCAAGATTTGCATGTCGCGAACAACTTGGAATCAAGGGGGATCTTCAGATCTCGTTCCACGAATGGTCTCCGGGGCACTGGGGCCGATCCGGATGGAACTCACGTTTAGACTCACGTACTGGACGGGATAGCTTGCAGCGCCTCTAGTGCTTTCGTTACATACCATCTTTGTTCAAGACTATAACTCGTCCTTTATGGCTATGCCAGCGACCACCAGTTCATATAGATAAGTTATCCTTGCTTTGCGGCAATCCGAGTATGAGTTATTGTATCGCATCCAGAAATCAGGAAACACCTGAACAATTATGTGTATAAGTCGTTTATACAAATTGAGCAACCTGAGCATTATATTAAATACTTCAACATCTTCTGCAACACATTTGAGTAATTAGTATAACTCGGGCACCCGAAATATAACCTCGTTCACGATACTTGTATTTGCTTATACAATTGCTCCTAGATTTTATTATATATGCATGTGCTTGATTTAACTTGGTTGCCTTGGACAGGGAAGGATGGATAGTAAGTTGTTAAGTCTCTTGTGTTCCATTATATTGTGTCGTGCACTGCTACACGAGTTAATCTTTATATCATTGCCATAAAACTGATCCTAAGGCAAGACTAGAAAGATAACTTAATAGATGGTGAACTTAACCTATATAATGTATTTGGATTTGTCGAGCGGGCGAAAAGCCTCCCCACTAGTGCATTTATGTACTGATAACCCACCAGATTGCTTGCATGGTGCGAGAGAACCTCGTTCGGTGCGGATGCCTCCTTCGTGCATGCTAAGGCGAGAAGTTCACTCTGGAGCCTTGGAGCATTGCGTCCGGAACTGAAGCACATATAAAAGACATAATGTTGGAACATCGCCTATGTATCATTCCACAAATGTAGCCACTTGGCACGCTTTTACTGTTTCAAAGAGAGAGACTTGAGCGACTTGTAATCTCGGCCTAGCGCCGCCTGTAACACTTATTCAAATACCAATAAAGAGCTTGTTTATTTATATACTTGTGTTATTCAATGCTTCTACTATTAACGACTCTGTGAACTTGTTACCAATCGCCTATACGTTTATTATTCCGCTGCACTCGGATAAGCTGTGCGACTCTGTGGCTTAGACCTCTTACCGCATGTTCGGATAATGGCCTTGCACGGACGTGACTTACTCTCGTAGGGTATCATGCCCAGATGGGGAAAGCGATCATCCCGCGGGAGCACTGGCACAGTGATCCTAGTGGGGACGTCAGATTACCTGCGGGAGATATGGATGTGACAAGGGGTATTTCGCCAATCGGAGCACTGTATCGAGAAGAGACATAGTGCCTAATGGGGATAACTTAAGATGGTGCCTTGGACTATAGTTGGAGAATGGTTATGGTGTATTGGATGGATTGAGGCGAGTATCATTTGGTGGGGCAAGAAGGCTCAATTCTCTCATCGTATCTACGGTTGGAGTATTGTATTGGTCACGGACAACCTGTTGTGCACATGGTTTGATTTTCTCGAACGGGATAGGCTCCGGGGCACCGGGACCGTTCGACCATGGAGGAAACAAACAGTAGCGTATCTTGGGAATGGTACTGGTGGTTCAAAATGACCATGCGAGCTAGCTACTCAGTGCTAGATTGGGTCAAACTACAGTTGGATTAGTCCTTTATGGCTTGGCCAGTGACTTCATATACATAAGAGTTGGTTTGGTTTGGTTTGTGTATTCGTGTAGGCGGTGGTGCTACCTTACCTCGGGCAAGAGTGATGTCATGCCTCGATCCCGAAGGTCCCGACAATGCCCCCGCTAGGCACGAACCACCGTGCCCCAGTGCTTCCGCGGGGCGTATTGTCATTTGCCATCGAGGCGTGATATCGTGCGAGCCTGGGGTTGCGCCCGCATAAGGCAACATCGTTAAAGTTGTGGCTATCATCGAACCGATCGAGTACGCAGCGGAGGGACAGTGTTACAGACAATAATCCATCTGAGTAAATGGGGCAAAGATCAAGGCACGAGGTTCTATGAATATAATGGTATCGTTCTATATATTATGTCCCTGTATACAAAAGAAGCTCAAACATCAATATAACTCAAGGCATCGAAACCATATTTTTGGGTCCTAGGGATGAGACATGGCTATCGCTTTCTTGGACGATCCAGCACCTGCGAACAAGCAAACTGTTGGTGGGTCAGCACTTTGGAGAAAGCACTGGTGAGTATAAAATCAATGAACAGAAGCAACATTCACTAAAACTAACACTAAGTAATTATATTATAAAATATTATATTACTAGTAATCTTTCTAGTTTTACCTAGGTTCGTTATATGCTGTGTAGGAACGGAGTCATATTACTTCTTTTGGAAACATCTTTGAAATCAGAATTCATGTTAGATAGCATTCAAGCATACAAGAAAAATAGTTCAAGCACGATGTACCAATCAGGGTGTGCGTAGCATGCCTCGTGAGCTATAGTCAAAGACTCTAGGGATAATGCAGCATCTAGTGGTTTATCATTCAATCAAGCAAACGAGATAAACTATCTATAAGATGTTAGTCCCCGAGAAACTCAGGATCAGTAGCGGTAATCCAGCTAACTAATTACTCTTTTATCTGATGCTATTAGCAGCTGAGACTCATGGTTACACCTCACTAAAATACGCTCAAAATAGCAACCGGGACCATGGTTCAACTTTGCATTAATAGTCATTGTCCAACCGATGCGAATGCATGAAATACTGTTAGATAAACTCTAAGATGCACATAATCTTGAACGAACAAGCTATATATATATATATATATATATATATATATATATATATATATATATATATATATATATATATATATATATATATATATATATATTCATCTATCTCTGAGCAGTGCAAAACAATAAGCAAAATGATATATCACTTATGTAGTGATTCTTACCCCTTGTCGAACGGCTATCCCTGCAGCAGACATACAAGTTAGCAACAATTTGTATATATATATATATATATATATATATATATATATATATATATATATATATATATATATATATATATATATATATATATATATATATATAAGGTTCTCTTTCTTGTCCATCTTTACATCAAATAGTTAGGTATGCATGAAGGCTAGCATAGCATGTGCCCTAACTACCTGAATGCAGCTATCTCCATGAACAAGCTAACTTATCTAACACAAACTCAAACTCTTTCCAACAGAAGCACCGTCTCCCATCTAATAGCCACGTCTCCTCGACCCCGTAGGACCGGAACATCAGGAAGCACTATTAATCTCACCCCATCAGTCTCCATCCACCATTCTAATAGTCGCACCCCCTAGATCCCATAGGACCAGAACATCGGGGCGCACTATTAGCCTCCAAACTTATCATTTAGCCTCCTTCCCCCGCAAGATCCTCGATAACAAGCATATCACATGCATAACACAACGTGACAATACAAGCTTTCAATCCATCTACCTCTTATCTAATAGCCGCACCCCCTAGATCCCATACGACCGGAATATCAGGGCGGGCTACTAGTCTCTTATCTAACAAGATAAGCCATTTACTCTTGATAACAATACAAGCATACATTCAATCTAACTTTTGCATCAAAGGCAAGAAATTATATACACGACGATAAGCAAACATACGAATGATCTTTAATTTAAGCAAGCATGGTATGGTTCTATTTATCTCCTCAACTTAGCATGCAGTTCTACTCTTTCTTTAGCATGAAAAGGTTCGTTTGATAGCGGTGTCAGTATAACTAGCATGCAACATTCATTTCTATACTTAACATGGCAGTGGTTCTATCTCTTTTTAGGCAAGCAGGTTCTCGTTATATCATTCTCATACGATCGTTATCTTATTAAGCAAATAAGCATTTCAAAAACTCAGATTCATTATTAAGGCATACAAGAATCAGAGAATAAAGTTCTGCCCACTCATCTAGATCAGTCATCTTCTGGTTCAACAATGAGCTCTAAAAGAAGATTTTTATTTTGAGTCAGCAAACCGATATCTCTAGTACATAGTGCCAACGAGGAGCGGGGCACTACAAGTGTGCGCATCGATAATTGGTTTTATTGAGGCTTGGATTGTGGAATGGTTCGAGGATGGATTTGAGGCTTGGATTACGACGTGGGTCGATAGGTTCACACGTTGTTGCATATTTGAGTAGAACAATTTACATACTAGTTTCCTTTGAGTTGGTTATATCTGCCAGTATATTTGCTTGAGTTGAATGCTAGTATGCTTAACCTGCTTTACAGTATTTCTTAACATATCATACCTCTTCCATGAAATGAATCTAGGATTTAAGTAGAAAGATCACCATATAACTGTTTGTATTCACTATCTATTTAGTGTCGGTTTAGACGAGTAGGTTACCCCGCTCACCAGTACGGCTGTGTACTGACCCATATTTGTGGAGAATATTTCCAGGTACACAGGTGTAGTGGCTCAGCTTGGATATACGGGACATGATGTATGGAACGGTAAGTACCTTTGTGGGCAAGAAAAAGAGCAAGAGTATTGCATCGCCTTTGTAGCATTCTCCTTTACGGTATTTTTATTTGGATCCTTCGAGAGTTTTGCTGCATATACTCTGATGTGTGCTTGGTACACAATACTTGACTTTTGCTGCAACTTGGTCATTTCGATAATAACTATAACGTTTGACATCATCACTTTGTGCGAGCGCAACTCCAGGCTCGCACGGTATCACGTCCCGATAAGAACGATTGTCCTGTGGGAGCGCTGCAACGTGGTAATTCATGTTCAGCGGGGACGATCGAACTTGCAGAAGATTAGGGCATAATAAACTGGTATCAGAGCGGCCAATTTATTTCCTCGGACTTTGTCCTTTGGTTCATCACAAACTCTAAATAGCTTTCGCATATCGTTTGGCTCTTGGCTCTACTCAGTGTCGCATTGGATATTTCATGCAATAATTTTATATATTTGTTGGTTGTGGGTGTATGTTATTCTTCGTTGTATTGGATTTCGTTAGTTTTTGATAAAATCGTGTAGCATCGTTTGGCATTGTTGTATTTATGCAGCAAGTTGAGAGGTGTCATTGCGTTGGTTTGGCTTATCGTTTGGGGAGATTCTGGTTGCATCGATGGAGCAATTGCTTGTCATACGAGATTAGTTTTGTGGCTTACTGTGAGTAGAAATAATGAATGAGAATATAGCGTTGCATGAGTTGCTCGTGTAGCGAATGTATTGGACGGAGTTTGAGGTTTACTTAGAAATATCAGAGAGAGCGTTGCACGAGTTGCTCGTGTGGCGCATATGCTTAGCAGATTTGAGCAGTGGCTTGGAATATCAGAGAGAGCATTGCACGAGTTGCTCGTGTGGTGAATGTGTTGAATAGTTGAACGTTATCTTGGATTATTTGGAAGAGATCGTTGCACGGGTTGCTCGTGTAGAGAAAGTGTCAGACGGTTTGAGAAATAGTGGAAGTATCAAGAATAGAACATGGCGCAAGTTGCATCGAACAAGATCGATAGAAGAGTTGGATGGTTCATGCATTGGCTGAGTTTTATGTCAGACTTTAATGGATGGTTCGAACAGATTTTGGATCAGTGCAAAGAAGTATGATGTGAGGAGTGATTTGATTCGAAGCAGTATATGGTATACTACATAGTGAGTGTGGCATTAAAATATTTGGATAGACAGCAATAGAATTGTCACGACGGACGCGTGACTTTAAGTTAGGGCCGCATGTAGCCATCTGCCTGCGGCTGTCGACTGATGTCGCATGGTCATTGTCACGTCCCAGTCCCAAAATACGTAGGACCAGAGTACGTAACAATGGCCAGCTACTTATCGAGTGGACTCCAGTCCAACTCGAATACGTATATGATGTCTATACTAGAGCATTATTTCTAATATGGCAAGTCTAATTACATCTCAATCAAAATAAAATATAAGTCACAAGAATGAACAATATGGTTTATGGTCTACAGCCCACTAGCATATATATTCGAATAGACTTGAAAGAATAATAAAGTCTATCAAAACTAGGCCATATCAGCAGAATAAGTCACAAGAATTTAAATTTAACAATGGATAATGATGAATGTAAATACAAATAAATTAATCTCATCAAGAATCCAAAAGTCGTCCAGTGGAGACAAATCCACTACTAGTAGATGAACAGATAAAGTTAAGAAAATAAATCAAAGTCTATGCTCTATGAATAACTAAGCAATAACCGAGTCGTCAACTGTGGTTGAACCCTCGTCTGGTGCCTATCCGTTGGGCTCCGAGTATTCCTTCACACTAGAGAACGAATCCAGGTCCTCAGTAAGACGTAATAAGATACAACATGTATATGTGAGAGAGAGGGATGCTTTTATATATTAGGAGATATATATATAAGGATATAGAAGATAGTCGATTATTTAGATATAGATAGGATCATGATCACTTGATTTAAACTAGATTTAGTATTAGCCGATTTTGTTTCTCTATTGTGCTCCAAATGGAACACGAATTTGATAATATTAAGAAAATATACGTAGAGATTAAGATGCATAAATATAGTTCATTAGAAGGATAAGGAAAAATCTTATATTTGAATCTGGTTTTCCATTTTATCCATATATCAATTGGATTCGGTGCACCATGATTTGACATTCAATTTTTTTATATAACTTTCTTTTAATAGATTTATTTATATCTCTTGGTAATTAATAATTAACATAATAAACATTTTATTTATTTAGATTATACCTTTACTTATTTAGCTCCATAATGGTTAACTAAAGACTAGTTTATTTTAAGTTAGATTTTTTTTATAAGGGGAAATCAAAATTTTTAGGGACAGGGATTTACAATCTATCCACCTTACGAGAATTTCGTTCTCAAAATTTAAATTCAACATTTAATCTCCTTAAAATCAAATCTCCATTTATTTTATTTTATTTTGAAATATAAGTCCATTATATCATAATCTTTTTTTATCCTCAATATTTGAATCTAATCTAGAAAATAAAAATTTTAATCTCATCCTAAAAATACAACCAATATTATAGTTATGTAGGTATACTGCTCATCCCTCAAATTTCCTCAAATAAAGATTTTCTTAAAAAATTAGTATGCATCCATGTGTTAAATGATTTAGCCCTAATACTCCCTTAAGTACCCAAGGGACCCCAATCATGACAAAAAAATAAATTCTCTAAACTCCTTCCCCTAATGACTCAACTAATCATAATTTATTTTAGAAAATCTTCCAAATAAAAGTGGTTAAATTCAAAATCTTCTTTCAAGAATTGACTTCTAAATAAAAATATAATAGTTCCAGTCTTGATATAAAATTTTAAATTCTATTCAATAATAATTTTCTTTTCTTTACTTTTTTTTTCGAGAAAACCTCTACCCACCTTAGATCACCCCTACTCTATCAAAACTCAAAATTACTAAAACACTTTTATACTTCCAAGGAAAGTCTCATAATTTCATCTACTAGTGGTTATCATTGATAATCTTCAATTTTTATTACATACATATGACTTATGGCATCCATCATACTCCTTATCTTTCAAGGTAATCCTAATAATCAAACTAATTATGCAAATTACGTAAGGGATACCTATTAGCCAATTTCTAACTTCCACCACGCACAAAGTTCATCCCTCCGGAATAGGGAGAAACAAGAAACAATAATACCAGATGTCAATGAAGGGGGAAAGACCAAGTGCAAATATGAGTCCAATGATGATAATAGAGTTCAAGAGAATTTGTCAAGTGGTAGTGGATTGAGATCCTATTTAATCCTATCACAGGTCCGCTCGATACAATAATGTAACTGAAACGGTTAACTCAACCTGCATATGCCACCACAAAAACTATGTCACTCCCCAGTCCCAAAATATGTAGGACCAGAGTACGTGAAAATGGACAACTACGTATCGAGCGGACTCTAGTCCAACTCAAATACGTATACCCTGTCTATACTAGAGCATTATTTCTAATATGGCAAGTCTAATTATATCACAATCCATATAAAATATAAGTCATAATAAAACATAAACAATAGATAGACTATGCATATGGTAAATCTTACCCACGGTCGAGCAATTATCCCTGCAGCAGACACACGAGTTAACAACAAGTTGTATATATATATGTATATATATATATAAACTCATGCATCAAACAGTTAGACTTGCAAGAAGAAAAAAACTAGCATGCGACCTAACTACACGATGATCCATAGGTTGTCCCATGATTAGCAGCGGTGACTCAAGGTTCAGATATGCACTAGTACACGCGTATATCAGCAACTTTGACTTAAGGCTCATCTCTACACCAACACACACGAATACTAGCATCTATGACATCTTGGTTTCGCTCTTCACCAATAGACACAATACCCCCACTTGATCACAAGGACCGTACCTTAGGGTGCTCTCAAAAATGTTCTTCGGGCCGACCGATTCCCAGTGCCCCAGGAACCGTTCGAGAGACTAAACCTTGTGCACAAGTTGTCCGAGACCAATGCATGACATGAAACATCTATCCGATAAGACACTACTATGCACAGTTCTGAACAACAAGCACACGATTTCATCTACTCTTTCTTTTCACACTGATCATGTTCAAAATATAAGGACTTTCTATGGGTCGCGCAACATAGGAACGAGGGACATGTAACATAAACTTGACAGTAAAGCTAAAGTTCTAATACTTCAAGCATGCAATTTATTTCTTTTAACTTATCTTGTTAGTGAGGTATCATTTGAAACGTAGGAACATGCAATTCAAGTGAACTAGAGATCATTTTATTAGGCATGCAGACTAAGGATTCATCGAAGGGTCAAAGCCACTCACCGAATGAATCATCACGAGAGATGGGGAAGCCTTATGCAACGATCACTCTTTGGTTATGCGTCCTGAAATTGCAATAACACTTTGGTTAGCATCATTCGATCTCTTTCTTTTGTGATTCAAATGAACATGCAAGCAAGGAAAATGAATCATGAAAACCAAATAATCGAAAGCAAGACAAAATACAAGACAACATAAAACTAAGCAGTAAACATTCAACAAAAACTCTTGGACTCATTTCAATAGAAGTCGTTCCATCAATTGGAAGGGTTTATTGCACTACGTCCGTAAACGATTGGGTGGTAAACTTTTCCCGAGACTCGATTCTCAACCAAGTCAAAGTTACAAGTATTCCATAAGTGAACCGCTAGAAGTGGGACATTACATGCCATGCTAATAAGAAAGAGTAAAAGATTACTTAAACTTGTCTTGTATCATATGCTAAAATAGAGTAGAACTATATGCTTATCTAAAAGGGATAGTAGAACTACTACCATGCTTGCTTAAATAGAGATTTCTTGCATGTTCCCTATCATATTGAAAGAGATTAAAATTGCATGCTAGATTTATAGAACTGTTCTTGCTTATTACTTGTTAAAAGAACTAAATTGCTTGAAACATAGAATTATAATTGAACTCGTCTAGAGTATTGATGGCTACGAATCCCGTACATCGATGGTTACGAACGTTGTACATCAATACGATCTGATCAATAGAATAGATAATACCGAAGAATTGCTTGTTCTTGTCTGCTTGTACCATATAGTTTTTATCTGATAGAAGTACATTCCTGCATCGGTCTGATAACTTGTCCACAAGGTTTATCTCTCGAGCGGTTCCTGGGGTACTGGAGATTGTTCGGCCTGGGAGAGATCTGGAATATCACGCCCAATTTTGCCCAATCGATAATCGTCCCCCGGGCGTGATGCCGTGCACGCGTAGGGCGCGCGTGCACAAGGCCTAGGCATAGTATAATCTTTAGAACATATGCAACAGAGTACGCAAATAAGATAACACACATTGAGACATAGAAAAGTTTCTTTTTTATTGATAATGAACATCTGTTTATAGACTCTTGACCCAAAACGAGAAGAATGCCACTGGGGCTTACAACTTGGATACAAAATGAGATAGCCATTCCCATACATCATATCCTTTACTAAACTTTAAAACAATACAACATAGCCACCTGCTGGCGAAGCTATCGCCTTGCTACGGAGCCGCATATAAGGGTTGCGCCTGCTCCAAGTGCTTTGTACAAGCTTCAAAAAGTCACGGACGGGATGCGTCGGATACTGGACTGGTTGGAGAAGGAAGAAGCTTCAGCTCCTCGCCGCGTCGCTCGGGCTCGGGGAACCTGCTGCAACGAGGGTCAGTACTATGAAAAGTACTGGTGAGGGCGAGCTAACCCAACTAACCAAATCCAAGTTTGTTCATATGAAACAAGCAATATTATTGTGGTCTTTCTATCTTGCCTTAGTTCAATTTACATGCAAGCATTGAATATATATTCGATTTACGAAATAAACGTGCTACCGTTTGGTAACTTTTGCCTTCCCGTCTGAATTGCCTGCATAACACTTACCACGTTCCTCCCTGCCACGAAGATATCATTAGTTTGAGCAAGCAATACAGAAATATATATGTACATTGGGTCATGGCATATCATTGCCACCATAGCTACAGTAAGCGGTGACCCTTGCAACTCGGGTAGCTAGCCCCGCTACAAGGCCTCCCCGCCTTACCTGTGCTAGTCTTGCTAGCGTAGCTATCCGAGTTCTGCCCGGAACGAATCGGCCCCAGTGCCTCGGGCGTCGTTCGCAGGAACTAAACCTTGTGCACAAGTTGTCCGACCGAACTAAGCATTTATACTAAATCAATCGATAAAGCATTCAAACCACAAGAATGTATACATCTACTTTAGCATAGTGCATTGGCATAGTCTTCCTGTCCAAGTGATTGCATTTCAATATAGTTTGCACAATACATGCGTACAGTTATATAGAATAAGTTTTAGCTACAACTGAAACATGAATATATGAATGCATAGCGGACAAGCACGCATCAATGAGATCGTTCGGGCATTCTAAGTGACAAGCATTTCAAGTGGTTTTAAGTCCAACTCATCTTTCTCTTGACTCAGTTTTATTCTTATTATGATATCGTTAGAGCGGGATGCATAATGAGTCAATTATTATTAGAGTGAAGACTTGGCAGAAGGGTGCTAATCAAAATAAAGCCACTCACAAGTTGGAGAACTAGGAGAGAAAGGAAGGACTTCAAGACTCCGCGTGTGCGTCGTCTACCCGATCACCTACACGCACCAACAGATGATCAATATATCCTGCTTCGGTCTCTGAGATTCGATATGAAATTGCGAGATCCTAAGAACGAAAATAATAAAATCCATCAAAACCGTTCAAGAAAATGCAAGTCATAAAACCAATAAGAAAGCAACCAAGCGGCACAAAAACGGGCAAGGAAATCAGCGCAACGGAAAGGCCCTTCTCGACTCTGCCGCCGAGTCCTTCCTTGAGGCACGATCCGTTGAATATGGGACCAGATTCCGAAGAAACCAATCCATAACGAGGAAATGATCTTTATTCAATCTGCCCCGTTCGGACGGTCGTAAGTATTTCTTGGCCGCGCTCCCCGAATAGGGAGAACGGGGCATTACATGGAACACCCTAAGATATGACGTCCTTACTTTACGGGAGGGTGTGGCTTTTAGTGTAGTGTTGAACCATGAGTCACGGCTGCTATTTTGAGCGTATTTTAGTACAAAGCAACCATGTGACTCAACATATATTAGCCAAATCTATCATTAGTGAGATAGGATTGTACGTCTCAACTGCTAATCCCGGAGATCCAACACTCGGGGGCTATCTGTCACGCCCCAGTCCCCTCCAGTCCCAAAATACGTAGGACTAGGTCACGTAACCATGCCAGCTGGCCCGTATATATGGCAACTCCAATATATGGAAACCATATATACGTGCATACGCTGTATAATGAACAATAATTCATAAGTGGTAAAACTAACTCCAAGTCACAGGGTAATATCTAAATCTCATCCACAGAAATCACATAAACATGAATAACCAGGTAACTAGATCTCAATAAATAAGTATCTAAAGAATGACAGTCGGATGGAATTAAATCTACTGCCGAAATAGAATATAAAAAAGAACCAGATACACACCATATAAGAACAATATCTGACAATCACGAGGCTCGAAGAGAAGATCTTCTCGGAAAATAAGTAGCCTGTCCGGATCTGTGCTCCTGCGAGTACTCAAGAACATATACACCTGGCAGGGGACCAGGTCCTCAGAGGGACATAGCAAGATACAGAAAAATGATATGCCATAATGTAAATACTGAATAAATAAAGGGTGTGCTAACCATCTAAGTGAATGCAATTTAAAGACCTGATAGTACGCATGGGAATGTGTAGGCTTAACATATGCTGACGTAATTCACCAATCGTCATGACCGGCTAGTATATGTGTCATATGCCCCCGGACACACGGGTAGCTCTGCAATCGACCATCTCCGAGGAGCATGGTACGAAGGATAAAACATCATGGAGGGGGGTGTCCCATACGCCTACTAGTAATCTTTCCCGCCCAATATAGGTGTACAAATCGTGAAAACGACGTGGACATCTCATACTATGATGCAAGTCTCTATGAAATAAACAACTGAGCTAAATACCGCTACACGTGTTGCTCACACTGATGGCCAGTCGCGCATGAGGCACGCGTCCCTACAAGTACTCACTCTGTGACGTGTAATGATACGTGTCAAGGCCTGGAAAGTTATATCAATAACTTCACAACTTTAGGTGGGTCTACTAGACACTAGGTCAGACACAAGTCCTAACGTCAACGCCATCGTTGACTGCACCCGAGTTTTCTCGGACGCGCATATTTATATAATATTAAAACATGTAACTAACAATAACTGAATTTAAACAGTACAACAAGGCAAGGTATACTTGCCTGGCAAGAGCTGCAAAATACAATGTCCAGATGTCAAATGCCAAGAAGTCAGAAACTATGGCCTCAGAAGAAAAGTCTCCGGATGCTGAAATAAATATCACTAACAGTCTCAGAAAATATCAAATAGCTAGAAACGTCTGTCCCTAAGTCCAATTTGGACACAGGGGCAAAAATGACAGTTTCTGGTCAAAGCAGGGTCCACATATGGGCCGCTTTGCACCGAAAAACGTGTTAGGGTCAAAGGTCTCCAAATTCGTCAAACTTAGTGTCAACAAGTCAGGAATGATGATACGAACCCAACAGAACTTCCAGAATTGGATTTCGGTGAGCCGGTCACAAAATCACCCGTCAGGTGGAGCCTGTGGGGCCTACGATACGGAATTTTGTCAACGTTCTCAGAATTGAACCAAACTTGGCTCACAGGACCAGCGTATTGCTACGAGTCCGATGGCGCAAGTTTTGTCTCGATCCGACGTGTATACACAAAGTTACAGCATGTTCCAGAACTGACGGATACGGGGCGGTGTCGGTGGATGCGCGTTGATTCCGGTGTGCACGCACATCCAAATCAACTTCTCTGAATTCCTACACGTCCGTATCAACGTCGCGCACATTTCGGTAAAGACCGCGTGCGACCAAGTCATCCCGTTTGGCGGGGCGTACCCAGTTCCGGGTGAATCGGGTCGTTGTTTTTCCTGTATTTGGATCGCAGTTTGCGATCGCCATAGGACGCGATGCTCCGAGCGGGTTACACGGGCACCGAGGTGGTTACATAGTCTACACGACGCAACTGACGGAATTGAAATCGGAATTACGAGGAGGGAGAAAACGATATCTGAACAGGGCTCCAGAAACCGAATTCTTCGTGTCCTCGTGAGTCGTCTTGTCACAGGATTTGTGTCCTGGACGTGTCCGGGCCGTGTCCAGCTGTTGTACTGTCCTGGTCACTGTGTCCGGTCAGAGTTCAGCGGGGACTCGCCAAGGCTTCGCCGTGACGGCTCAGGGCGTCGCCGGAGGAAGACAAGTGGTTGTGATGGGTGGTGGACATGGTGGTTTGAGGTGCTGCTCGGGACCGTGGGGGAGGAAGTCAGGGAGGAGATCGGGGGGAGCTGGGGAGTCATCAGGCGGAGGGTGGCTGGGTGCTGGCCGGACGGGGGAGTGGCCGAGGAGGTGGAGGATGTGGTGGAGGATGGGGCAGAGTCGAGCAGAGGGGGGGAATGTCGGGTCGGGGAGGGAGGTGATGGTGATGATGATGGTGGTGAAGGGTGGTGGTGAGAGGAGGAGGAGGAGCGGGTCAGGGGGGTCGTGGGGGTGGAGGGGTCGGCTGGGCGAGGCCGGGTGTCGGGGAAAGAGGAGGTGGTGGTGGCGTTGGTGCTGGTGGTGGAGGATGGTGATGGCGGCAGGCTGAGATGGGGGTGGCGGTGGAGATGGGAGCTGGAGGAGGAAGGGCGGCCGGGGGGGGGTGGCGAGTGGCGGAGTGGAGGAGATGGCGACGGTGATGATGGCGGTGGTGGCGAACTGGGATGGGGCCGGAGGAGAGAGGAGGAGGAGCTGGGGAGAAGGAGAGAGAGGGACCTGAGCGGGGGGGGGGGGGGGGGGGTCGGCTCCGCCGCGGGCGGCGGTCGCGGGGTGACGCCGGCGAGGGGGGGGGGGCTCGCCGCTGGCCGGGGGAGGGATCGGCTACGGGCTGGGGGGGGTAGGTTTTTATTATTTTATTTTTCTTTTCTTTTCTTTTCTTTTCTTTTATAAAAGAATTTTATTAATATAATAAGTAAAATATCTAAAGATATTTTACAGGATATTTTGTGGATATTTTTGAGATATTTTCGGGATATTTTTGGGGTCTTTTCGGGTGGGTCCCGCCTCCAAATGGACGGTGCAGGTTCACCGGTCAATGAGGGGGTGATACCTTGCACTGAAATTTGCAGAAAAGTCCCTGTAATTTCATAAATTGCGTAAAGTCCTAGTTTTGGAAAATTGCGCAATTACGAAATTGTCTGAAAAAATACCCGATTCCTGAAAATTCTAAAATTCACAGGATTGAAGGGAAATTGCTGTGCGAGGGTCCCGAGGGGGTGAGGGTGAGTCTGGACAGGGGTTGGGCCTGGTTTCGGGGTGATACGGGCCATCGTATTTGTCACGACCCGCACCCGGTTTAGGGGCACGAGTGCGTGGGTACGTCCAGCCTACGCCGCAGCATCGGCGGTAGAACGCTGTCTAGGTCAAGTACTATCTAAATAATCTCACACTAGTATCCAACTCCATAAGGAGACACGGATAACACTAATAAATCTAGAAATACTCAATCACAACTACAGCACGATAGGAAATGAAGAAATAAAAGAATACAGCACAAGTCTAATGATAACATAACATACCTGCAATCCTTAACTTCCAATCCCCAAGTGTCAGAAACCAGTCTACTAATGTCACAGTCTGGAAAAATATTTTCCAGTCAGGAAGGAGCAAAGTACATCTCTAAATAGCAGTTCTATATAAATGACATAAACTATGTAGCAGTTCTAGATGAAAACATACCAGATGCATGTATAAGTACGAGAAATGTACAATGAGAGAAGTACTGGAAATGCTGTAAGTAAATGCAGGAAAAGAAACAATATGTCCATGAGTAAGAATTCTATGACTAAGTGTGTGAGTACTAGCTTTAACATGTGATCGGCTTGGGATCTTGATCAGGCTGGTTACATGTGATTAGCTATGGTTCATATAAAGTCAGGCTAACCGTGGGTTAGCTATGGTTCATATAAAGTCAGGCTAACCGTTGGTTAGCTATGGTGCATGTAGAGATCAGGCTAATCACACGTAACAGCTATGGAGCATATAAATGGTCAGGCCGCACCCGACGTGAGATGTGGGGTGAGCTATGGTGCATATAAAGTTGGGTATGATCACATATCTACACTAAAGTACTCCCCAAACCCCCGACTGGTATAGTAGATCCAATCATGGTACGCTATGGCACAGGATTCCCTAGGAAGGTAGCAAATCTCCCCGGGAATCAGTGTCTGTACATGCACAAGATAACAAGGAAAACAAGTCTCGTACAAGCTACACCATGAATAAGGAATAACATCTCATGACGAGATCCGTGTATACCAATCCGTGTAACCAATGTGTCGGGAACATGGATATTTATACTAGATACAGTGAACATAGGAGATATCATAAATTAGAAACTAATCAGAGAATGTACTTGCCTTGGGTCCTTAGCTGGTAAAACCGATGTCCTGTTCCAGAGTATCCCCTGGGTAAACCAACAGTCCTATAAACATAACACAAGCAAACCACATTCGCATCAGATGCTATACTAACACAGTCAAAATACTGGTCTCAGGGCCATGTCAGGCAGGGCACTAGTCAACTAGGGTCATCTAGTAGGGACACGTATATAATATACATTACACTTATTACACTTACAATATTTATACACGCACCAATTTAAATGTATTTACAATATATATATATATATATATCTATTAAACACATATTTGATTTATACTAGTTGAACATTATATATGTATACTCGTGCATATGCTAAAATACCTTTTAAAATATATATATATAAATACTAAATTGATTACATATACTAGAAATACGTATTTACGTATATAAATCATTTCGAACTTATTTTGAACAATAACTTCAAATAAAAGTTTATTTATAAGAACTAGAATTTATTTAAAAGCCATCATATATTTTTATATCCATGGAAAAATTGGTCACCAGCCCAATTAAACGAGTAGATCTTATTTTTATTATTGAAACTATAATTTTTAATAATAATATAAAACCCAAGATTTATTATATTTAACATAATCAAAAACCCTTTAATTTAATACGTAAAAATGAACTAATTACATGAAATCACTAAACTAATCATATGAAAATACTAACTAATTAATTAATAGTTACTAACTAATCAATAATTAATTACTGGTTAATAAATTATTAAAACTTAATTACTGAATAATTATAACTAATATAATTAAACTAATTGATTAATTATAACTAATTAAGAATAACCACCCTAATTACATGAAATGTTTATACTAATTACAGACTACTAATTTATTAAGAATTTACTAACTGGTTATTAATTAACAATTTAGATTAACTAAACCAAACTATGTTAATTTACTACTGATTAAGAATTAATTACTAATTAAGAAAATAATTAACTGATAAAATAATTAACCGGTTAATACTAAACTAAGCTAATACATGAAATTACTAACTAATTACATTAATTTACTAGACTAATACATTAATTAAACTAATTATTAATTAATTAAACTAATTATTAATCAATTAAACTAATTATTAATTAACTAATTAACTAAATAATTAATTAACTAATTAACTTAATTAACTAATTAACTTAATTACTAATTAACTTAACCTATTACATATATTACTTAACTACTTAAAATCAGAGAAAGGAAAGGGGAAGAAGAGGCTCACTGCGGGGGTTTTCAGCCTGGGGTTTTCCGGCGAGGTCGGCCGGCCAGGGTGTCGGCGTCGGCGGAGGAGAAGCTCGCCGGGGCGGTCGGCGTTCGTCTCGGCGCAGCGGCAACTTCGAACTTGGCAGCGGCGGGATCTTGAGGGCAGCGGCGTTCGAGGAGCGGCGGCGACAGCGGATCTGCTCGACGCGGCGGCTGCCGATCATCTCCAGCGGCGTGGAGCTCCGAGCTTGACGCGGCGGAAGGAGCTCGACGACGAGGTGCTCGAGGTGGTGGTTTGCAGGCGGCGGCTTCAACAGATCTGAGGCGGCGGCGGATCTTCTGCGGAGGCGACGGCGGCTCCGGGCGGCTTCGAGGCGGGGCTCGGCTTCAACGGCGGCGCTCAGCGCTCGAGGACGGCTGCGCTTGGATCGAGGGGCGGGCTCGGCGCTCGAGGAGACGGCTCGGCGCTCGAGGACGGCTGCACTTGGATCGAGGGCGGTTGCAGGCGGCCACCGGCGATCGTCGGAGTAGGTTAGGGTTAGGGTTTTGTGTCGGGGTTGGGTCTGTGGATCGTGTCCGGGGCAGGACACGATGGGTGCTCTGTGGAGGACGTGTCCGGGGCAGGACACAGGAATCCGATGTACTGTGGGCGTGGGGGTTGTGTCCGGGTGTGTCGGACACGGAAATCTGATTGTAAACTGTAAATCTGGACACAGGAAAAGAAATGGATATGGTGGGACACCCGGGGTCGGACCCGAGGCCATCACGGCTGACACGGATGTTGGACACACGGACACGAGCACACAAAATGGTGGTGGCGTTGGCTGGTGGGAAAAATGTGGGGGCTAGCTAATAAATGAAAATTAGGGTTTATAGGGAGATGAAGATGAGAATTTAAATAGGGAGAAGGGTGTGGGATAAAGGGTTGCGGGTTGGCCCAATGATGAATGGCCCAGAATTAAATATAAAGGGCTTTTCATGTGGGAAGAATGGGGCGTGAATGGGAGACGGAAAACGATAAATTAAATAGAAAAGAAATTTAAGAAAATGTTTTTAAGAAGCTTTTGATTAGCTACTAATTAAACTCATTTTTCAAAATATTAGGAAATATGTAATTCATTTATTTACTATCCCAATAAAAATCTATTTTATTTTATCAACTAGTCTTTTAAATAACTATTTAGTCAAAACAATAATTTTATGATTCAAGCCAATGAATATTTGAAACTAGAAATATATATTATTATTTATTTATTTTTGTAATACATCGTCATTTAGGAAAAATGATTTTTATAAAGATTTTTAATTTACCTTCTAAAATCAGACATCGTTCAAAATCAAAATAAAAATTTTCAAGTAGAAATATTTTATAAAACTTGATATTTTAAAATAAATTAAAATCTAATTATTTTGGAAATTGGAAATCGGAGGTTACAAGTGGTTAGCTATGGTTCATATAAAGTCAGGCTAACCGTTGGTTAGCTATGGTGCATGTAGAGATCAGGCTAATCACACGTAACAGCTATGGAGCATATAAATGGTCAGGCTGCACCCGACGTGAGATGTGGGGTGAGCTATGGTGCATATAAAGTTGGGTATGATCACATATCTACACTAAAGTACTCCCCAAACCCCCGACTGGTATAGTAGATCCAATCATGGTACGCTATGGCACAGGATTCCCTAGGAAGGTAGCAAATCTCCCCGGGAATCAGTGTCTGTACATGCACAAGATAACAAGGAAAACAAGTCTCGTACAAGCTACACCATGAATAAGGAATAACATCTCATGACGAGATCCGTGTATACCAATCCGTGTAACCAATGTGTCGGGAACATGGATATTTACACTAGATACAGTGAACATAGGAGATATCATAAATTAGAAACTAATCAGAGAATGTACTTGCCTTGGGTCCTTAGCTGGTAAAACCGATGTCCTGTTCCAGAGTATCCCCTGGGTAAACCAACAGTCCTATAAACATAACACAAGCAAACCACATTCGCATCAGATGCTATACTAACACAGTCAAAATACTGGTCTCAGGGCCATGTCAGGCAGGGCACTAGTCAACTAGGGTCATCTAGTAGGGACACGTATATAATATACATTACACTTATTACACTTACAATATTTATACACGCACCAATTTAAATGTATTTACAATATATATATATATATATCTATTAAACACATATTTGATTTATACTAGTTGAACATTATATATGTATACTCGTGCATATGCTAAAATACCTTTTAAAATATATATATATAAATACTAAATTGATTACATATACTAGAAATACGTATTTACGTATATAAATCATTTCGAACTTATTTTGAACAATAACTTCAAATAAAAGTTTATTTATAAGAACTAGAATTTATTTAAAAGCCATCATATATTTTTATATCCATGGAAAAATTGGTCACCAGCCCAATTAAACGAGTAGATCTTATTTTTATTATTGAAACTATAATTTTTAATAATAATATAAAACCCAAGATTTATTATATTTAACATAATCAAAAACCCTTTAATTTAATACGTAAAAATGAACTAATTACATGAAATCACTAAACTAATCATATGAAAATACTAACTAATTAATTAATAGTTACTAACTAATCAATAATTAATTACTGGTTAATAAATTATTAAAACTTAATTACTGAATAATTATAACTAATATAATTAAACTAATTGATTAATTATAACTAATTAAGAATAACCACCCTAATTACATGAAATGTTTATACTAATTACAGACTACTAATTTATTAAGAATTTACTAACTGGTTATTAATTAACAATTTAGATTAACTAAACCAAACTATGTTAATTTACTACTGATTAAGAATTAATTACTAATTAAGAAAATAATTAACTGATAAAATAATTAACCGGTTAATACTAAACTAAGCTAATACATGAAATTACTAACTAATTACATTAATTTACTAGACTAATACATTAATTAAACTAATTATTAATTAATTAAACTAATTATTAATCAATTAAACTAATTATTAATTAACTAATTAACTAAATAATTAATTAACTAATTAACTTAATTAACTAATTAACTTAATTACTAATTAACTTAACCTATTACATATATTACTTAACTACTTAAAATCAGAGAAAGGAAAGGGGAAGAAGAGGCTCACTGCGGGGGTTTTCAGCCTGGGGTTTTCCGGCGAGGTCGGCCGGCCAGGGTGTCGGCGTCGGCGGAGGAGAAGCTCGCCGGGGCGGTCGGCGTTCGTCTCGGCGCAGCGGCAACTTCGAACTTGGCAGCGGCGGGATCTTGAGGGCAGCGGCGTTCGAGGAGCGGCGGCGACAGCGGATCTGCTCGACGCGGCGGCTGCCGATCATCTCCAGCGGCGTGGAGCTCCGAGCTTGACGCGGCGGAAGGAGCTCGACGACGAGGTGCTCGAGGTGGTGGTTTGCAGGCGGCGGCTTCAACAGATCTGAGGCGGCGGCGGATCTTCTGCGGAGGCGACGGCGGCTCCGGGCGGCTTCGAGGCGGGGCTCGGCTTCAACGGCGGCGCTCAGCGCTCGAGGACGGCTGCGCTTGGATCGAGGGGCGGGCTCGGCGCTCGAGGAGACGGCTCGGCGCTCGAGGACGGCTGCGCTTGGATCGAGGGCGGTTGCAGGCGGCCACCGGCGATCGTCGGAGTAGGTTAGGGTTAGGGTTTTGTGTCGGGGTTGGGTCTGTGGATCGTGTCCGGGGCAGGACACGATGGGTGCTCTGTGGAGGACGTGTCCGGGGCAGGACACAGGAATCCGATGTACTGTGGGCGTGGGGGTTGTGTCCGGGTGTGTCGGACACGGAAATCTGATTGTAAACTGTAAATCTGGACACAGGAAAAGAAATGGATATGGTGGGACACCCGGGGTCGGACCCGAGGCCATCACGGCTGACACGGATGTTGGACACACGGACACGAGCACACAAAATGGTGGTGGCGTTGGCTGGTGGGAAAAATATGGGGGCTAGCTAATAAATGAAAATTAGGGTTTATAGGGAGATGAAGATGAGAATTTAAATAGGGAGAAGGGTGTGGGATAAAGGGTTGCGGGTTGGCCCAATGATGAATGGCCCAGAATTAAATATAAAGGGCTTTTCATGTGGGAAGAATGGGGCGTGAATGGGAGACGGAAAACGATAAATTAAATAGAAAAGAAATTTAAGAAAATGTTTTTAAGAAGCTTTTGATTAGCTACTAATTAAACTCATTTTTCAAAATATTAGGAAATATGTAATTCATTTATTTACTATCCCAATAAAAATCTATTTTATTTTATCAACTAGTCTTTTAAATAACTATTTAGTCAAAACAATAATTTTATGATTCAAGCCAATGAATATTTGAAACTAGAAATATATATTATTATTTATTTATTTTTGTAATACATCGTCATTTAGGAAAAATGATTTTTATAAAGATTTTTAATTTACCTTCTAAAATCAGACATCGTTCAAAATCAAAATAAAAATTTTCAAGTAGAAATATTTTATAAAACTTGATATTTTAAAATAAATTAAAATCTAATTATTTTGGAAATTGGAAATCGGAGGTTACAGTATTTATTTAATTAAATAAATACTGCGCACGGTGTTCTCTAATTATTTAGAGGCAGGTAGGGTCATAATTTTTCTACGGTATCAATACACTAAATGTAGTATACTCAGTGTAGAAAAATAACGTATTTTTGTCTGGGCAAAACGGTTGCATGTTGGGCCTCAAATCTCTATTGGAACAGGGATGGGTACAGGTCTGGGAATTAAAATAGGAACTAAATACGGGCGTTTGTAACGAGATTTGTGCGTCTCATACGAGGCTCAAAACTGAGTATCTGGGAGTTGCACAAAGTACAGAATAGTAGACTGGCAAGTCTAGGAGAGGTATGTGAACTTCGTTCGGGGAATACTGTCGAGGTAAAGCTCCAAATAATTATGTGATGGACAGGTGCACAAGTCAATAGGATATGTAAGCAAAATAAATTAAAATATTGCAACAAATCCTAAATTGTGAAAATATTCCTAAAATACTGGAATCTGGTCGAGGGGGTTTACAATCTACCCAACTTATAAAAATTTCGTCCTCGAAATTAAACTAAGCCATGGTAGAAGGGAAAGACGGCATAAGATATAATTTAACAAAGTAATTTATATCTTGGGTTAAGAATAGGTTCGAAGACGTTTACGCATGTCGTACTCGCGCTTCCGAGTTGATTCTCCTGGCGCGTCATGCTTCCATGCTACGCAGATCAAGAGAATAGACTGGTTCTTCAATACTTTTCTTGATGTTCATGGATTCCCACGGGTTGCTCTTGATACGACAGGACTTGGCCTAATGGTGATATCCTCAAAAAAACATGATCGTCCTCTTTGAATTCCAAGGGATGATGACGACGGTCTGTCTACTGCTTCTGCCTGTCTTGTACTGCTCGCCAGTATCCTTGTATTTACTTAACTGTCTCTTCGGTTGACCATCAACTCTGGTCACACGAATCCTTGTCTGGTACAATGCTGACTGGTATACCGTGCAATCTTACGATCTGCCTCAAATAAGTTATGTCTCCATAGCTTCAGAGTAATTACAATGGTTGCGAGTTCCAAATTCTTCCCATGCACTCATAACTGTCTAGATTCATCTGTCATTACCTTGCCATCCTGTATTAATACGCATCTCAAACTTTTTCCTGATGCGTCTGTAGATCACATAACTCCTGCTCCGGATGGAATAGTCAATACGGGTGTTGTGGTCAGACGCTTCTTGAACTCCTCGAAAGCGGCTTGACACTCGTTGGTTCATAGGAATTCTTAATCCTTACAAGTCAACCTAGTCATAGGTGCTGCTATCTATTCAGGAGTCAATCAATTATTCCTCCAGGTGAAATTATTTTAGACTCCTGTCAGCAAAATGATATATTCTTCATCGTAATACTTGAGTTCTGAACTTGACCCAAGTTACGAGGCAAAATTCCATGCTGTCATAATGATGCATGTATCAGGAAAGTAGGTAGGTAGGTAGGTAGGGTCATTCTAGGGATAGCACAGTTTTAAACTGCAATCCAATCTAATAATAGGGTTTGGTAATTACCCAAGAACAAACATGAATAGCTACAGAAACAATACACCTCGTATTTGTATGAGGCACGAGGTTTCGCCTTTCCGAAATAAGGGAAGACGATAAACAATAATCAAGAGTTCAAGGGGGGTAATAGATTAAATGTGTGGGGATCAATGAGTTTAAAGAATTCAACGAGAATTGTCAAAGCAGTTGTGGAATTGAGATGCTATTTTGGGAATCCCTATTCACATATTCGGATCAGCACAGTTATGTAGCTGATACGATATGCTCAGGCATATCCAACGGGCAAGTACATCTATCTACTAATCACTATATATCTCAATCCACGTAGAGTAGTTATGCGAAGGGCGAACCAAGTGCACTATGGTTGATCAGACCGTAATACACTGATTCTGAAATGTATTAGTGTAGTACTCCAATAATACATCTCTCAAGAACAAGCTTGATAAAGAATAAGCTTGCAAAACTAGGCTATAATAGCGGCATAAGTCAAAGTAGTACGGTAAATATAAGTACGCTAGATTATGATGTGAGAAATCTCAAAACAATTCAAAATCACAAATAGACAAGACCCTATAATCTCTACAGTTATTATTCTAACTCCTACTCTAAGACGCTAGTTGACCTAAAAGAGGTATGGCCTTCTAAGTTCTATAATCTTAATATACACTATAGGTTGTCCGTATAAAATAAAGATTAAGGTAGTCTGCGTAAAGTAGGGATATCAGAGCCGTCCGCGTAAAAGTCTGTGCGTAACAGTCTGCGTAAAAGTCTGGGTAAAAGTCTGAGCGTAGAAGTTTTGCGCTAAAAATCTGCGCCTAAGCTTAGCGGACCGTAAAGTCTGTATAAAAGTCTGCCTGCGTAAAGTTCGCCTAAAAGGTTTGCGTAAAATCTGCCAGCATGATAAGTATGCGCGTAAAATCTCCTGCATAAAGTCTAGCATTCGTTGCAGCGTAAAGTTGTACGAGAATTCATGAGTTTGTCAATTAAGTTAATGAATCCTGTCCTCTGACAAAAGTACTTGCACGACGATCGAGTGGTCGGTTGTGACGATGAATTTGCACGGAGTCCCAGGTTGTCGTTTAGGGAGCTTGGATACAAGTCATTTACGCTTGAGATGAGACAAAATCAGATGTCCTGTCAAAAGCTGTTCTTTTTTTTGTCACGCCCCAGTCCCAAAATACGTAGGACTAGGTCACGCAACCATGCCAGCTGGCCCGTATATATGGCAACTCCAATATATGGAAACCATATATACGTGCGTACGCTGTATAATGAACTATAATTCACTAGTGGTAAAACTGATCACAAGTCACAGGGTAATATCTAAATCTCATCCACAGAGTCAAATATACATGAATAACTAATAACCAAGTAACTAGATCTCAATAACAAATATCTAAAGAATGACAGCCGGATGGAAACAAAACTACTGCCGAAAAACAGAATATAAAAGGAACCAGATACACACCATATAAGAACAACATCTGACAATCACGAGGCTCGAATAGAAGACCTCCTCGGGATATAAGTAGCCTGTCCGGATCTGTGCTCCTGCGAATACTCAAGAACATATACACCTGGCAGGGGACCAGGTCCTCAGAGGGACATAGCAAGATACATAAAAATAACATGCCATAATGTAAATACTGAATAAATAAATGGGATGTGCTAACCATCTAAGTGAATGCAATTTAAAGACCTTGTAGTACGCATGGGAATGCGTAGGCTTGACATATGCTGACGTAATTCACCAATCGTCATGACCGGCTAGTATATGTGTCATATGCCCCCGGACACACGGGTAGCTCTACAATCGACCATCTCCGAGGAGCATGGTACGAAGGATAAAACATCATGGAGGGGGTGTCCCATACGCCTACTAGTAATCTTTCCCGCCCAATATAGATGTACAAATCGTAAAAACGACGTGGACATCTCATACTATGATGCAAGTCTCTATGAAATAAACAACTGAGCTAAATACCGCTACACGTATTGCTCACACTGATGGCCAGTCGCTCATGAGACACGCGTCCCTACATGTACTCACTCTGTGACGTGTAATGATACGTGTCAAGGCCTGGAAAGTTATATCAATAACTTCACAACTTTAGGTGGGTCTACTAGACACTAGGTCAGACACAAGTCCTAACGTCAACGCCATCGTTGACTGCACCCGAGTTTTCTCGGACGCGCACATTTATATTTATTAAAAATAAATAAATATGTAACTAACAATAACTGAATTTAAACAGTACAACAAGCAAGGTATACTTGCCTGGCGGGAGAGCTGCAAATATAATGTCTAGATGTCAAATACCAAGTGTCAGAACTATGGCCTCAGAATAAATGTCTCCGGATAATGAAATAAACATCACTAACAGTCTCAGAAAATATCAAATAGCTAAAAATGCCTGTCCTTAAGTCCAATTTGGACACAGGGGCAAAAATGACAGTTTTCGATCAAAGCGGGGTCCACATGTGGGCCACTTTGCACCGAAAAGCGTGTCAGGGTCAAAGGTCTCCAAATTTGCCAAACTTAGTGTCAACAAGTCAGGAACGATGATACGAACCCAACGGAACTTCCAGATTTGGATTCCGATGAGCCGGTCATAAAATCGCCCGTCAAGTGGAGCCTATGGGGCCCACGATACGAGATTTTGCCAACGTTCTCAGAATCGAACCAAACTTGGCTCACAGGACCAGCGTATCGCTACGAGTCTGATGGCGCAAGTTTCGTCTCGATCCGACTTGTTTACACAAAGTTGCAGCGTGTTCCAGAACAGACGGATACGGGACGTTGTCGGCGGATATGCGTTAATTCCGGTGTGCACGCACATCCAAATCAACTTCTGCGAAATCCCGCACGTCCGTATCAACGACGCGCACGTTTTGGTAAAGATCGCGTGCGACCAAGTCGTCCCATTTGGCAGGGCGTACTCAGTTCCGGGGTGAATTGGGTCATTGTTTTTCCTGTTTTTGGATCGCGTGCCGCGATCGCCACAGGACGCGATGCACCGAGCGGGTTGCACGGGCACCGAGAGGGTCACATAGCCTACGTGTCACAACTGACAGAATTAAAAACGGATTTACGAGGAGTGAGAAAATGATACCTGAACAGGGCTCCGTGAATCTGACTTTCCCGTGTCCGCGAGTCGTCTTGACACGATACGACTGTGTCCAAGCTGTGTCCGGGGTTCAGACGTGTCCGGGCTGTGTCCAGTCAGAGTTCAGCGGGTCTCTGGCGGGTCTCCAGTGATCGTCGAAGTCGGCTTCAGTAGCGGGTCTCCGGCGATGGACAGCGGTGAGTCTCGACGAGGTGGCGTCATAGGTTCCGGTCGAGGGAAGGTGAGCAGGGAGGAGTTGGTGGGTTGGGGTACTACACTGCTGGGGGTCGGGGGCTCTTTACAGGCCGGTCGGGGGAGCTCAGTCGGTCGAAGAAGCTTCCGTTGGCCTGCCGGAGGAAGTCTGCACCTTGGGTCGAGGGAGTCTCACAACCGGCCGGACGGGGAAGGAATTGAACCGGAGTGGGGGTACGGGGGTGTGGAGCTGGCTGGATGGGGGCTGCGGTGTCGAGCCGGGGTGGCTGCTGACTTCGGCGGCGGGAGGAGGAGACGAGGTCGAGGGGGAAGGAGGCGAGGAGGAAGTGGGGCTGGCGGTGGTGGCGAGCTCAGGGGGGTCGGGTGGCGGTGATGATGAGGTGGTGGCGGCAGCCGACGTTGATGGTGGAGGGAGGAGATCGGAAGGGGGATGAGGGGAGGAGGAGGAGAATAGGAGGAGGAGATGCTGGTGAAGCTCGGCGGCGGCGGGGAGGAGCTGGAGATGGTGGAGGTGGAGATCGGATGGGGGTGGCGGTAGAGATGAGGCTGAGGAGGAGGAGATGGAGGAGAGGGCGGCGGCAGGGGGTGGATGACGACGATGATGATGGCGGTGGTGGTGGTGACCGGTGATGGTGGTGGCGGTAGAGGGAAGAGGAGAGGAGAAGGAGAGGAGGGGAGACTCGGGGAGGAGAGGGGCCAGCGGGGGGGAAAGGGGGTGGCTCGCCGCGGGCGGGGCCCTCGCCGCCGGGGGGGAAGGGGGTTGTCGCTCCTGCGAGGGGGGGGGGGGGGGGCTGCGGCCAGGGTAGGTTTAGGGTTTTGTTTTATTTTGTTTTATTTTTTTTCTTTTATAGAAAAATATATTATTAAAAAAATGTAAAAATATCTATAGATATTTTTAGGATATTTTGGGATATTTTCGGGATATTTTCGGGATCTTTTCGGGTGGGTCCCGTCTCCCAATGGACGGTGCAGGTTCACCGGCCAGTGAGGGGGTGACACCTCGTACTGCAATTTACAGAAAAGTCCCTGTAATTTCTTAAATTACGTAAAGTCCTAGTTTTGGGAAATTGCGCAATTACGAAATTGTCTGAGAAAACATCCAATTTCGAAAAATACTAAAATTTACAGAATTGAGGGAATTTGCTGTGCGAGGGTCCCGAGGGGGGTGGGGGTGAGTCTGGGCAGGGGTTGGGCCTGGTTTCGAGGTGATACGGGCCATCGTATTTATTTAATTAAATAAATACTGCGCACGGTGTTCTCTAATTATTTAGAGGCAGGTAGAGCCATAATTTTTCTACGGTATCAATACACTAAATATAGTATACTCAGCGTAGAAAAATAACATATTTTTGTCTGGGCAAAACGGGTGCCTGCTGGCCTCTAATTTCTATTGGAACAGGAATGGATAAAGAGCAGGAAATTAATTAGGAAATAAATACGATTTTTTGTAACGATATTTGTGCATCTCAAACGAGGCTCAAAATAAAGCATCTGGGAGTGCACAAAATTCAAGAAAATAGTCTAGCATATCTATGACAGGTATGTGAATTTTATTCAGGGATAGCAGTCAAGGTAAAGCTCCAAATAATTAGGTGATGGACAGGTGCACAAGTCAATAGGATATGTAAGCAAAATAATTAAAATATTGCAACAAAACCTAAATTGAGAAAAATACTCCTATAATACGGGAATCTGGTCGAGGGGGTTTACAATCTATCCAACTTATAAAAATTTCATTCTCGAAATTAAAACTAAGCCACGGTAGAAGGAAAAGACGGCATAAGATATAATTTAACAAAGTAATTTATATCTTGGGTTACGAATAGGTTCAAAAACGTTTATGCATGTCGTACTCGCGCTTCTAAGTAGATTTTTTTGGCGCTCTATGCTTCCATGCTACGCGGATCAAGGGGATAGACTGGTTCTTCAATACTTTTTCTCGATGGTCAAGGGTTCCCGCGGGTTGCTCTTGATATGACAGGTCTCGGCCTAATGGTGATAACCTCAAGAAGACATGATCGTCCTCTTTGAATTCCAAGGGACGATGACGACGGTCTGCCCACTGCTTCTGTCTGTCTTGTACTGCTCGCCAGTGTCCTTGTATATACTTAACTGTCTCTTCGGTGTTGATCACCAACTCTGGTCACGCGAATCCTTGTCGGGTACAATGCTGACTGGTATGCCGTGCAATCTAACGATCTGCCTCAATAAGTAATGTCTCCATAGCTTCAAAGTAATTATAATGGTTGCAAGTTCCAAATTCTTCCCATGCACTCATAACTGTCTAGATTCATCTGACATTACCTTGCTATCCTGTATTAATACGCATCTCAAACTTTTTCCTGATGCGTCTGTAGATCACATAACTCCTGCTCCGGATGGAATAGTCAATACGGGTGTTGTGGTCAGTCGCCTCTTGAACTCCTCGAAAGCGGCTTGACACTCGTTGGTTTCATAGGAGTTCTTAATCCGAATAAGTCAACCAAGTCATAGGTACTGCTATCCATTCAGGAGTCAATCCATTGTTCCTTCGGTGAAATCATTTTTGGCTCCTGACAGCAAACTGATATATTCTTCATCGTAATACTTGAGTTCTGAACTTAACCCAAGTTACGAGGCAAAATAAAAATTTAATGCTGTTATAGGGATGCACGTATCAGGAAAGTAATTAAACGTAGGTAGGTAGGTAGGTAGGTAGCGAAGGTCATCCTAAAGGTAGCACCGTATTAAACTGCAATCAAATCTAATAATAGGGTTTGGTAATTATCCAGAAACAAACTAAAATGGTTACAGAACATTACACTTATCGTATTTATACGAGGCACGAGGTTTCGTCTTTCCGAAATAAGGGAAGACGATAAACAATAATCAAGAGTTCAAGGGGGAGGTAATAGATTAGAAGTGTGGGGATCAAGGCGTTTAAAGAATTCAAGGAGAATTGTCAAAGCAGTTGTGGATTTGGGATGCTATTTTGGTAATCCCTACTAACATATTCGGATCAGCACAGTTATGTAGCTGATACAATATGCTCAGGCATATCTAGTGGACAAGTACATCTGTCTACTAATCACTATATATCTTAATCCACGTAAAGTAGTTATGTGAAGGGCGAACCAAGTGCACTATGGTTGATCAGACCGTAATACACTGATTCTGAAATGTATTAGTGTAGTACTCCAATAATACATCTCTCAAGAACAAGCTTGATAAGGAATAAGCTTGCAAAACTAGGCTAAAATAGCGACATAAGTCAAGGTAGTATGGTAAATATAAGTACCTAGATTATGATGTGAGAAATACAAAACAATTCATATTCACAAAAAGACAAGACTCTGCAAAATCTACAATTATTATTCTAAATCCTTGTCTAAGTCGCTAGTTGACCCAAAAGAGGTATGGCCTTCTAAGTTCTACAATCTAACTATACACTATAGGTTGTCCGCCTAAAATAGAGATTCCAGGAAGTCTGCGTAAAGTAGGGGTTCGGGGTTGTCTGCGTAATGCAGGGATAAAATAATTTGGCGTAACGCATGGCTTTAGAGCTATCCGCGTAAAATAGAGAAGCGTAAGGTAGAGCTTCAGAGCTGTCCGCGTAAAAGTCTGTGCGTAGAAATCTGCATAAAAGTCTGCGTGAAAGTCTGGGCGTAAAAGTCTGCGGGTAAAGTATTGCCTAAAGGTTGCGTAAAAATATCTGCCAGCGTAAAAAATCTAGCATACGCTGCAGCGTAAAGTTGTACGAGTAACTCATGAGTTTGTCAGTCAAATTAATGAATCCTGACATCTGACAAAAGTACTTGTACAACGATCGAGGGGATAGTTATGGTGATAAATTTGCACGGAGATCTAGGTTTGTCGTTAAGTGACAGATTGGATATAAGTCAATTTACGCTCGAGGTGAGACAAAACCAGATGTCCCGTCAAAAGCTGTTTCTTTTTGCACAGGGCTCGAGGCGTATCTCTGCACAGGATTTGGTCGTGTCTGGGGAAAGCTAAGGCTGTAACAAATACGCTAACATCCTATTCTTATGTTATGCCTAAACAGGTTACTCTACGCTGGTTATCTATGAATCATCAGGTTTGCGCAGGGCAGTTACCTAAGTGGCTCGCATGACTCAGGATAAGGAAGACTAAAGGATCGTGGGTAGTGGTTGTCATAACTGTGGCGTAAAGGGGACAAGCTTCTGCAAAATTTGGCTTTTACGCCAATTAGGCAGGGGTTTGGTTCTTACGCTAACAACGGTCAAATAGATTTTACGCCAACAAGGGTAAAGAGTCTCTGGCGTAAAACTCTGGTTTATCCAAACTTAGGATGAGGTTTAGTCCTAGTATTTCTCCTTAGATTTCTATGGGTTCCTCAAGGCTAGGGTCAATACTATGGTCAATCTCTAATAATCCTATCTCTAACTAATCCTAGTAGTGTTCATACTACACTCAAGTCATATATAAATACGTCAAGGGATAAGGGTAAGTTAATCTATAGGTAAGTGATGCTAGGGTTTATTTTAGGAAATCAGGAAGGCTAGGGTTTATTTTAGGAAGTCAGGAAGACTAGGGTTCACTAAGTAATCCGAACTTAAGGATATGTCAAAGCCCTAGTGGTATTCTTATTAGGAATGCTACCTTAATTACCATCCTATCAACAGGGATTCCTATATTCTAGCAGAGGCTATACTAAAAGAATTATCAGGGAAGTACATGAATCAAGCAGGATGCAATTATGTAAGTAGGACAGACTGGAAGGAAGATTAAGTCATAGTCAATTTGGATGAGATTCTATATTCTAATCCTAGGTGCAGGCTTGCTCGGTACAGTAACGTAACCGAGACAATATGCTCTGAGACGCAGGCTTGCTCGGTACAGTAACGTAACCGAGACAATATGCTCTCGACCTGCATGGGCCACCACTAAAAATATGTCACGCCCCAGTCCCAAAATACGTAGGACTAGGTCACGTAACCATGCCAGCTGGCCCGTATATATGGCAACTCCAATATATGGAAACCATATATACGTGCGTATGCTGTATAATGAACAATAATTCATAAGTGGTAAAACTAACTCCAAGTCACAGGATAATATCTAAATCTCATCCACAGAAATCACATAAATATGAATAACCAATAACCAGGTAACTAGATCTCAATAAATAAGTATCTAAAGAATGACAGTCGGATGGAATCAAATCTACTGCCGAAATAGAATATAAAAAGGAACCAGATACACACCATATAAGAACAACATCTGACAATCACGAGGCTCGAAGAGAAGATCTCCTCGGAAAATAAGTAGCCTGTCCGGATCTGTGCTCCTGCGAGTACTCAAGAACATATACACCTGGCAGGGGACCAGGTCCTCAGAGGGACATAGCAAGATACAAAAAAATGACATGCCATAATGTAAATACTGAATAAATAAAGGGTGTGCTAACCATCTAAGTGAATGCAATTTAAAGACCTGATAGTACGCATGGGAATGTGTAGGCTTGACATATGCTGACGTAATTCACCAATCGTCATGACCGGTTATTATATGTGTCATATGCCCCCGGACACACGGG
This sequence comes from Iris macrosiphon, assembly GCA_036927795.1. Classification (NCBI taxonomy): domain Eukaryota; kingdom Viridiplantae; phylum Streptophyta; class Magnoliopsida; order Asparagales; family Iridaceae; genus Iris; species Iris macrosiphon. The sequence goes on from JAYESA010000014.1 coordinate 156,665,265, forward strand.
TAGCTCTGTAATCGACCATCTCCGAGGAGCATGGTACGAAGGATAAAACATCATGGAGGGGGGTGTCCCATACGCCTACTAGTAATGTTTCCCGCCCAATGTAGGTGTACAAATCGTGAAAACGACGTGGACATCTCATACTATGATGCAAGTCTCTATGAAATAAACAACTGAGCTAAATACCGCTACACGTGTTGCTCACACTGATGGCCAGTCGTGCATGAGGCACGCGTCCCTACATGTACTCACTCTGTGACGTGTAATGATACGTGTCAAGGCCTGGGAAGTTATATCAATAACTTCACAACTTTAGGTGGGTCTACTAGACACTAGGTCAGACACAAGTCCTAACGTCAACGCCATCGTTGACTGCATCCGAGTTTTCTCGGACGCGCACATTTATATAATATTAAAATATGTAACTAACAATAACTGAATTTAAACAGTACAACAAGGCAAGGTATACTTGCCTGGCAAGAGCTGCAAAATACAATGTCCAGATGTCAAATGCCAAGAAGTCAGAAACTATGGCCTCAGAAGAAAAGTCTCCGGATGCTGAAATAAACATCACTAACAGTCTCAGAAAATATCAAATAGCTAGAAACGTCTGTCCCTAAGTCCAATTTGGATACATGGGCAAAAATGACAGTTTCTGGTCAAAGCGGGGTCCACTGTGGGCCGCTTTGCACCGAAAAACGTATCAGGGTCAAAGGTCTCCAAATTTGCCAAACTTAGTGTCAACAAGTCAGGAATGATGATACGAACCCAACGGAACTTCCAGAATTGGATTTCGGTGAGCCGGTCACAAAATCACCCGTCAGGTGGAGCCTGTGGGGCCTACGATACGGAATTTTGTCAACATTCTCAGAATCGAACCAAACTTGGCTCACAGGACCAGCGTATTGCTACGAGTCCGATGGCGCAAGTTTCGTCTCAATCCGACGTGTATACACAAAGTTACAGCATGTTCCAGAACTAACGGTTACGGGACGGTGTCGACGGATGCGCGTTGATTCCGGTGTGCACGCACATCCAAATCAACTTCTCCGAATTCCTACACGTCCGTATCAACGTCGCACACATTTTGGTAAAGACCGCGTGCGACCAAGTCGTCCCGTTTGGCGGGGCGTACCCAGTTCCGGGTGAATCGGGTCATTATTTTTCCTGTATTTGGATCGCAGTTTGCGATCGCCACAGGACGCGATGCTCCGAGCGGGTTGCACGGGCATCGAGGTGGTTATATAGTCTACACGACGCAACTGACAGAATTAAAATCGGAATTACGAGGAGGGAGAAAACGATACCTGAACAGGGCTCCAGAAACTGAATTCTTCGTATCCTCGTGAGTCGTCTTGTCACAGGATTTGTGTCCTGGACGTGTCCGGGCCGTGTCCAGCTGCTGTACTGTCCTGGTCACTGTGTCCGGTCAGAGTTCAGCGGGGACTCGTCGAGGCTTCGTCGTGACGGCTCAGGGCATCGCCGGAGGAAGACAAGTGGTTGTGATGGGTGGTGGACATGGTGGTTTGAGGTGCTGCTCGGGACCGTGGGGGAGGAAGTCAGGGAGGAGATCGGGGGGAGCTGGGGAGTCATCAGGCGGAGGGTGGCTGGCTGCTGGCCGGACGGGGGAGTGGCCGAAGAGGTGGAGGATGTGGTGGAGGATGGGGCAGAGTCGAGCAGAGGGGGGGGAATGTCGGGTCGGGGAGGGAGGTGATGGTGATGATGATGGTGGTGAAGGGTGGTGGTGAGAGGAGGAGGAGGAGCGGGTCAGGGGGGGTCGTGGGGGTGGAGGAGTCGGCTGGGCGAGGCCGGGTGTCGGGGAAAGAGGAGGTGGTGGTGGCGTTGGTGCTGGTGGTGGAGGATGGTGATGGCGGCAGGCTGAGATGGGGGTGGCGGTGGAGATGGGAGCTGGAGGAGGAAGGGCGGCCGGGGGGGGTGGCGAGTGGCGGAGTGGAGGAGATGGCGACGGTGATGATGGCGGTGGTGGCGAACTGGGATGGGGCCGGAGGAGAGAGGAGGAGGAGCTGGGGAGAAGGAGAGAGAGGGACCTGAGCGGGGGGGGGGGGGGGTCGGCTCCGCCGAGGGCGGCGGTCGCGGGGTGACGCCGGCGAGGGGGGGGGGGGCTCGCCGCCGGCCGGGGGGGGGGGGGGGATCGGCTGCGGGCGGGGGGGGGGTAGGTTTTTAGGATTTTATTTTTCTTTTCTTTTCTTTTCTTTTATAAAAGAATTTTATTAATATAATAAGTAAAATATCTAAAGATATTTTACAGGATATTTTGTGGATATTTTCGAGATATTTTCGGGATATTTTTGGAGTCTTTTCGGGTGTGTCCCGCCTCCAAATGGACGGTGCAGGTTCACCGGTCAATGAGGGGGTGTTACCTCGCACTGAAATTTGCAGGAAAGTCCCTGTAATTTCATAAATTGCGTAAAGTTCTAGTTTTGGAAAATTGTGCAATTACGAAATTGTCTGAAAAAATACCCGATTCCTGAAAATTCTAAAATTCACAGGATTGAAGAGAAATTGCTGTGCGAGGGTCCCGAGGGGGTGGGGGTGAGTCCGGGCAGGGGTTGGACCTGGTTTCGGGGTGATACGGGCCATCGTATTTATTTAATTAAATAAATACTGCGCACGGTGTTCTCTAATTATTTAGAGGCAGGTAGGGTCATATTTTTTCTACGGTGACAATACACTAAATGTAGTATACTCAGTATAGAAAAATAACGTATTTTTGTCTGGGCAAAATGGTTGCATGTTGGGTCTCAAATCTCTATTGGAACAGGGATGGGTACAGGTCTGGGAATTAAAATAGGAACTAAATACGGGCGTTTGTAACGAGATTTGTGCGTCTCATACGAGGCTCAAAACTGAGTATCTGGGAGTTGCACAAAGTGCAGAATAGTAGACTGGCAAGTCTAGGAGAGGTATGTGAACTTCGTTCGGGGAATACTGTCGAGGTAAAGCTCCAAATAATTAGGTGATGGACAGGTGCACAAGTCAATAGGATATGTAAGCAAAATAAATTAAAATATTGCAACAAATCCTAAATTGTGAAAATATTCCTAAAATACTGGAATCTGGTCGAGGGGGTTTACACTATCATATAGTTAGAGCACATGCTAGGTTAGCCTTCTTTCATACCTAACTGTTTAATGCAGGGACGAACAGAAAATAGAACCTTATTCATATATTTAAATTATTGCTAACTTGTATGTCTGTTGCAGGGATAACCGTTCGGTGAAGGGTAAGAATCACTGAATAAGTGATGTATTGATTTATGATAATGCTTGAATTGTGTACTGCCCCTAGACTTGCATGTTTTACTTGAATATGCTGCTGCCCCCTTGTATAATATGAATAGTCCACTAAATCACTACTATTGTTCCTAAGAGTTCATGCATATAGCTCATGTTATATTATGTGCACTGCACGATAGAATACTGCCCCTATTATATGCTTGAATTTATTGAATATGCAAACTATTTTCAAAGATATATTTTTGAAAGAAGTAATCTGACTCTAATATTGTACTGCAAGAAATGAACCTAGGCAAAAGTAGCAAGATCACTAGTAATAAAATATTTTATAACATGCTTACTTAGTGTTAATTTTAGAGAGTGTTGCTTCTGTTTGTTGCTTTTATACTCACCAGTACTTTCTCCAAAGTGCTGAACCCTACCAGTTTGCTTGTTCGCAGGTACTGGATCATCCGAAGAAGCGATAGCATATTCTCATCCTCAGGAGCCAGATATCTGGAGTCGATGCCTTGAGCCGTATCATGATGTTTTAAACTTCTTTTGTATAAAGGGATGTAATATATGGAACGATATCATTGTAATCGAAAGAGAGTGCTTGAGCGAGTTGTAATCTCTGTCAAGTACCACTTGTAACACTTCTTAAATATCAATAAAGAGGTTATTTTCTTATGCCATTGTGTTCTTTACTTTTTTATAATATTGTGCCGCTACTTCTTACTCTGAATAGCTTATTTTGTCCTTGTTCAAGCCTTGGCCTTGTGCAAGCGCAACTTAGGCTGGCATGGCATCACGTCCATGTGAGTACGATCGGTTCTGCAAGACGCTAAGCGAGGATGATCGACCCCTTACGGGAATTTGGGCGTAACATAAATTGTATCAGAGCAACTCTATCCTTTGGACATTTCGTTGCTTTGCTTCAACTGAAGATGTTTCCTTGCCACTTGATATCGTTGCCGCAATAAGCGTTCAATACAATAAATTCGTAAATATTCTCAAAGATGTCGACAAAAGTTTTTTGAATTATTTTATTGCTTGAAAGATGTGATTTCTGATCGCTAGAGTTTTTTTGAATGAGGATGGTGAGGGATGAGGACTATCGCTCCTCTGGATATTGTTAGTTTCTTCTTGAGTTTCGAGGACAAAACATTTTCTTGGTGGATAAGTATGTAGTGCCCCACTCTGCGATGGCACTACGTATAAGAGATATCGCCTTGCTGGCTCGAGCAGAAGTCTTCTCGAAGAGTTTTCCGATCAAAACACAAGACGATTGATCTGGGTGAGTGGGCAAAACTTTATTCTCTGATTCTTGTATGTCTTAATAATGAATCTGAATTTTTATAATGCTTGTTGCTAAGTAGAGAATGTTCGCATGAGAAAGATAAAATGAGAAACTGCATGTTAACTAGAGAACTTGTATGCTTGTCTAAAAGAGATAAAACCATTGCCATGCTAAGTCAAGATAGAATGTTGCATGCTATGTTACATGGTCACCGCTATCGAATGAATCATTGCCATGCTAAGTAAAAGAATATAATGTTGCATGCTAGGTATACATGAATACTGTTATCAAACGAACTATTGCTATGCTAATAAGAAAGAGTAAAAGATTGCTTGAACTTGTCTTGTATCGTATGCTAAACTAGAGTAGAACTACATGCTTGTCTAAAAGAGATAGCAGAACTACTACCATGCTTGCTTAAGTAGAGATTTATTGCATGTTCCCTATCGTATTGAAAGAGATAGAAATTGCATGCTAGATTTATAGAACTGTTCTTTCTTTGTTACTTGTTAAAATAACTAGATTTCTTGAAACATAGAATTGTAATTAAACTCGTCTAGAGTATTGATGGCTACGAACCCCATACATAGATGGTTATGTGTCCCGTACATCGATGATTATGAACGTCGTACATCAATACGATCTGATCGATAGAAGAGATAGTATAGAAGAATTGCTTGTTCTTGTCAGCTTGCACAATATAATTTTTATCTGATAAAAGTGCATTCATGCATCGGTCTGACAACTTATGCACAAGGTTTATCTCTCGAGCGGTTCCTGGGACACTGAGGATCGTTCGGCCTGGGAGAGATTTGGAACACCGTGAGGCATGACGTCCTTACTTTATGGAAGGGTGTGGCTTTTAGTGTAGTGCTGAACCATGAGTCACGATTATTATTTTGAGCGTATTTTTGTGTAGAGCAACCATGTGTCTCAGCAGCTATTAGCCAAATCTGTCATTAGTGAGATGGTCTTGTACGTCCCAACTGCTAATCCTGGGGATCCAACACTCAGGGGCCATCATATAGTTAGGGCACATGCTAGGTTAGCCTTCTTGTATACCTAATTATTTGATGCAAGGACGAACAGGAAATAGAACCTTATTCATATATCCAAATTATTGCTAACTTATATGTTTGTTGTAGGGATAACCATTTAACGAAGGATAAGAATCACTGAATAAGTGATATATTAATTTATGATAATGCTTGAATTGTGTACTTCCCCTAGACTTGCATGTTTCACTTGAATATATTGCTGCCTTCTTGTATAATATGAATAGTCCACTAGATCACTGCTATTGTTCATAAGAGTTAATACATATGAATCACGTTACATGTTGCGCACTGCACGATAGAACACTGCCCCTATTGTATGCTTGAATGTATTGAATATGCAAATTATTTTCAAAGATATGTATCAAAAAAAGTAATCTGACTCTAATCTTGTACTGCATGAAATAAAGCTAGGAAAAGTAGTAAGATCACTAGTTATGAAATATTTTATAATATGCTTACTTAGTGTTGGTTTTAGAGAGTGTTGCTTCTGTTCATTGATTTTATACTCACCAGTACTTTCTCCAAAGTGCTGACCCTCCACCAGTTTGCTTGTTCGTAGGTACTGGATCGTCCAAAAAAGCGATAACATATCCTCATCCTCAGGAGCCAGAGATCTGGAGTCGATGCCTTGAGTCGTATCGTTATGTTTTGATCTGCTTTTGTATAAAGGGATATAATGTATGGAACAATGTCATTTTAATAGAGAGAGAGTGCTTGAGCGAATTATAATCTCGGCCAAGCGTCGCTTGTAACACTTCTTAAATATCAATAAAGAGCTTATTTTCTTATGTCATTGTGTTCTTTACTTTTCTGCAATGTTGTGTCGCTGCTTCTTACTCTGAATATCTTAGTTTGTCATTGTTCAAGCCTTGGTCTTGTGCAAGTGCAACTTAGGCTTGCACGTTATCACGTCCATGCGAGGATGATCAGTTCCGCAAGGCTCTAAGCGAGGACGATCGGCCCCTTGCGGGAATTGGGGCATGACACATAAGGTGCAGGAAGGTGCTTGATGCATTCAAAAGTCCGAAAGACATAAATAGCCATTCGTAGAGTCCTTATCGGGTCTTGAAAATGGTCTTCCATTTATTACCAAGTAGGATCCGAATCTGATGGTAGCTGATGGTGATGCGGGTGATGGCCTGACTGTTGTTGCCTATACACCATGAGCCATCTTTCTTTGGCACAAGCTCATGCCCATGAGCTTTGGCCTCTAAGGAAGTATTTTTGTAGATAACATACAAAAAAAGAGGTGGCCTTGAAGCTGTATGAAGAAAATACTTATATGTAGGACTTTTCGCAATATCTCATAAATCTACGGATCAACGATTAAACTTAGATGATATGTCTGGTGGATCACTATGAGGCTTGTGACGAGAAAGTTTTCCATCGACATTGGAAGCTTTCGATATTGGTGAATTCTTCAATGCTCCATCGAAGGAGAGAACCTCTTGCTGAGACATTTTAGTACACTAGAGAGAAGAGAACAGTGAACAAGATGATGAAAAAAAATGATGTTTTGGTTGACTCCATTGAAATTCTATGTTTGTCGTGTAAACTTTTGCTGATATTTCTTTCCAGAATTATCTGCACCATGTTCTTGACCATCATCTTTGGGAATGACCTCTTCTTCTCTTCGGTGTTCTTCTTCTTTCTCTTCATTTTCATATTCAATAAAGACAACTTGTGCTATAAAGGGGCAACTGTTGTAGGCACGCTCGAGCCCCTTTTGTAGATAATTGGTAGTAGGACGAGCGTATGTGCCTCTTGTCTCTGTAGGCGGTACATCCATGATATCAACCACATCGTTGAATTTGATTCCAAGAAAATATAGTACTCTATCCAGTTTGTCATGTAGGGCTTCAACTTTGCTGTATAAGGCTTCTACGTTGTAAACCCCCTGATTTTTCAGGAATTTTTAATTTGGATTTTTCATAATTTTTTATAATTTTTTTGGAATTAAAACTAAGGTATTTTATGATTAAAGGATTTTTAAATAATGTTAATTAATATTAAAATATTATGAAAATAATATTTTATGGTATAAAATAGAAAACAGGATATAGGATAATTTTCTGTGAATTTATTGGACTCCGGAGACAATTTTAAAGCCCTAGAAACTAAGTTGTATTTAAACCAAAATAAACCCTGACTGAACCCAGTTTATTTGGAAATAAAACGAACCGAACCGCAGTAAACCAAATCGAACCAACCCACTCCTAACGGGTCGGGTCGGATCCAAAATGAACCCGACCCGGACCCGTTACCCAAACGAAAACCCTAATCCTAAACCTAGCCGGATTATTGTTCCGGCGGCCCTATAAATCCCTCGAAACCCCTGCAGCTACCACATCGCCGAAGGCCGTCGACCGAGCCATCCTCCTCCTTGCCTGGACGGCTGAACCCTCTTCCTCTCCGTCGCGGCCATCTCTGCTAACCACCATCGTCACCTGCATATCGAGCCACCGATCCCCGCTTCCTGCTATTGCATCCACCTCTCCCTCCGGCCATCTCGACCTACTGGATCCCATCGACGAACACCCCGAGCACCGCTGTCCACCTCGTCGAACTCCTCCCTGCTCGACTCGACTCGCCGGAGTCGAGCAGCAGCCAACCCGACACCATCTCCTCCATCTCTGTCAGCCTCCTCCGCCCCCTCGACCCGTGCACGACCACTGCCGCCGGGATCCTCCTAGCTCCGCCACCACATCACCATCATCTCCCCTTGAATCAACTCCTCTACCCTCTTCCAACAGCCCCAACCTCTCCACAGCCTCCCCTTCTTCGCCTGGAGCACCACTACCAATATCCCGCAGTCCCATCTCTCCCGACCATCTCCACCACTCGCCGACCTAACCCTAACCCTAACCCTAACCCTAGCCGCCTCCGTCGACGCCGCCCCTCCGGCGTAGCCCTGAGCTGCCCCGGCGAAGCCCCTGCGAGTCTCAGTCGCACCCTGACCCGGACACAGCGATACATGGACACAGCACAGCACTGTGCAGTTGTGTCGTGTCGAGCCGAGTCGACTCACGGACACGAAGAAACTCGTTCTACGGAGCCCTGTTCAGGTAACCCGTTCTCTCTCCTCGTTGCTCCAATTTTTGTTCTGTCAGTTGTGATGCATAGACTGTGTAACCCCCTCGATGCCCGTGCAACCCGCTCGGTGCGTCGCGTCCTGTGGCGATCGCGAACCGCGATCCAAAAACAGGAAAAACAACGTCCCGAAACTAAGTGCGCCCCGCCAAACGGGATGACTTGGTCGCGTACGGTCTTCACCGAAACATGCACGCCGTTGATACGGACGTGTGGGATTTCACAGAAGTTGATTTGGATGTGCGTGCACACCGGAATCAACGCATATCCGCTGACAACGCCCCGTATCTGCATGTTCTGGAATACGTCGTAACTTTGTGTACACACGTCGGATCGAGACAAAACTTGTGCCATCGGACTCGTAGCAATATGCTGGTCCTGTGACCCAAGTTTGGTTCGATTCTGAGAACGTTGACAAAATCGCGTATCGTGGGCCCCGGCTCCACTTGACGGGCGATTTTGTGATCGGCTCATCGGAATATAATTCTGGTAGTTCCGTTGGGTTCGTATCATCATTCTGGACTTGTTGACACTAAGTTGGACGAATTTGGAGACCATTGGTTCTGACACATTTTTCGGTGCAAAGCATGCCACACGTGGACCCCACTTTGACCCAAAATTACTGTTTTGCCCCTGTGTCCAAATTGGACGAAAGGGAAGTGCTTTTTAGCTATTTTGCTTATTCTGGGAATGTTGGTGATATCTATTTCAGCATCCGGGGATATTTGTTCGAGACCATAGCTTCTGATCCTGTGTGCTTGACTTCTGGACAGTACGCCTTGCAGCTTTCTTACCAGGCAAGATACCTTGCCAAATTATTTACAGTACTTTGCATGCTATTTATATTTCTATTTATTCATTGTATTTCTGTATTTTTTTTGCATGTGTAGTTTCTTTCAGTCATTACTATATATTAGATATGTTGACACACACATGGCACATAGTATCAAGAGAGGACAATCATTAGGCGTATGGGCTTTTAACCACTCAGGTAAACCGTAGTATATAGCTCGCACTACGGACGTGTGTCGCGCTGGTCGCTACCCCCACGGTATGTCGATTTCTGGAGTCTCGCTGGTCGCTACCCCCGCGGTATGTCGATTTCTGATATCCATTGACGTGTGTGTGAGTTGTGAGGTAGATCGTGTAAACCCCCTGATTTTTCAAGATTTTCAAAATTGGATTTTTCAGAATTTTCTGGGAATTTTTGGGAATTTTTTAATTAAAAACCAGGATATTCGGGCATTAAATAAAATTAAATAGTTTTAAAATATACTAAAATATTATGTAAATAATATTTTATGGTGTAAAGTAAAATATTGGACTTAGGATAATTTTTTGGAAATTTATTGGACCCCGAACCTATTTTTAAAACCCTAGGAATCTATTTTTAATTTTAACCCTGAACCCGGTTCACTAAACCAAACCAAACCAAACCAAACCAACCCAAACCCAACCCAACCCACTCAGCCGCGGGTCGAATTTGGGTCAAACCCACGACCCGAACTCGTGACCCGAACCCGTTTTCAGCCCTAGCGGGTCGGGCCGGGTCTGCCCAACCCGCACCCGCCTCCGACCCGACCCGCCTGACCACTTCCCACACGACCCGCGCCCCGCTCGGCCACGCGCAGCGCCGCCCGCGCTTCCCGGCCGCCCTGCCCGCTCCGCTCGGCCCATGCCCCCGCGACTTCCCCCTCCCCCGCCACGATGCCGCCTTGCTCGGCCTCCTCCCCTCGCCCTCTCTCCCTATAAAACCCTAGCCCCTTCCCTCTTCTCCGGCCAAATCCCCCCGCCGACAACTCCTCCCTCACCCGTTGTCCAGCTCTGCCTCGCCGCACCGCGCCGCCCCGGCCTCCCTCTCCTTCCTCCTCCCTCGACAGCAAGCCTCAGCCGCAGCAGCAACCGGCTCAGCCCTCTGCGCCGCCTCCCGTGCGCCGCCGCCTCCGGCCGCTCAGCCGAGCCCTGCGCCGCCGTCCTCGGCCACCTCCGGCCCTCGCCTGCCTCCCTCCGGCCCGCCTCCGGCCGCCGCAACTCCGACAGGAGCCAAACCCTAACCCTAGGTCGGACACGACTCGGACACGGCTCGGACACAGAAAATTCGGTTTTCGGAGCCCTGTTCAGGTACCCATTTCTCTCTCCTCACTGCCCCGTTTTCGATTTCGTCTGTTGCATCGCGAACCCTGCGTGACTCTCTCAGTGCCCGTGCAACCCGCTCGGTGCATCGCGTCCTATGGCGATCGTGAACCGTGATCCAAAAATAGGAAAAACAACGCCCTGATTCACCCCGGAACTGAGTACGCCACGCCAAACGGGATGACTTAGTTGCGTGCAAGGAAGGCCCATTTGAAACGTTCAGTACGCATTGTAAAATCGAATTGAGAAAGGGTCAAACTATAGATACTATAGATCCAGAGCGTAACCCGGTGGATGATACGAAGGTAGAAGCACCAGCTGTAGACCCAGCGGTGGTCTTCACCGATACGTGTGCGCCGTTGATACGGACGTGCGAGATTTTACAGAAGTTGATTTGGATGTGCGTGCACACCAGAATCAACGCGTATCCGCCGACACCGTCCCGTATCCGCCAGTTCTGGAACTCATTGTAACTTTGTGTACACATGTCGGATCAAAACGAAACTTATGCTATCGTACTCGTAGCGATACGCTGGTCCTGTGACCCAAGTTTGGTTCGATTCTGAGAACGTTGACAAAATTGCGTATCGTGGGCCCCACAAGCTCCACTTGACGGACGATTTTGTGATCGGCTCATCGGAATCTAATTCTGGAAGTTTTGTTGGATTCGTATAATCGTTCCTGACCTGTTGACACTAAGTTTGACAGATTTGGAGACCTTTGGTTCTGACACGTTTTTTGGTGCGAAGCGGGCCACATGTGGACCCTACTTTGGCCCAAAATTGTCATTTTTGCCCTTGTCTCCAAATTGGACTCAAGGACAGGCATTTTTAGCTATTTGATATTTTCTGAACCTGATGGTAATGTTTGTTTCAGCATCCGGAGACGTTCCTGGAGATTTCACAGTTGGAGCCAGAACCACAGGCAAGTGTACCTTGCCAAATATTGCAGTTCTTGTTACATAATTCTCTGACTTATTTATCTTATACATGCTTAACCTAGGATCGTGAGACTTACTTAGCGTCCGATTAACAGTCGGGTGCCAACACCGTACGCGGGGTTGTGTAAGGTCAACTAGAGATGGATATCGTGACATTTACATTCTCGTACTTGCATTATCAAGTACGTTATACCCAGGACTCCTGACACTATTCATGAGACAGAATCTTCCTGAAATATTCATGGTGATTCTGTGTAATATACATGTTCATGACATATACAGTTTACATGCTTAGAATCTATTCTGACTTATTACATTAGTTTGATCTTGCGTGACTTGGACCTGAGACATTATGAAACTGTGACGTGAGATTACATGGGGTGGGGAGAGTATTACCATATCATGGCTGATTATAATATAAATAATGTCATCTGGAGGTGTCTTAGTCTCTGATACAGAGCTTTGGCGCAAGTTCTGGGCCTTCGAGAAAATACTGCTATGGGTTTCTCCGACACTGATCCTGTAGTAGTCTCAGCCTGAGTATGACTAAAACTCTCACTTGCATATCACTTAGCTGGTTATATAGTTTACCCTATGATTTCATTTATTGCTGTACTGTATTTATTTTGGCTTGTATTATCTGTACCTTGTTATGTCCCCTGAGGACCTGGATCCGGATTATGTCCCCAGGTATAGCCGAAAAGATCTATCCCGAGGTATACGGGACCGGAGCACTTCTCAGAGCAGTACCAGAACCCGAGGACGAGATAGTGCCAGAGGACTTCTCCTGAGTATTGGCTTTATATACTCAGTTATTTCTATTTCCAGTTACTTTATTTTCTGTCTATTGCATTGATGCATCAGACTTATTCTCGGATTGTTCCCCGAGATACTTTTATTGAGATTTGTTAGTTTATTTCTATTCGCATTTATTCTGGCATTTGATCTGTGATTATCTGTTGTGGATGAGATTAGAATAGACTGTGACTTGTATCATGTGATCTATTTATTGTTGTACTACAGCTTAAGTACGCCCTGATGGATCCATTAAATTGGGTTTGTCCATCGGTGTGTACTGTTGGCCATTGCCACGTGTCCAGTCCCTCGGTATTTTGGGACTGGGGCGTGACATGGTTTTTGTGGTGGCCCATGCAGGTCTACGACTAAATTGTTCGGTTTTAACTTAGGGACCGAACAGGCCTGCAATAAGAATAGAATAAGTTTTAGGATCTCATCCACTTGCTTGAATCATTCTTGATCTCTATATCGACTTCAAAAATAATTTACTTGCATCCTACCTTGATTCTTCTGTACGCTATTTATAGTTTATTTTGGATGCAGGGCAATGGATTCACAAGCGTGCTACGAGACTCCCGCAGGAACACCATAAGTTGCAGGTATTGTCATGCCCCGAGGCGTCCCCCGAGTCGTGACCGCCGTGCGGGCCTGGGGTTGCGCCCGCACAAGGCTAAAGTATTTTGCATAACAAGCACATATTCAGAGTACGCAGATAAATTGAAACACAGATTTGAAACATGGAAAAGTTCTCTTTATTGATAATGAACATCTATTACAAACTCTTGAACGAGTTAGCTAATATGCCGAACGGCTTACAAAAGAGATGACTCAAAATGAGATAGCAGTCCTGTACATTACATCCCTTTATAACTTCAAAATGTATAGACCTCCAGGCTGGAGGACGGCTTTGCCACGGAGCTGCATTTGTGTATGAAGAGTTGCAGGCTCCTGACTTCAAAAGGCTTCAAGGGGCGCGGTGAAGGTGCGCCAACAGCTGGACTGGATCGGAAAGACGACTTCGGCTCCTCGCTCGGTTCGCCTTGGTACGGAGAACCTGTTTCAACGAGGGTCAGCATATCGAAATATGCTGGTGAAGGCGAGCTAACCGAACTATACCAATCAACACGTTGTTTTAGTGAAGCATACATATTTGTGGGTTTTTATCTTGCCTTAGTTCATTTTCAAGTAAGCAGCATATAGAATTTACTAAAATGAATGTGCCACCGTTCGGTGAATTTTACCTGCCCGTCTGAATTACCTGTACAATACTTACCATGCCTTCCCTGCCACGAAGACACAAGTTAGTATGCAACAGGTTTAAATATACACGATGATCACTGGCGTGGTGCCATAACGGACATAGTCAAGGACAGGGATAGCATGCAACGAGAACACGACAAGCACACGACAAGCACACGATGCGTTGCAAGCTATCCCCTCCAGCACACGATGACTACACACGAGTTCGGCCCAAACCGGAACGGTGCCAGTGCCCCAGCGACCGTCCGCAGAACTTACCCTTGTGCACAAGTTGTCCATGATCGAACAATACGTTAACTTAAGCAATCAGTTTACGCCTTCGAGGCAACACGAACAAGTTTACGCCTTCAAGGCAACACGAGCATGAAACATATATTTGCACAAGACAAGCAACAGTTTATGATTATTTCCAAGCGAACAAGCATAAATTTAAGTATCCGTTCGTGAAGTTATTGACAAGCAATATATACCAAGTCTATTCTCTTTTATCTTGGTTTCTTTTATTATTACTTGGTATCGTTTGATCGGGGCAAAGGAGTGAAGCTGGAAGCAGGGCTAGCTAATCGGGTTGGTAGCCACTCACTTAGAAGTTGGAAAGGAGAAGGAAAGAGGCACTTCACGACTCCGCTCGCATGCCGCCTACTGCTCGTTCACCTGCACACGGACAGCTCGATTAATACTTCTTCCTCTCTTTCCAATCCCGGAATAGAAGTGCAAGTCAATGAACGAAAATAATGAAAACTATCAAAACCGTTCAAGGAAAACAAGCAAATCCCAAAACCAACTCAAAGCACGAAAGCAACAAGCGACATCAAAAACCGAGGCAATAAAAGATAGCAGCGGAGAGGTCCCTCCTGACTCTGCCGCTAAGCCGATCCTTGGGGCGCGGTCCACTAAATATGGGAATCGATTTCGAAGAAACAAATCCATAACGAGGACGAGTTCTTAATTCAATCTATCCCGATCGAACGATACCGTCTTGTGTTTCTTAGCCGCGCTCTCCGCACCGGGAGAACGGGGCGCTACATCCTACCCAACTAATTGGAAGTTTCGTCCCGAAACTTAAGAATAGGACCTACCGTTAGGGAGCATTCTGTTGGGGGCGACGACCATGAAGGTTCGGACAGGAGGTAATAGCATGGCCTGGATCGCCACAAGCGAGGCATAACCCAAGTCTTTTGCGGCAATACTTGCCCTTTTCTTCTACAGAAGTGGCAAATTTTGCTCCAATCCCCGTCCTGCTGACCAGCATTGTTCGGGCGCTTTGTAGCGGTATTTCCTTCTTCGTTGCTTTGGCGTTTGTGATTGGAGGTATGCACAGCGCCGGCAGCAACATGAGGATATTATGGTTCCAGAGATAGGGCGTGATTCATGACTTCACGCATTGTTCGATACTGATTATTGACCACGTGCGAATAGATGGCAGGGCGTAGTCCACCTTCAAACCTTCTAGCTTGACTCGCTGCATCAGGTAAATAGGCCCTAGCGAACTTAGAGAGTCGGTTGAACTCGGCGGAGTATTGCTTAACTGTCATACTGCCCTGCCGCAGCTGCACGAAATCGTTTTCCCTCTGACGTTGCACTGGAGGGGGTATAAACTCCTCTTCGAACGCGGCATGAAAGGTCGTCCACGAGATCGCCTCCTCTCCGTGATCAAATTGGAGAGATCGTCGATGCACGTCCCACCAATCGTGTGCGTTGAGGCGGAGCTGTAGTTGGGCGCAGGCGACGCGCTTATCTTCGGGGACCTCTAGCAGAGCGAAGTGATCTTCAAGCTCGGCTAGCCAATCTAGAGCTACCACTGGGTCCTCAGTCCCGTTGAATGGGGTGTTGCAGACTTTCTTGAAGTGGCCAAAGTCAAAGGCAGTCACGTCCCTCGGTCTTGGAATTTGCGGCGTCTCCACTTCAAGCACGGGCTGTTCCACCGGAGTCTTTGCTGTTGCGACGGAATGGTTGGCAGCCAAAGTCTGAACGATTTGTTGCAGGGTATCTGCCTGCTTCTGTTGGACTGAGAATCGGTTCTCTAGATTGCTCTCGAACCTGGCTTGGCGAGCATCGTCTCTTTGTCGTTGCGATTCTAACATTTGCATCACCCGCTCTAGCGGGTCGACTTGAGACATGCCTCGCTGGCTCCGAGAGCTTCCCGAAGTACCCGAACTACTTTCCTATGTTTCGTTCGGTGGTTGCGCTGCAGATTGCGCTAGTGTCATTCCTTCAAAAGAAGGTAAATTATATTAGAATCATAATGTATTATGGACTTATTGCATGAACGTATCTCATTTAGGCCTAGCGAGTTCAAGAGTTCGCACAGGAATTTGATCGTTAAAGGAACTTTTCCAGCACGAAGTCTAAGGAACTTGAATCTATGCTCTGATACCATTATGTCACGCCCCGAGGCGTCCCCCGAGTCGTGACCGCCGTGCGGGCCTGGGGTTGCGCCCGCACAAGGCTAAAGTATTTTGCATAGCAAGCACATATTCAGAGTACGCAGATAAATTGAAACACAGATTTGAAACATGGAAAAGTTCTCTTTATTGATAATGAACATCTATTACAAACTCTTGAACGAGTTAGCTAATATGCCGAACGGCTTACAAAAGAGATGACTCAAAATGAGATAGCAGTCCTGTACATTACATCCCTTTATAACTTCAAAATGTATAGACCTCCAGGGTGGAGGACGGCTTTGCCACGGAGCTGCATTTGTGTATGAAGAGTTGCAGGCTCCTGACTTCAAAAGACTTCAAGGGGCGCGGTGAAGGTGCGCCAACAGCTGGACTGGATTGGGAAGACGACTTCGGCTCCTCGCTCGGTTCGCCTTGGTGCGGAGAACCTGTTTCAACGAGGATCAGCATATCAAAACATGCTGGTGAAGGCGAGCTAACCGAACTATACCAATCAACACGTTGTTTTAGTGAAGCATGCATATTTGTGGGTTTCTATCTTACCTTAGTTCATTTTCAAGTAAGCAGCATATAGAATTTACTGAAATGAACGTGCCACCATTCGGTGGATTTTACCTGCCCGTCTGAATTACCTGTACAATACTTACCATGCCTTCCCTGCCACGAAGACACAAGTTAGTATGCAACAGGTTTAAATATACACGATGATCACTGGCGTGGTGCCATAACGGACATAGTCAAGGACAGGGATAGCATGCAACGAGAACACGACAAGCACACGACAAGCACACGATGCGTTGCAAGCTATCCCCTCCAGCACACGATGACTACACACGAGTTCCGCCCAGACCGGAACGGTGCCAGTGCCCCAACGACCGTCCGCAGAACTTACCCTTGTGCACAAGTTGTCCATGATCGAACAATACGTTAACTTAAGCAATCAGTTTACGCCTTCGAGGCAACACGAACAAGTTTACGCCTTCGAGGCAACACGAGCATGAAACATATATTTGCACAAGACAAGCAACAGTTTATGATTATTTCCAAGCGAACAAGCATGAATTTAAGTATCCGTTCGTGAAGTTATTGACAAGCAATATATACCAAGTCTATTCTCTTTTATTTTGGTTTCTTTTATTATTACTTGTTATTGTTTGATTGGGGCAAAGGAGTGAAGCTGGAAGCAGGGCTAGCTAATTGGGTTGGTAGCCACTCACTTAGAAGTTGGAAAGGAGAAGGAAAGAGGCGCTTCATGACTCCGCTCGCAAGCCGCCTACTGCTCGTTCACCTGCACACGAACAGCTCGATTAATACTTCTTCCTCTCTTTCCAATCCTGAAATAGAAGTGCAAGTCAATGAACGAAAACAATGAAAACCATCGAAACCGTTCAAGGAAAACAAGCAAATCCCAAAACCAACTCAAAGCACGAAAGCAACAAGCGACATCGAAAACCGAGGCAATAAAAGATAGCAGCGGAGAGGTCCCTCCTGACTCTGCCGCTAAGCCGATCCTTGGGACGCGGTCCACTGAATATGGGAATCGATTCCGAAGAAACAAATCTATAACGAGGACGAGTTCTTAATTCAATCTATCCCGATCGAACGATACCGTCTTGTGTTTCTTAGCCGCGCTCTCCGCACCGGGAGAACGGGGCGCTACAGGTATCACCTATGACGATGAAGTGACACCAGTCGGTGGAGTTCAATCAGCTCAGCAGAGCCATCAAGCAGGTCAACCTACCTCAAGATTCCGGCGTGATGATATCCCACCTCCGTCGCAGTTCGTTCCACCAATGCCCGTATTCCCACAAGGACAGCCAATTGACGGGCAACAGATATTCCAAATGATCTACGCAATGATGCAAGCCCAGCAACAAGTCCACCACGAGGCTCAGCGTCACGAGGCTGATTACTTGAGGAACAACATAATAACTGCACTGGAGCAGGCCAACCTACCAGCTCGACGGCCATCGACGGGCTCTATCACTGACTTTTGTCAACTGAAGCCCCGCACTTTTTCTGGCAAGGAGGAGCCCACAGAAGTTCACAAATGGCTCACCAACATTCGACATCAATTAGAAGCAGCTGAGCTTCCACGGGAACGTTGGATGACTGTCGTCAGAATGCAATTGACGGACAATGCTCATCACTGGTGGCTATCTGAGGAGACACGGCTCGGACCAGACCGAGTTACTTGGGAGGAGTTCTCCAGACTCTTTCAGGAGATGTACATTCCAGCCATCGCTCGATCAGAACTTTGGGACAAGTTTAATCGCCTCACTCAGGATACTATGACGGTGGAAGAGTACAACGCTAAGTTCATTCGTCTAAGTCGCTTTGCCCCAACATTGATCCCGACAGAAGAAGAGAAGGCCGAGAAGTTCTTCGACGGATTAAACTTCAAACTACAGAAACTAATTGGATCTGTCGCACCAACATCATACTCGGACGTCCTTGCTGCGGCTCGACGCATGGAGCGCGTCACCAGGAGAGAAACCAGTCTGAAGCGGACTTCCCCATCAGCAACATCCAGAGCACCACAAGAAGAAGCTGCAAAGAGACCTCACCAACAGCAGAAAGCATATACACCACAAGTGATAGTCCTTTCTACTTGTCACTACTGTGGCAAAGCAGGCCATCTCGCCAAGGAATGCCGACGCAGATTAGGATTGTGTTTAGCATGCGGATCCCGTCAGCATTCGGTAAGGGATTGCACTCAACGTGGAGAAGGAGCACCAAGGGTGAACCATCAAGCTCTACCAGCACCAGAAGAATATCAACCAAGGCCACCCTTGGCACCTCGAGCAGCACCCTTCCAGCAAGCCCAGCAACAGCAGAGGGCACCACCTCAAGGACGTGGACAAGCTTATGCGATGACCGTGGAGAACGCGCAGACTCGTGGAGTAGCTAATGCGCGTAAGTGATTCGTAGCTACCGTTTCTAGTATTGTTTTAGCTCGTGCCTGTTGGTTCGTGACCTTAGCCCCAACCTAGTAATTTGAAACTTGTTAATAATAACCTAGTTTTTAAAAAAAGTTGTAGTTCTCTTGCTTTAACTAGATTTTCTTTACTCTGGAAAGTGCATAACTTTCATTCTTAGGGAAACGATATTTCTCTAGGTATCTTGTGATGTGTTTCGAACAATGCTTGCAACCGTGTCATCTCTATTGACCGGTTATTCTTTGATTGTGAGGATGCAATCCTCTTAAGGGGGTAGATTGTAAACCCCCTGATTTTTCAAGATTTTCAAAACTGAATTTTTTAAATTTTTTTGGGATTTTTTCGGGAATTTTTTAATTTAAAACCAGGGTATTTCGGCATTAAATAAAATTAAATATTTTTAAAATATATTAAAATATTATGTAAATAATATTTTATGGTGTAAAGTAAAATATTAGACTTAGGGTAATTTTCTGGGAATTTATTGGACCCCGAACCTATTTTTAAAACCCTAAAATCTATTTTTAATTTTAACCCTGAACCCGGTTCACTAAACCAAACCAAACCAAACCAAACCAAACCAACCCAAACCCAACCCACTCAGCCGCGGGTTGGATTCGGGTCAAACCCGTGACCCAAACTCGCGACCCGAACCCGTTTTCAGCCCTAGCGGGTCGGGCTGGGTCTGCCCAACCCGCACCCGCCTCCGACCCGACCCGCCTGACCACTTCCCACACGACCTGCGCCCCGCTCGACCACGCGCAGCGCCGCCCGCGCTTCCCGGCAGCCCCGCCCGCTTCCCTCGGCCCACGCCCCCGCGACCTTCGCCTCCCCCGCCACGACGCCGCCTTGCTCGGCCTCGTCCCCTCGCCCTCTCTCCCTATAAAACCCTAGCCCCTTCCCTCTTCTCCGGCCAAATCCCCCGGCCGACGACTCCTCCCTCATCCGCTGCCCAGCTCTGCATCGCCGCACCGCGCCGTCCCGGCCTCCCTCTCCTTCCTCCTTCCTCGACAGCAAGCCGCAGCCGCAGCAGTAGCCGGCTTAGCCCTCTACACCGCCTCCCGCGCACCGCCGCCTCCCGCCGCTCAGCCGAGCCCTGCGCCGCCATCCTCGACCACCTCCGGCCCTCGCCTGCCTCCCTCCGGCCCGCCTTCGGCCGCCGCAACTCCGACAGGAGCCAAACCCTAACCCTAGGTCGGACACGACTCGGACACGGCTCGGACACGAAAAATTCGGTTTCCGGAGCCCTGTTCAGGTACCCATTTCTCTCTCCTTGCTGTCCCATTTTTGATTCCGTCTGTTTCATCGTGAACCCTACGTGACCCTCTCGGTGCCCATGCAACCCGCTCGGTGCATCGCGTCCTGTGGCGATCGTGAACCGCATCCAAAAATAGGAAAAATAACGCCCTGATTTACCCCGGAACTGAGTACGCCCTGCCAAACGGGACGACTTGGTCGCGTGCGGTCTTCACCGATACGTGCGCGCCGTTGATACAGACGTGCAAGATTTCACAGAAGTTGATTTGGATGTACGTGCACACCGGAATCAACGCGTATCCGTCGATACCGTCCCGTATCCGTCAGTTCTGGAACTTGTTGTAATTTTGTGTACACACGTCAGATCAAAACAAAACTTACGCCATCGGACTCGTAGCGATACGTTGGTCCTGTGACCCAAGTTTGGTTTGATTCTGAGAATGTTGACAAAATCGCGTATCGTGGGCCCCACAGGCTCCACTTGACGAGCGATTTTGTGATCGGCTCATCGGAATCCAAATTTGGAAGTTCCGTTGGGTTTGTATCATCGTTCCTGACATGTTGACACTAAGTTTGACAGATTTGGAGACCTTTGGTTTTGACACGTTTTTCGGTGCGAAGCGGGCTACATGTGGACCCTACTTTGGCCCAAAATTGTCATTTTTGCCCTTGTCTCTAAATTGGACTCAAGGACAGGCATTTTTAGCTATTTAATATTTTCTGAACCTGATGGTAATATTTGTTTCAGCAGCCGGAGACGTTCCTGGATATTTCACAGTTGGAGCCAGAACCACAGGCAAGTGTACCTTGCCAAATATTACAGTTCTTGTTACATAATTCTCTGACTTATTTATCTTGTACATGCTTAACCTAGGACCGTGAGACTTACTTAGCATCCGATTAACAGTCGGGTGCCAACACCGTACGCGGGGTTGTGTAAGGTCAGCTAGAGATGGATATCGTGACATTTATATTCTCGTACTTGCATTATCAAGTACGTTATACCCAGGACACCTGACACTATTCATGAGACAGAATCTTCCTGAGATATTCATGGTGATTCTGTGTAATATACATGTTCATGACATATACAGTTTACATGCTTATAATCTATTCTGACTTATTGCATTAGTTTGATCTTGCGTGACTTGGACCTGAGACATTATGAAACTGTGACTTGAGATTACATGGGGTGGAAAGAGTATTACCATATCATGGATGATTATAATATAAATAATGTCATCTGGAGGTGTCTTAGTCTCTAATACAGAGCTTTGGCGCAAGTTCTGGCCCTTCGAGAAAATACTGCTATGGGTTTCTCCGACACTTATCCTGTAGTAGTCTCAGCCTGAGTATGACTAAAACTCTCACTTGCATATCACTTAGCTGGTTATATAGTTTACCCTATGGTTTCATTTATTGCTGCACTGCATTTATTTTGGCTTGTATTATCTGTACCTTGTTATGTCCCCTGAGGACCTAGATCCGGATTATGTCCCCAGGTGTAGCCGAAGAGATCTATCCCGAGGTATACGGGACCGGAGCACTTCTCGAAGCAGTACCAAAACCCGAGGACGAGATAGTGCCAGAGGACTTCTCCTGAGTATTGGCTTTATATACTCAGTTATTTCTATTTTTAGTTACTTTATTTCCTGTCTATTGCATTGATGTATCAGACTTATTCTCGGATTGTTCCCCGAGATACTTTTATTGAGATTTGTTAGTTTATTTCTATTTGCATTTATTCTGGCATTTGATCTGTGATTATCTGTTGTGGACGAGATTAGAATAGACTGTGACTTGTATCATGTGATCTATTTATTGTTGTACTACAGCTTAAGTACGCCCTGATGGATCCATTAAATTGGGTTTGTCCATCGGTGCGTACTGCTGGCCATTGCCACGTGTCCAGTCCCTCGGTATTTTGGGACTGGGGCGTGACAGATCGAGTAGCATACCCTTGCTCATACGTCGAAAAGTTGTCCTCATTTGCATTCATTTAGATTGTCTTGTACAGCATACTTATTTATTTTCAAATTATATGCATGTTTACTGTATTCAAGTTGGCTCGCTTTTCTGTATCTTGTTACGTCCCTCTGAGGACCTGGTCCTCTGCTAGGTGTATCTGTTCTTGAGTATTTGCAGGAGCGCAGATTCGGATGGTTATATATGTTTCGTGAATGTCCTCTCTTCGAGCCGTGATTGCTAACTGGTATTCTTATATGGTGTTGTTGTGTTGTACTTATATTGTATTTGCTCTCATATTCGAGTTGGTAGTGGATTTGTTTCCATCCAACTATCATCCTTAGATACTTATGTTGAGATCTAGTTATATAGAGGCTGGTTATTCATTTATATTAATTTTCGTGGATGAGATTTAGATTGTACCCTGTGACTTGTGGCTTATGTTTATACCACTTATGGATTGATATTCATATTACAGCGTACGTGTGGATTATGGTTTTCATATATTGGATTTGCCATATCCATGCCGCTGGCATGCTTACGTGTTCCTAGTCCTACGTATTTTGGGACTGGGGCGTGACACACGTTGCCAGACAGGACATTAATTTTGTTTGACAAGATTTTTACGTTGTCAGACAGGACATCAAACCCCTCGCGCTTAAAAGATTTTGCCATTGTTGTTTTGTAAAAGAGAGATTCCCAAAGGTTTCTAAAATATTGGAATCCTAGATCTTTGGTTCTCTGATACCACTTGATGCAGCGTGATAGAGGAACATGCTAACCTTCGTGCCTGACAATGGCCAAGTCGATCGGTGATGTCGATAACTAGACCACTGTTCTCGGTGAGAGCTAAGCGATGCAGCAAAAACTCCGACGGATGGCCAGGAGAGGGGTTTGCACGAAGGTTACTTAAAAACCTCAAATGAGGGGCTTCCGAATCCATGGAATAGTCTGAGTCCACGACCAAGAAAAGCAGAGAACAAATCTCAGAACTCAAAGAAATTTTTTATTGATTAAAAGTTGTTAATCAACTAAATACAGAAGGTGTCTATTTATAGGACTTTTATGACAACATAATCCTAATCAAACTCAAATTAATCCTAATCAAATAAAGATAAAGCATATCCTCATAAAAAAATACAGTCAAAACAAGGGTCCTAAAAGAAATAAGATTCTTAACAACTCTATCTAAAAAAGATAAAGCTAAAAAAGAAAAGAAAAAGAAAAAGAAAAAGAAATTCTAAAAGGATCCAGAATTGGGATCAACGCAACATCAAATGAGCTTAACTTAAAAAATATATATTTTATTAAAAATTTATGAATCAAGAAAATAGGAAAAAGGTAGGGACAAAGAAAAGACAACGACAGGGACAAGAATATGCTATCACAAGCTGAAGACCATGACCTAAATCCAGTCAACCATCAATATACCCCTTAGGGTATTTCTTGACAATGATGTTTTAACCGGTTTTTGAAGATTTTTGATTCGTCCACTTTTGAAATATTTAAAAATATCTTGCTTGGTTTTTTTTGTTGAGTTACTAGTTTTGTTCGACTCAAAAATGACATAAAAACAGTGTAGTGTAATTTTGATTGTCTTTATAAGCACCATAAATTGGTGATTTGAGGATTTTGTTTTTTCCATGTATACCCTTATCAAAAAATATAATTACATTAATACTTAAAATAGTCTAATACCCTATTTTCTCTTTCTCATCTTTTCTTTTCTTGTTTTTGCTTTGCTTGTTTGCGGTACTCCTTTCTCCAACCGGCGTCCATGAATTCCTCATCACATAACATCAAATTGAGGGTGACAATATTTTCTTGTTGTGACCTAACAAAAGATAATGATATAATCTTGCTTTGGAAATTTTTTTGTTTATATATGGACATATACGTATTTTTTTATTTTAAAAACCTTTTAGAACCACTCACCAAAGAATTACCAAGCATTAGTTTGATTGATTTAAAAATCGCTACTTAAAAACACAAAAAAAAACTAAAAATCCCTCATGATATGTACTTTAAAAACATCTTATAACCACTATCTCAACAATTGTCAAAAAAACCCTTATTAAACACAAGGTACTTTAAAAATATCTTATAACCACTATCTCAACAATGGCCAAGAAGACCCTTATCAAACACACGGATGTAGTTGCCGAGTTCTAACATCTCGTCTCTAGCTTCCAACAAACCAAAGAAAATCCGACATTTAGGTTCATCGAGGAAACATTTCTCCAATAAGCTCGCTAATTCAGCTAACCGAAGCTTGCTCTTTATATCCACAGGGGAGAGAGAAGTGGGAGATGGTTGATCAGCGTATTCTTGTATTCCAGTCCTCGGTGTACAGAACAGAATTTCTGCTTAGGAGAGGATGACCGAGGCCGTCAACACTATGAGCTGAGGAATATGTAGTACCAGTGCAAGAGGCTTAGGAAGAAAGAGAACGTGGCAAATGCAAGGGAAAACCATGGGATGTTGATTAGAAGAGAAGGCGGCTAAAAATATGGGCAGCGGCTTCACTCTATATAGTGATTGAAGCATTTGCTGGTGTCAGTAATATTTTTTCCATGTTATATAGATTGGATACAGAGATTAGAGACCCTTCCTGAAATGGTCATGTTGTAAAGTTTGAACGTGTTCACTGGAAAAATACCCTACCAATTTAATTCGGATAATCTCTAAGAGCTGACACTGAAAGAGATCAAAGTTACTTGGTAACCAGGTTAAAAGCTAGGGAGGCTCTCGGTAACATCGATAAGGTGATTGAGGGTGTTTGACATGTATTCTAATATTAGGTATGCACTTTGGGCGGCCGGCCCAGGAGGTTGGGCTGCCCTCGACGAAATTAATTTTGGTTGCCCCTTAATCCAACCCTCTTGTAAGGTGCTTTTTTATGTTCATGGGGTCATCCGTGATCCCGATCTTTTGTAGGTCACAGACCTGGTGGGTTACCCTAAGCAAGGGTTGTTGTCCAAGTCCGAAGTCTTGTCAAACTTATTCCTGGGCCAGCTCTTATAACTTTGGGTTGTCAACAGTAGGGTTGTCGGATTCATGTAAAACTCAAATTTGAGCTGGAAGAAGAAAATTCAGGTTTCATCGTGTATCAAAACCTGATCTGAAATCCTTCTAGATAAACAATTTTTATGAAAAAAATAGATCAGGTTAGAGGGTTATCTGTTACCATCGAAGGCCTATATATACTGAGGAAAGGTTTACCATAAACTTTCTAACCAACATTGTTATATGAATCTTGATTCAAAGAGTCAAGATATATGAATCTTGATTCTAGCTTCTACCCAAAAGGATATATATTGTGTATGAAACAACTATCACAGTGATTCCAATACATGGCTTAGGTGGATATCAAAATCAAGTTTGACATCTAGACAGTCTATTATAGATCCAACACATTAGCATCATCCAAGATATATATGATCAACCACCTTACAGTCCACTATTTCACACTGACCACATCAACCGCTGAACGAGTTTCTGATTTTTCGTTCTATTCCCTGCTTAGGTCAATCTAAAGAACCCAACCCAGCATAAAATTGTTCTCGGCACCTTGGTTCCTTTGTAGTGCTGCTTCAGGTTGAACAAGATGTTGATACCTAATTTTCAAGGAAAAAAGAAAGATTAGTATGAGTTGTATTGATACTAGGATGTGCTTTTCATTCCAATAGTTTTCTCGAAATAGTATGGAGCATAGTTAAGGCATACAAATTTTAGAGAGGGTAATGTTCTCTTGGAAATGAATTTTTTAAGGCAAGTTGAAGGTTATAGAAATTTAGGTAATGTCCTCTCTAACAATGACATAACTATTTATCCTTGTATTCTTAGACCAACTTCATTTAGGCCCACCCTAATTCTAGTAGTTTCTTTAATAATATCCTAGTGCACTCCTAACTGGTATATCTAATGGTCTACGTTCCACAGTACTCTTTGATTATAATAAATTCTACTGAGAAAGAGTTTTCAATACTTCGATCTAAGGAATTTTTGCTCTTTACTTTGTAGCTAAATAGAAGTTGTGAAACAGTCAAATACGATCTTGCATTTCATATTGAAATTTTGAGCAGGTACAAAATTAATAATAGCAGGAAATGACTATGGAATGAGCAATAGAGAATAATACCCAATCTGAAGAGTGGGTTCACACTCCATGGCACTACTGGATTGAGAAGGGTGCATAGAGAATGGATTGGTTCCGACCACACCATTTGACTCCCATGAACCTTGAATAGCTCTGAAGGCATTGCCTTCTGCCTCAAGCTGCAGAATCAACATTAATAAGCAATTTTAGTACCAAGCAAAGAGAAGTGAATGCCAAAGTAACTATTCAAAAAATTGTGCAAAACAAATGAATTTTCGCAGCACGGAGTAGGAAATATGGAGCGATCATTGCATTTGAATACCTTATTTTTGAGTTGCTTATTAATTTCTCCAAGATGCCGCTCCTGACAGGATAATCCAAACAAAAAAGAAAAGAAAAAAACATAAGAGCATTTTCACTGAATGTATTTACATAGGACTTCTTCAAGTGCAATGCAAGTGAGAAAGAGTTAATAGAACAATAGGAAGGAAAACTTGGTTGATCCAATTAGGTTTAAAACATGTCAGAAGGATGGAAAATAAGTTCATCGGTCAAACACTAGGAATCTATTGTTTGGTTGGATCAAGTTTTAATTTGCATTTGGACTTATTCCTAATACAAATTAACCATTTCTTTTATGTTGCACTTAGTTGTGTAACTAATTTGAGTTAACTGTGCTCAACTTTACAAGGATCCTCTATCCTTTAGAGATCTCAACAAATCTCATTGAGATATTTGGTTGTAATAGCCTTGAGGCAAATTATATATACTTTGTATACAACAATTTTCAGAGGTTTAGACAATAATAACAAAATAGACTCTTTTTTTCCTACCATTTGTTTTCTTTCTTAGATTTCTTCCTAGAATTCTCTAGTCCATTTCTGACTACAACACGTTATCAACATGCAAAAGCTCATGAATCGTGCGATCTACCTTCATTCTTTACATGATCCTTCGAATCTATCATCTTGCAATGGATTTCATTCTTTACAAGATCCGTCAGATCTATCATCCCGTAATGACTTTCTAAACTCTACATATCCTTCGAATCTATCAGACAAAAATAACTTTCAATACTTTTAGAATCCTTCGATGTAATGTCCCGCTCTGGACGGTGCACTATGTGTGGGCTTTGTGGCTAGTATGACTTAGTCAGACCTAGTCGAGTGGAGAAACCTTTTGGTATCTAATCGATCGGGAAAATGCATAGAGAACATTTTTTATTCATGGATTGGCTTGTGATGGAATAACTCAAAATGTAGTGAATTTTGTCTTGGCGAACGAGCTATATATAAAAGTCTCTTCCCATACATTTTTATTGTAGTTTTTATTGGACGTTTTTGCTGGTTGGTTATGATGAATGTGATTTCGTATTATTTTCGATAACTATTACCCACTTTCATCGATTTTTATTTTGAAATTCTATAAGAAAGAAAGGATAGAAGAAGCGTAATGATCCGATGTTGGTACCATTACAGGAGGACATGTAACTAAGACTTGATCGTTGCGAAGCGATTCACCTACTCGCGACAAATTCTCTAAAAAAAAGTTGGTGATTCTGGCCTTTCTTTCCTTTCTTTCGGAGCTTAACGAAAGAATTATTTATTTACTGGCGACAATTCACAAAGAAGAAGAAGAAGAAGAAGAAGAAGAAGAAGAAGAAAAATGCATGGTACCTTTACATGAAAGACAAAACGACCATATGTGGGGAAGTATAAACATCTTTATGGATCTTGATGAGTTTATTTATGATTATATCAATTTTGAAGATGATCTAGAAACACCATGACTGAAAAAGGGAGTGAAAAATAAATCATGCTAAAAATTGTTACTAGTGGAGATATTGTATTCGATGAAGAAAGCTCACACCAACCGAAAGTTCAAGAAACAAGTTATAAAGGGATAAACAACAAGCATGTGAAGAAGTACAAGATTCTATTACTCCGCTCGTGATGCCAATACCATCTCGATAAGACTCTCCACCATATTCTTGGATGAGAGAATTGCTCCACAGATGAAGAGCTTACAAGAGAATATTGAGGCAATAAATAATCAAAATGATCTAATAAATTTTTGCCTTTTTGCTAATTGTGAACCAATAGGTTATAAATTAGCAATACGAAACAAGAAGCGAAGAGATGCCACATATAAAGAAATGAAAGATATAATAAATAACAATATTTGGGAGCTAGAGACACTTCCATAAAAAGGCAAAAGATAATTGGAGTCAGGTGGGTAATACAAGGCTAAAAAAATGCTAAAGGAGAAGTTGAGAGATACAAGACAAGATTAGTTGCAAAAAGCTACAAGCAAAAAAGCATACATCGACTATATATGATGAGGTATTTACTCTCATTGCTCGATTGGAGGCTATAAGGTTAATAATTTCTTTAACGACACAAAATAAATGGAAATTTAATCAAATGGACGTGAAATCCGCTTTCCTAAATGATAGTCTTGAAGAAGAGTCTATGTGGAACAACATATGGGCTACGAGATAAAAGGACAAGAAGAGAAAGTCTTAAAATTGAAAAAAAAGTCTTATATGGCTTTAAGCAAGCACCAATGGCATGGTATAGTATAATTGATAAATATTTTCAAGATAATAATTTTTCTAAATGCCCACATGAACATGCCCTCTATGTTAAGATGTACAATAATGGAGATATTTTTCTTGTTTGCTTGTATATGAATGATGTAATATTTAAGAGAAAATAGCCCAAAGTTACTTGAAGAGTTCAAGAGCGCTATGGCAAGGGAGTTCAAGATGACCGACGTCGGTCTTATATTTTTCTCACTTGGTATTGAAGTGAAGCAAACCAAAGATGGCATCTTCATCTCCAAAGAAAGCTATGCAAAAGATGTCCTCAAGAAGTTCAACATGAGTATTGCAAGCCCATAAGCACGCCCGTGGAATGTGGAATTAAGTTGTAAAAGAATGAAGAAGGCAAAAGAGTTTATCATACACTTTTCAAAAGCCTTGTTGGAAGCTTGCGCTACTTGACATATACTAGACCAAATCTATATGGAGTTGGACTCATTAGCCGGTATATGGAATCACCAACAACTACCCATTTGAAGACCGGTAAGAGGATTCTTCACTACATAAAAGGTACACTTGACTATGGCCTATTATACTCATCTTCTAATAATTACTAGCTTGTCGAATATAGAGATAGTGATTGGGGCGAAGAGTTTGATGATGGAAAGAATACTAGCATATTTGTGTTTCTTATGGGAGATACTTCTTTTACATGGAGTAAAAAAAAGTGTGACACTATAAACATGTGAGGCCGAATATGTCACCGCTACTTCATGTGTTTGTCATGCGATTTGGCTTCGAAGTATAATGAAGGAACTTCACATGCCACAAGAGGAGGCAACATAGATTTATGTTGATAATAGTTCGGCTTTCGCTTTGGCCAAGAATTTGGTCTTCCATGATAGAAGCAAACGCATCGACACAAGATATCATTACATAAGGGAGTGTGTTGCAAGTTGCAACGAAGGAAGTGCAAATAAAGTATGTGAAATCTCAAGACCAAGTCACTGACATCTTCACCAAGCCACTTAAACAAGATACTTTTTTCAAGTTAAGAAGTCTACTTGGAGTTACAAACCTACTTTTTTCAAGTTAAGAAGTCTACTTGGAGTAACAAATCAAGTTTATTTGTGTCCATACTATTGAGCCCACAAATCTACCATTGGACTTTGTTTTGTCATTAGGCCCTTTTGTTTTATACTTGGTCCAATTTCTAAGAGTTCCCTACCTAGAATGTTGTTGATCATTTTAAAATATCTATCTTTTCGAGATATTCTAATATTATATTTATAAAACAATCTAGAATAATATATAGCTATATTTTAATAAGTGTGAAGAGTATTCGAAGAGTTCTATAAATTGGGGTGCACTGTCTCCATTTTGTACACACCAAACCTTACAAGCTTCTTCCACCAAATCCTTCTCTCTACATTTTATCCCTCTCCAAATTAGTTACTCCTAGCTTGTTGATCTACCAGACTTCCTGCACATTTTTGTCCATAGATTTTTTCTCTTTTTGCTCATTTCATATAGATGTTAATAATTTATGGCACTTGGACTTCCTCAAGTAACAAATTAGTAACCGATGATTATTCAACTAGGTAACTCATGAGTCTACAATTCCTTCAATAAATGCATTAATCTGGAAGACTCTATGCATGATTCCCATTATGAAGGTTGAATACCTACCTATTCCTTATATGACCTTTTCCATGTTCAACCATTCTTAAATTCTAATATCATAATACAATGGAAGTATGGTTCTCTTTGATTGAGTTAATTTCTCCACTCGTTTCAATATTCATTTCCAGAAACAAAATAAAATAGGAGCCCACGTAGTCATCCGAATTATGATTTATTTTGATGCTCCTTTTTCTAAGAACTTTATATTCTTTACTGACTATTTTTGGTTAAACTGTACAAAATGAATTTACCTTAATCCCACACACAAATCTTATATTTATATTAAACCACGTGGAGCCACATACCAACCATGTTTTTAACTCAAGATAGGATGCCTTGCCATGTAGATGCGACATGGCTCTTGAGGTGTCACTTAAGAAGTAGAAATTGTTAGTATATTAGAATATTCTTGGTATATTTGTTGTGATTTTAATGGGATAGCCAAGAGATTATCAATAAAAAAATAATTACTCCAAAATATTCTACATGGTATCAAAGCCCAAATCCTAGCCACCACCTCCCAAACCCTAGCCGCCACCACCGCCACCGCTGCCATACCGCCCGCCACTACCACTGTCGTGCCGCCACCACCACTACCACATCGTTCGCCCACCACCACCGTCGCCGCGACTCCCGCGGAGCCTTCTGCCACGGTTCTGGCGTCTCCCACGGGTCATTCCAGACGTTGACATCGAAGACCTAGATCTGAGGAGAAAAAGACATGAACGGATCTAGGAGAGGATGAAGAGGGTGAACGTGAATCATGGGACAAGTGTAAGGTGATCGAAGAAGAGAATAATCGATGGAGGAGATCATCAAAAAGTTGGACTTTACGGAGGTCGCAACGTTGATGAAGCTGATGAAACTGTCGGCCGGTGAGAGCGCGACAAGAACATTGGCAAAGTTGGAACTTCCATCCATCGATCTGAAGCTTGATGGACCGGCCACCTACCTGAGTTGGTCACGACGGGTGAGGAGAACCCTCGTAGGGAAGAACCTAGAGGGTTTCTTGTCAGGAGAGAAGATAGAGCCGGATGATGGCTCGAGAGGACGCGACGAGTGGAAGTCCACTCATATGGTGGTATATATTTGGCTCATCAATTCTTTAGTCCAGTCGATCGCTGCCACAGTGGATGGCCTTGAGATGGTGTAAGACATGTAGGAGAAGTTGTGGAGAACCTACGATGGTATGGGGAATAACTTGAGGGTTTTTCAGATCAAGGGGGAGATCGACGACACCATACAAGGAGAGAAGACGGTACATGAGTATGCCACAGAGTTGGAGCGTCTGTGGTTGGATTATGATCACTTCTCAGATCGGGCGAGCTGCGAGGACCCAAAGTGTAAGGAGAGACAGGTATGTCTGCAGGAGAGGACGATAAAGTTTCTTAAGGGGTTGGCCACAGTGTTTGCTCAGAGGACATCACTACTTCTAGCCCAACTGAAGATTCCTACACTTGAGGAGGATATCTTAGCCATGATTCAGGAGGAGACTCGTATCAAGCAACAGACATGAACTGGTGGTCCTCCTGAAGTAAAGACAGCACTGGCGGTTACCAATTCAGGCCGCACAAGACCTAAGGGAGACTTCCGACAGTGTTACAACTACGGAAATGTAGGTCATCTGAGGTATGCTTGCACCAAACCACCCAAGAAGGGAGATTCAGGTGGCAAACATGGACAATTTGTACGATGTGGCCATGGTCGACGGGGTGGTTGAGGAGGTTATCGGGCGAACCTGCTGGTAGTAGAAGGCAAGAAGGGAGCTAATGGTGCCTATATTAAGGAGGATCAGGCACTACTGGGCATGCTGGAAGTACTCAGGAGAAAGTAGAGAGCGTCAAGTGATGGAGACAAGAGGAGTGGAACTGATGAGGCGTCCACCTCAGTCTTCGCCAGAGGAAACGTTGCCATATATGCCCATCCATCGGAAGGTACTGATGACTCACTCGCCCTTGCGTCTATGTCTTCCCTTAGATCGTCGGACTGGATTGTCGATTCAGGTGCATCTCGACACGTGACTGGGAGTACTAGTAAGTTCTCTTCCTGCACTCACCTAGCATCAGTAGACAGCATTCAAACAACCGATGGTACTTTTCAGCCAGTGGTCAGTAAGGGTACTGTCGATTGTACAGGTTCAGTAAGATTATCCAATTTTTTACATACTCGTTTTCCAGTCATTCTTTTGTCCATTAGTTCTATAATCCTACAACTAAAATACATTGTCTCTTTTGATATTCCTAAGGTGATCTTCCAGGAAAAGAAGACGGAACGAAGACTTGGGACTGACACTTGGCATGATGGACTGTGGTACCTGGATCGGAAAAGACTGGATTCGACATTGGTGTCTATGGCAGAAAGAGCAGGAATAGGAGGACCAATGATGAGTATCGAGGATACACTGATACTCTGTCACAGGCGGTTGGAGCACTCCTCTTTTGGTATTTTGAGTAGGTTGTATCAATCTATTTATGAGAAGGCAAACAAGGAGAAACTAGTATGTGATGCATGTAATTTAGGCAAACTTACTAGGAGCTCATTTGTTGGTGAAGGCCATAGGAGCTCTTCTATTTTTGATATTATAAATTCTGATGGCAGGGGGTCGTGCGCCACAACTACTATGAATGGTTACATATATTTCGTCTATTTTATTGATTGTTCCTCTCGTATCACCTGTTGTATTTGATGAAGAATAAGAGTGAGGTCTTTGCCTGTTTTCGGGACTATCATAAAAATATCCAGACTCAGTACAGAGCAGTGGTGAAGGTACTGGGATGGAAGTCTCCATGTGAGATATTGTAAGAAAATAATAGTGAGATATTACAATGGAACAAAGTATACCAACAAAGCACTTGAGGAATACCTGTCAGCCCAAGGGATACAAAATCAGACCACCTGTGAATACACACCACACAGAATAGAGTAGCAGAAAGGAAGAACAGACACCTTCTGGAGGTGGCAAGGAGCATGATGATCGCCATAAATGTCCTACAGAGTCTGTGGGGGCATGCAGTATTGACAACAGCTCGATTGATTAACAAGATGCCCTTGAAGGTACTGGGATGGAAGTCTCCATGTGAGATATTGCAAGAAAATAATAGTGGGATACTCCCACTAAAGGTGTTTGGTTGCGTATATTTTATAAAGGAAAATAGATCGTCTGTTGGAAAACTTGACCCCAGAGCAGTCAATTGTGTATTCGTGGACTATTCAGCGACTCAGAAGGGGTACGTGTGCTGGAGCCCAGTAGAGAAAAAAAAATTGTGAGCATGGATATTCACTTCACATCCATGAGCAACACACCTGATACTGAGAGTATGAGGCAAGAGAGGGAGATTGGTGAGAGTGTGGTGACCGATTTAGGAGTATGGCATGGAGGAACGTTTGAGGAGGATCATGAGTTACTTACCTACAACAGAAAAGGAAAGCAAACTGCAGGACCAGTACCTATAGTGCCAGTGCCAAGTCCCTTGTCTGCATCTGTCTCAACTCCTGAGACACCTACACAACCACCACCAGATTTTTCTTCAGGTGATATCATTCTTCCTACTCCTCCCACACCATTATCAGTACGGAGGACCACTCGCAGCAATGCAAAAAATTCTCCTGATAGATATGGTTGGGACCTTGCTCAGTTTGTTTCATATAATAACATCTCTTCTTTTCATGGAGCATTCATTGCATCTTTGGATAGTATTACTATACCTAACAATTGGCAGGTTGCCAAGAAGGATCTAAAATGGAAAGTGGCAATGCACGAGGAGTTAGGCGCTCTTGAGAAGAACCACACTTGGGAACTGGTAAAACTACCAGAGGAAAAGAGGACAGTCGGATGCAAGTGGGTCTTTACTGTAAAACAAAATCCAGATAAAAAAGTAGAGCGCTACAAGGCTCGACTAGTGGCGAAAGAATACAGTCAGGCATACGACATTGACTATGATGAGACCTTTGCACCAGTGGCGAAGATAAGCACCGTCAAGATCCTAATTTCTTTGGCAGCGAATGGTGGATGGAAGCTACACCAACTGAATGTGAAGAATGCGTTTCTTCATGGGAATCTAGTAGAGGAAGTGTACATGAAGATACCACCAGGATTCTGCACCTATAAGATAGTGGACAAGGTCTGCAGTTTGAAGAAGTCCCTCTATGGACTGAAGCAGTCTCCTCGAGCGTGATTTGACAGATTCAGGAGGACGATGATAGGGATAGAATATCAGCAGATCAATGCTGATCATACTATGTTCTTTCGTCGGAGTAGAGGCTACATCACCATGCTTGCGGTGTATGTGGACGATATGATTATCACAGGTAATGATGAGCAGGAGATTGTCCGACCCAAGGGGAAGCTTGGCAAGGAGTTTGATGTGAAGGACCTTGGCCTTCTTCGGTAGTTTCTTGGGATTGAGATTGCTCGAGAAGCAGAGGGGATTGTTCTTTCTCAGAGTAAGTATGCGTTTAACCTTCTCACAGAGACAGGGATATTGGGATGTAGACATGCAGCAACGCCGATCAACCAGAGGTTCAAGCTGTGTGCTGAGGCTGGAGAACCAGTAGACCGAGACAGATATCAGAAATTGGTGGGCAAGTTGATCTATTTGAGCCACACACGTCCTGATATCTGCTTTGCAGTAAGTATTGTGAGCCGCTACATGCATGACCCAAGGAACGGTCATATGAACGCAGTGTACCAAATTCTGAGATACTTGAAGAGTGCCCCCGGAAAGGGGTAGATATTCAGGAAGAATGATCACTTGAGCATCGAGGGCTACTATGACTCTGACTGGGCTAGCTGTACTGATCACAGGAGGTCTACCTCGGGCTATTGCATATTTGTAGGAGGCAACTTGGTCTCTTGGAGGAGTAGGAATTAGTCGATGGTGGCCAGATTGACAGCTGAAGCGGAGTACAGAGCTATGGCCTTGGGAGTTGCAGAGCTGCTATGGATGAAAAGTATGTTGGTGGAGCTGAAGCTGGATCAAGGAGCCAAAATAAAGTTGTGGTGTGACAACCAGTCAGCCATCAGTATCGCCAACAATCCAGTGCAGCATGACAGGACCAAACACATCGAGATCGATAGGTTCTTCATCAAGGAGAAGTTCGACCGTGGACTACTGGAGCTAGGTCATGTTCCAACTAAGGAGCAGGTAGCAGACAATATGACCAAGGGACTTAGCTCTGCAGATATGATTAGAGGATGTGACAAGATGGGCTTAGTAAATATCTTTCGCCCATCTTAAGGAGGAGTGTTGGTATATTAGAATATTCTTGGTATATTTGTTGGTATATTAGAATATTCTTGGTATATTTATTAGGATATTAGAATATTCTACAGGAGATTTTAATGGGGTATTAATGTAAGATGAAGGGTTGTAAGGTTATAAATAACAAAGAGATTATTAATAAAAAAACAATTACTCCAAAATATTCTACAGAAATTATTTATTATTTTCTTGTAATTGAAATAATTGCCTGAGATATGGGATTATATAAATCATTCATTACACGATTAATAGGATATATAGGGAATGCGAAAAATATAAGTGAATACATGGTGTTTCATATCATCGTCCTACAAAGCAAACAGAATAAACAATACGTACTGGTGCACACACAAACAAACACACGAATAAATTTAAATAACTACGTGTATGTGTGTGATTACTTCATTTAATAAATCATTGGGATATTACCTATCTTGAATAATATGCAAATGTATGTTTTAACAACAGTAGATTGCCCTGAAGAAATTGTTAAATTTATTAAAGAATATATATAAAACATTATTCAATACAATTGCAGTTGATATCCATATAACCGAAAAGTTTACTGATAAATCTAAACCCTCTTCATTTAGGCTAGTTAAAATGCTATTACCTTCTTACGAAGTTCTTCCATTTGGTCCAGCATTATCTGTGTCTGTTCAAAAAGAACAAGTATGCTTCAGTTAATTAAAAATGAAGGAATACCTCGACTTCCTAAGTGTTCATAAACTTTATACGTTACCAAAAAGGGAAAATAAAGTTGTTTATGATCTTCAACTGTATTGCAACTAAGAAGATAATAGACGATTGGGTAATGTCAGAAAAATGGAAGATTCGGATCTTAGGAACCGATAAAATCAAGATAGAAAGAGAGAGGAAGAAAAATAAGGACTTACCGAAATTCTCAGGCATATGATACTTGAGTAATATTTACTGCTAATAGCTAAATATAAATATCTTGGATTCATCGATCCAAGTGCTCCTTTATGAGTCTCGAAATTGAATGTGTATATATAAAGCAAGACAACCATAACAATTATGGCCAAATCGACATTTGGTAACACAGCAGTACTATTAACTGAATAGTTCATATTCGAAAAGATGTACCTGATGTCATGTTTATATGAACTACTGAGCTGGTTTGAAGGACACGAGTTTCAGTTCATAATATATCAAGTAATATTATGTTGCACTAACAAGAGAAGATGAATGCAGTGCATATGCTTATATCAATCAATATACATTTTTTTATATCAATCAATATACATATGTATCCACTATCCAAGGAACTCAAAAAAGAAAATGAATCATGTGCTTGTATGATATTGTTTCTAGTTTTAGACACAAACAACATCAACACTGATCAAAGCCTTTATTCTATATTGTTTGTTTCCATGTAAGTTACATATTCTATAAATTTATTAGCAAATGGAGAACAAAATCAAAATTACATGTAACTGTAAGTGGCAAGCCAAGGAAGCAGCAACCTACAATTGTAATTCAACATATTATGTCGTCAGACTGCACACTGCAGTGAGCCTGACTGCTATATGTAATCAAAGAGGCTAATTTCTTATTTATTGTGAATAGTGTTCCAAATATTTCTTGCTTGTCCTTATTGGCCTACTCGAGAACTCATTGATTTTACTTGCAGCAAATGATGTGGAAAAAAAATCATGGCATTTAATTTCATGCTAAATAATTCTTCCAGACAAGAACATATACCAACATGTTGGAAAGTAGCATGGACTACGCATGCACAAATATAGAAAGTCGAATTATATTAGTTTCATAGATTCTCAATCAGACATGTCAGGTGCCGAACATATACCAGTTGCACGATTCATTGCAAACTTCTTGTGTGCCTAGCAATTTTATTGTATGATACACATTCTCAAACTTTGTACGTATGTTTTTCTACTGTTGGAACCACAGGATCATCATTTTCTTCTTACCACTTGGTATTTTACATATATGGTGTTATTTAATTAAAAATCAAGATGGTTATATAGTTATAAATAAGTTTGTTAGAATAAATAGAATCGGTTAAAATATCACTCTAGAAGATGGTTCCGCGGCAGATTATAGTTGATGTTGCAAACCTTTCTCTGCCTAGCTTGTGACAGAGCAGACTCAAGTTGACGTTCCAATTGCTGCAATTCTTTCACACTCAATGGTCCAAGGTCTTCTCCAAGCAAATGCCTAATATGTAAATTACTTGTCACTATCTTCCACTTGACATTCATATTAGACATTCATAGTAAATAACAAGAAAATAGTGTTGGAGTAAGACTAAGAAAACTGACCTCTGAGAGCGCTGTAGAGACTCAAATTTTGCCTTCAACTTAGACACTTCTTGATACCAGCTCTGCATTGTGTACCAAAACCAAGAAAACTATTTTCACTGAATATAATTCCATTAGAAGATTTATTCCTTCAATAAGAGCGTGCTTATACAGTGTATATATGAGTGGAGAGAGTATCAATATGCTGGCATAAAAATATAACATGAAGATATTGCTTTATGTAAGTTCTAGCTAACTGAAGAATAATAAGATGTAGGTTCAAATATCACTGCCAAAAAACTATTTGCCTGAGATTTACATAACTCCATTTTAGCAACAATCTTAAAAGCCCGTTATCTCTAGGGAAAAATATGCTTAGAGGATCATCAAATATATAATATCTTCAGCCAAATTGTCGACTTCAAACACTATTCCACGATCAATTAAAGAGTCCAATGATGCCAGATATTACTGTTAACAAAGCACAAATCTAGGATATTTGCTAAATATAGATAGCAAACTCAGAGAATGGAATAAATCAAGGATATGCTAAATGGGTTGCGTAGATTAAGAGTTTCCTAATTATAGATTGCACAAGTTAAGGATTTGTTAATAGTTGTATAGACTCTTTGCTACATTTACAAAGGTTGTCAAGTACAACCTACACATAATTTTACGAGTGCTTGGTTACAATGGGTTGTTGGGTTAATGTCTTGTACAGTAATCTATAGTTCATCTGGATTAGTTGTAGTTTGAAGTCTATCAGGATTAGTTTTAATCAACTCGACATATCAGGTAATCTAGTGTTAATTGTGATCGGACATATATATGGATGCAAATTAGTACTAGGGGAGATAGAAAATAGATCAATAGCTACAGCCATAACGTTAATAGAAGTCCTTGAGAAAGTTCAGCCTTGTGTTAAAGGAAGAAGTATATTCATCTTTGGCCGGAGGTGGTAACCTTCCGAACCACTTAACTTATTTGTGCTTGCAATATTGTCTTTGTTATTATACAGGCGTTTTTTATCAAGAACACATAACAATAAAGCATAAAATTTAGCTTTTGGTATACAGATGTGCAGAATTGTTTATTATTTATCTCAAGAATTTTTGCAACATATGCCAAATTGAAAATTCCAAGTGATATGCTTATAAGTCCAGGACTGGTCCAAAGTTTTTGGATCTATATCTTGGTCTCTATTATTTGTATGAAATTTAGAGTCGTTGCAAAGATTTGGTACACTTTGTCATAAGCTACTTTATGCATTGCCAATGATTTGTACAATTGTATTAGTACAACATATGAACAATTTCTACTTGAAACAATGTACTATTGTATAACTTTGAATATCGAAGACCTAATATAAGAACAATATAACTCAAACCTGTGTTTCTCGATCAGCAATAGCAGCATCCTGAGATGTGTAACAAGTACGCTGGTATCGCTCAAGTGTTTTGCTTGTACTAAAAAAAAAAGGTATTTAGCATACTTCAGGACAGTAAGCAAAAACACTATTTTGTTCATTGGAGGAAGACTATTGTTAGCGTAGGGAGCATGCAGATATATCAAAACGTTATTGCGGATCAGTGTGTCATCTAATGCTACAATACTCAAACATGATTTAGAAAATTAACAAAAAAAAAACAAGGTGAAACATAATCTATGATTCTACAAAGTCATCTTCCTCAAATAAGACATATGGACAAGTTATATTTCACGTACAATAAAGAACAACTCCTAGTGTTTATAAACATAAAATAGTAGAGTAATATTATTTCATATGTGCAAATGCAAATATCAAGCACATTAGGATTTTAGAAGCCATGTAATTGTAAAAAAGAGCAACAGTTATATAGGGTTTTGCCCATTCACCTTGCAATCTTCTCCCACAAAAAGCTTCTAGAACTACAGATAGGCCCAAAGGAACTTTGAGCGAGGCTATAAAAGATATGATATAGTTTTTATTTATGTTAAAGAGGACATGGCCGTTAAGTTACTGAGTTGAATGGAAGAAAATGATTCAAGTAGTCGACCGTAAATATTTGGGAAGGCTTATTGTTGTTGCTGCAACTGAGCAGCAGAGTATGTTATAACTTTTGATCTTGCCCATCATCTTCAAACAGTAGAACATAGCAGGAAGTATAACTTATCATTCCCTTAGAGTATCAAGTATGGGACATCATATATCACAAGTATAGTAACCTTTTTCATAAATCATAAAAACTCAATTGTCCTCTTAGGTAAGATCAGGATGAATTTGATTCAAATATAACAAAATTTCAATGTGTAAAAAAAAAAAAGTAGCACATGAGAAAAATATTAAGGTAGTAAGATTAGGTTGAATTTATGTGATACAATAACTTGGTCATTCCTTGGACATGACTAGTTAAAAATGGCAGCGGTTGTTAAACATAGGGTACTCTAAATCTCTACTCTACTCTTATAATGAGGCTTGAAAATAGTTCAAAATTGAGCCGTATAAGTCGTATGTAAATACTCTACTAACTTTTTTTTTTAAATATCTAATTATTTAACTACCTAATATTATTTATTTATAAATAAAAATTCTAATTCAAGTGGTTAAGGTGAGAGGTATTTTTCTTGGTTGGTTGAGTTCGATTCCTCAAACGACAGTGTATTTATAACAATTTCATATTAAAAAAAAATTTAACATTTTTTTACGCACGTGCACATTACTAGTTAATTATAAAAGGTAACCATATGGCAAGAACAAAGACTAGCGATGACAGACTATTATTCACTGTTAACCATCCCTTCTTAACCTTTATTTATGTTCAAAGGACTACAACCATGATGTTGCAAGCAGTCACCTACGCACTTAGTAGGATTATTTATGTGATTATAAATGTTTCTATTGCTTATACAAGTCCTCGTCTAGGTGGCCTTCTGGACGTGCAAATTAGCATGTAATCAAAAGTCTAGGCATTTATTAACTGTCTTGTGCGTACACTACTAAAATACAGTGATTTAGCGACAAAAAATTAGCGACGGACACTATCCATCTCCAAGTAGCGACGGTTCACCGTCGGTTGGACGACCAACAGCTACCATTTGCGAATTAAACAACTATTCGTTGCTAGGACATCGCCAATTAGTAGCTAGATCGTCACTAGTTTGCGCGGTCAAACGCGAAAATAACTCGGGTAAACATGGCGACGGTCTTGCGACAGATATTGAGTCGCGGACACGTCGCCTAGATTGTTTAGTTGTAGCGACAGATATGGACGCCGCATATCCGTCGTCAAGTTCTGTGCCCTAAATTATATTAATTAGGCGGTCGATTGAAATTTTCATTTCAATCGACCTTGCCTCTCTCCTCTCGCCGGCGTGCTCCCCTCCGGCCCGTGCTTCCCTCTCCTCCGCTCCCCTCTCGCCGTGCTTCTCTCTCCTCCTCTCCACTGTAAGTCTTCCTCCCTTCTCCTCCCTCCGTTCCCCTCTTCGGTTTGTACTGTTACTGCCCACACTCTAGGGTGTACCATTTGGGGATAATTTATGTGATAATTTATTATTATTACTCGACATTTGGGGGTAATTTTTGTGATAATTTCTTGCTACCACTCTAGGTGTTTGTGTTATGGCTTATGTATATTTTAGTGTATGTGTTTGGGAGTTTGATAGTATGGGAGATGTGTTGTGTGCACAGAGGTTGGTGCAGAAGTGTGGGTAGATACTGGCTGTTGAAGGCCTTGTACAATGAGTATTTTGGGGGAGTCGGGTTCAGACAAGGGGTGCAGTGCACTTGGATACTACAAGTGCAGACCTGTGCATATGTGTGCACAGGTGAAGAGGGGAACAATGCTCAGTCATGCAGTTGGTTAGGTACTAGTTGGGGACAGTGTTTTGTTAATTGCAGTGGTGTATTAGATCATAGTGTATCAGATCTTAATGATTGATTGTTGTGATGTATCAGTGGTAGAAGGGGGCATACAGGAAGTTAGATATAGGGCTTGGACTATGAGGTTGAGCAGGTGCTCTATGAGTGTATCAGTAGTGTGATACATGTGATGGAGAAGGACAGGGAGGATAGTACTCAGGTTGTGTCTACAGGCTTGGAACACGGGTTCCAATTAAGTACAAATGCACTGATGTAAGGGAAGAGGGGGAGATCTATGATACCCTCTAACTATAGGATACTCCCATGATACACATTCTCTTCATCCCCAAACACAACTAAAACTATAAGAACACATCTAATATATACACTAGAGTCTAGATAACACAATTAATAGCTACTACAAAGTCATATGGAGAATTTGGATTACTTCTCTAGGAGGCAAGGACTTGACCCAATAACGGTGAGGCATAGTCCATGCAGCCATTTGACTAGCGAGGTAGAAACCATGCAACCGTAGATAACATTGACTGTCCTTCGGCCCCCATCCCTCGGCAATGATGACACCATAACCCATCACTATATTTTATATTATGAGCTGATGTCTTAGCATTACATTATGTGGGTTCATCTTAATTCTGTTATATCCTTCAGATACTACATTTGATATGAAAATATACTACACTGATGTACAGAACTTAGATGATTCACACTAATGTATGCTATAATAAATTTTGGGTAGTGTTTTGAGCCATCGATAACTGAATTCATGTCGATACTATGCCAAAAGGTATCATATTGAACAAATGTCGATGTTGTAACTTTCACCTGTTTCTCTACTTTCTGCTATGGTAGAATACGCAAAGTATGAATTACAATGCTTTTAGAATGCACATCTAATGTCGTATGTACATCTAATTGCTTTTGTGTATTTTATCTTACGATACAGAATTTTCCACACCCACCAAATAATGGATCGTTACTTGGTTGATCGTACGTGGATGTACAGGAGCCAACACGAGAGCATGATTAGTCTGAGTGATAATTTTAAGGCAGGCATTGAAGTATTTCTTATGTATGCCATGAGCAAACCGGCTTACATGGATGTTGTACTGCCCCGCTCCGCGTAGGCACTATGTGCAAGTGATATTGCTTTTCTTGATCGAGCGAAAGCTTTCTCGAAGAGTTTTCGATCGAACCACAAGACGATTGATCTAAGTGAGTGGGCAGAACTTTATTCTCTGATTCTTGTACGCCTTAATAATGAATCTGAGTTTTTGCAATGCTTGTTTGCTTCTTAAGATAATGTCCACATTGGAAATGATAGA
This sequence comes from Iris macrosiphon, assembly GCA_036927795.1. NCBI lineage: Eukaryota > Viridiplantae > Streptophyta > Magnoliopsida > Asparagales > Iridaceae > Iris > Iris macrosiphon. The sequence continues at coordinate 156,708,697 of JAYESA010000014.1, forward strand.
ACGAGAACCTGCATACTTAACAAGAGAACTTGTATGCTTGTCTAAAAAAAGAGATAGAACCTTGCTATGCTAAGTCAAGATAGAAAAGAAATATTGCATGCTTAGTTACACAGACACCGCTATCAAACGAACTCTTGCCATGCTAATAAGATAAGTAAAAAGGAATTGCTTGAACAAGTCCCTTTGTCATATGCTAAGTAAGAGTAGAATTGCATGATTTAGTAAGAAAAGATAGAAGAACTACTATCATGCTAGCATACATGGAGTTTTCTTGCCTATTTTCTATCATACTAAAGAGATAGATATTGCATGCTAGTTGTTATGAAATTGATATTGTGCTTGCTAATATATGTTTTGCTTGCCTATTTTGCTATATCGAACTGCTATAAGTCTTTGATTCATATAAGTAGAGACTAATAGTGCACCCTGAGGTACGGTCCTTATGATCTAGTAGGGTGTGCTATTAGTTGTGTGAAAGAAGAAAGATGTGTTTTGCTTGACAAGATATATTTTGCTTGATCATTTGTTTGCTTGCATTATAGATGATTCATGTCATTGCATTGGTCTCGGACAACTTGTGCACAAGGTTTTGTCTCTCGAACGGTTCCTGGGGCACTGGAAATCGCTCGGTCCGGAAGAGATTTTTGTTTCACCTTGAGGATATGGTCCTACGGGGTCTAGTGGGGTGATGTGTCTATTAGTATTGTGCGGAACCCATTATGTCACAGCTGCTAGTACTCGTGTATGTTGGTGAAGAGCTGAACCTTTAGTCACAGCTGCCGATACATGCGCGTGCTAGTGCAGAGCTGAACCTTGAGTCACCGCTGCTAATCATAGGGCTACCAATGGACCATCATGTAGTTAAGGCGCATGCTAGGTTAGCCTTCATGCACACCTAACTATTTGATGCAGAGACGGACAGGGAATAGAATATATATATTTATGCAAATTGTTGCTAACTTGTATGTCTACTGCAGGAATAACCGTTCAGCGAAGGGTAAGAATCACCGAATAAATGAGGCATTAATTTTTAATTATGCTTTGAATCTCGTTTTGTCCCTAGACTTGTATGTTTCACTTGAAGTTTCACTGCTGCCCCTTTGAAATGAATTGATCAGTCCACTAGAATAACTTGTGTTCTTAAAGAGTTAGTAAATATGGTGCACGATACATGATGCGCACTGCACGATAGAACACTATCTCGGTTGATGCTTAAATGTTTGAATATGCAAAACTGTTTTCAAAGCTATGTTTTCGAAAGAAGTAAACTGACTTTAACCCTGTGCAGTATGAAATGAACCTAGGTAAAAGTAGCAAGATCACTAGTAATATAATATTTTGTCACATGCTTACTTAGTGTTGGTTTCAGGAAATATTGCTTTTGTTCGTTGATTTTATACTCATCAGTACTTTCTCTGAAGTGTTGATTCACCAACAGTTTGCTTATTAGCAGGTGTTGGATCGTCCGAGGAAGCGATAGTCGTACCTCATCCCCAGGACCCAAAAATCTGGTTTCGATGCCTTAAGCCGTATCGATGTTTTGAGCTGCTTTCGTATATACGGATGTAATATATGGAACGATGTTAATGATTTCGAGAGTGCTTGAGCGATTTTAACCTCGACTTAACCCCGCTTGTAACACTTTTGATTATCAATAAAGATGTTTACTTTCTTATGTCATTGTGTTATTTACTTTTCTGCAAAATATACTGCTGCTTTCGTCTTGAATAGCTTACTTGTCCTTGTTCAAGCTTTGGCCATGTACAAGCACAATTTAGGCTTGTACGGCATCGCGCCCATACGAGGACGGTCGGTCCCGCAAGAACCCAAGCAAGGATGAATAGCCCCTGCAAAATTGGGGCATGACAGATGGTCCAAAAATCAAGTATCCATGTGCTCACTGTCGTAATAGACATTACGAAGAAGTGGTAATTGTGAGGAAGCATCTGACCCTTTAGGGTTTTGTACGTGATTACGACTTGTGGGCATCGTAAAGTAAACTTTATGCAGAAAGACAATCTGCTTTTTTGTGGATGTTGCTACGGATGTTGACATCGAAGATAATATAGACTATGTTGAATATGGAGACTACAACTTGGCACGAGATATGGTGTATGATGCGGCAGGGCCTAATTTTAATCTGGAGGATCGAATCCCGATGCAAAGGAGTTCTATAATATGTTTAAGGATGGAGATAATCTTATATATCCTGGTTGTGAGACTCACTCAGTATTATCGATAGTGATGCACTTATTGAACATAAAGTCTGATTTTAACTTATCGTAAGTTTGCTATGATCGGATCGCACAATTAGTCAAAGAGGTGTTACCGAAAGAATCGAAAGAGCTTCCTAAAAACTTCTACAAATCAAAGATGATGATCCGACAGCTCGGACTGGGTACGAAAAGATAGATTGTTATCGCAACTATAAGGAGAATGAGGACAAAAAAAGATGCAGTTTCTGCCACGCGGATCGTTACAAGCCAGTTCGGGAAAAAGAAAAGTCAACTAGAATAAAACGATGTCCGTACAAGTACATGTATTACTTGTCGATCATGAAGCACTTACAGAGGATGTATATGTCCCTTAATACAGCAGAACACATGACGTGGCATAACGAGAAATGTACAAAGGATGATGAAGAATTGTTGTATCCTTCCGATGGAGAGGCATTGAAGCATTTTGACCGATGTTATCCGAATTTTGTTGCGGAGCCTAGAAATGTTCGATTGGCGCTATGTTCTGATGGCTTCGCTCCTTTCGGACAGTCGGGATCTCAATACTCCTGTTGGCCGGTAATTCTCACCCCTTACAATCTACCACCATAGATGTGTATGAAGACTCCTTATATGTTCTTCACAGTTATCATACCTGGTCCCAAAAATTCAACGAAGAATATCGATATATATTTGCAGCCGTTGGTGGATGAACTAAAACAGCTATGGGAGTTGGGCGTCACGACCTACAATATTTCAAAAAAACAAAACTTTCAGATGAGAGCTTCACTTATGTGGACTATCAATAATTTTTCTGCATATGGTATGTTATCGGGATGGAGTACCCACGGCATTAAATCTTATCCGAAATATATGGGAAAGAGTATGGCGTTCCATCTTAAACATAGAGGGAAAGCCTCATTCTTTGACTGTCACCGTCAATTTCTACCCGCGTCACATCCTTGAAGACGATGGAGTACCCACGTCAGTTGTAATGATCGTTCGGAGTATGAGATAATATTTGGAGACGGTGCATGCAGAACATGTTGTGATTGAAGACAAGTTAGAGTTTGGTAAGTTGAGCTCGGACGACACAAATAAGAATTCAGAAATAGTTGGATGATAAGACCTTGCAAAGGAACTTCAATCGTCAAGAGCTGTGAAGGAACAGGAGGACGACAGACCAAATCGACATCTCGCTCATGCCTTTCCTTCAAAAATCTCACGTTGCATTGGGCCCCTTCAAACTCTGAAAATATCTCTTATTGCGCTTTGGACGCGCAAGGACTTGAAGCTTGCATGGTTTGGGCTATCGCTAGAGAATGGATTGAGTAGGAACATCAACTGATTTGAGTCAGGTGGAGAGATCGCCAGTGGGAAATCATCATATTTGAAAATAGCGCTTGTGCAAATGAGTCATGGGATGAACGTCAGAATCGGTTCAGTCGAGAGTGGAGCGATGAATGTCTCAGACATGAAGATACCCTTGTAACTTGTCCAAATTAGCTATCGCTAAGCTCGGCTGAAATGCATGTATTTCGGGGATGCCTTAAATATGTGTATGATTCAAACTAAGCAATATGTTCACTTCAAATTTAGCTGCAAGGAGGTTATGGGAATATGGAATTGGTGTGCAAGCGTTCAGCACGAAGCGAAGATGATGAGTCTGGATCAATGGAATATGAGTTGTATGGAGCAGAGTTATGAAATGGTCAAGAGGCATACGAGAAAGGAATGGAAACTGGTTCGGTTCGAGGACAAACCTTATTCCAAGTGGTATATTATGTAATGTCCCACACCCGCTCGGTGCATTACTCTGAGATTTGGGAATGGAAGAGGTATTGATTCAAGTTGGTTTCCTTGTGCAGATAGTGTACAGAGTTCAGTGAGATCAGAGCAGTGCCTCGTACGGACTAAGGCATGGACGTCATGCTATAGAATTAGGTCTTCTTTCAGAGCAGTGCTGGGATAGCGGGATTGGAGCAATAATATCGTCTTTCTTAGTCCGATCAGTCGAATGATTTGGAGAGAATGACCTGCTCGCACGGTCATACCAATTGAGTAGATCGTTCTTTGCATCGGACCACAGATTCAAGAAATTGGTCGTATCGGCAAGGTAGAGCGCTTAGCGGATTCAGACTCGGTGAGTGGGCTCTGTCCCTTCTCCTCTACTCCTTCATGCCTAATAATATGGAACACACGTAATGGTTTAAACACTTGGACTGGAATATTGAAAACACCACACTGTGGCGTGCATAGAAGTACGTCATTTGAATGGATATAATTTATGGCTTGAGTTGGACTTACGTTTGGGCAGTTGGGACTTTGAGTGGATTATCTTGGTTGGAACATCGAGGCACTTCAGCGAGCGAGCAAACGTGCATCCGTGAACAAGTATCGAGTTGGACGCTTTGTCAAACAAAGCATGCAGTTGCGGTTCAAAATTGGGCAACTATACTGGAGAGGGCATTGTGCCACGGAGATTTTGGAGCGAGGTATGTTGCACATAATTGGAGCACTGTGTCGAGAAGCGGAATAGTGCCTAATGGAGATAATTTGAGAATGGTACCTTGAGCTATAGTTGGAGAATGGTTATGGTGATTAGATGGATCGGGGCGAGTATCGTTTGGTGGGACGAGAAGGCTCGATTCTCTCGTCATACCTACTTGGTAGAGTATTGCATTGGTCATGGACAATCTGTTGCACACAAGGTTTGGTTTCCTCGAACGGGATAGGCTCCGGGCACCAGGACAGTTTGGCTATAGAGGAAACAAATGGTAACATGCTTTGAGCACGGTACTTGCAGTTCGAGACCACCAGGCGGACTAGCTACTCAGCGCTGGATCGGATCAAAATGCAGTTGGATAGTCCTTTATGGCTTGGCCAGTGACCTTCATATAGATAAGAGTTGGTTCAGTTTGAGTTTATACATTCGTGTAGGCGACGGCGCCACCTTGCCTTGGGCAAGTATGTGCGCATTGTCACTCCCCATTCCCAGTATATGTATTGGGAGCGTATTATTTTCGCTTGTATGTTATTTATTTGATTTCATGAGACTAGACCCATTCTTTAGTTTGTCTTGGTTCTTAGTTTATGGTTTGGGTTGATTTGGTAATGAGTTTAACCCATGGTCTAAACCTCAAACCCTAACTATATAACCCAACTTTTTTCTCTCTTCCTCTTCATTCTTTCTTTTCTTTCTCTCTTTTAGGTTTTTCCCTCCCTCCATAGGCAAGTACACCTTGCATAAGAAATAGAAAAAACCCTCCATATTATTAGTCTATTATGTTTATTGTGTGATTTTAAGCATGTTTAGAACTTGGTATTTTTGGATTTGGTGGTTGAAATGCTGTAGATCTGGATTTTTATGAGTATGGGTGTTCTTGAGTTTTTTCTTGGTTTTGATCTTCAAAAACTTATTGTTTTCAAAAATGTAATGTTTTATGTTGAAGAGCATTTGATTTTGAGTGGTTTAGAACTTTACTTTGCCGGATTTGGACCCCAGACGAAGTTTTCATGGAAAAAACCCAACTTTCGGTTTGGAGTTTCCGCTATGGCCAAGCTAGCTGTGGAGAAGATGAAGCTCCATGCACCGAGCATTCAGCATGCATCCATTTTGTTGGCGCATAGCAGAAGGACATATGCGCTCTGAAACTCGAGCTTGAAAAAGCTAAGTGTCAGAACTTTTGTGTTGTCTCACCTGAGCACATGGAAGTCATCTATGCGGCCATGAGTTATGCGCCCCCTTTTTTTCTTTGGACGCATGACTCAGCCCTGTCCAGTCACTTTTGATTATTTTTTCTTTTCTCCTGACACACTTTATTGCTTGACACATCCATCATTTCAGTCACTTCACTGACACTTTATTTATTGTCCGTTACTTCGACACTTGTCCTGAAGAGTAGACTTTGCCTCGTTTATGCGCCCCTGACTTCATGTGACCCTATGCTCCCCTGATCCTATGTGTTCCTAACTCTATGCGACACCCTGAGTATCTGCTTGTTTGGTTCATGCACATGACCTACATGCATACAACTTTATGCGCGTGTTATCCATAGTGACCTCATGCATACACATAGTACTTTCATAATATGTTCACTAATTTTATTTGCAATGTTTCTTATTCTATGTGGTTGATTCTAGTAATGCTTGTGTCTTGATTCTAAGAAAAAATGGACTAAAATTTTTTGTGTTGACCAAACCGAGTAGTAAGTGACTAACCAGCTATGTGCATGGCATAAGCTTCGTGTTACAAAGCAATAAAGAATCATGTGACCCAATGTATAATTGGTAATTGGACTTGAATACTGTATCTGTGCTGATACAATTGTTGTATGATATTGTTCATGATCTAATGTGCACCAAGTTACAACATACAATATTCATGTTAGGTGATTTATATTTGGGTTGTGCGTCGAGAATGCCTCCAAATTTCTGAACGCATGATACTATAAATATACTTTTCCCCCAGCATGGACATGATATGTGAGTCAAGTACCAAAAGCATTGATAGGATTGTTGAATGTTGCATACACGCTCGATCGGGTGAATCCAGATTGAACCTCCATGGATTCATATCTAGCGTGCCCGTACCTTGTAACGACATCTGAAGGGAAATTTTTATGTGGCCACGTCTTGAGATTTTAAAACAATATAGAGTTAATTAAGCAACTAAAAGTGGTAGTAACATTGGAAGAAAATGATATTCCGAGATCATGCCAACGAACATTCCCATAGAGATTCATTCTAAGTGTGCTATGGGCTGGCCACCACAGATACTATATATCATCCGCCTTAGTGGAGTACAGTATCTGACATGTTATAAATAATGTCGAGACACGGTTTCACTATAGGAATATTGGAACCGCTAATATCGTGATCTAGCGCAATGGTCCTACAAAAAATTGGTAAAATTTATGAAGAGCTTGTATAATCATCTATTGGTTCGGTTAGTTCATGTTCCGCAATGACGTGATATGAGGATACATATTATACATTATTCTGAGATAACCTCAGACTCCACAATTAGCAAGTCGTACAAGTGATTGGCCAATCTTATTAATTAGACTTGGTTGTGATTGTATTATTCCGTTAGTAGCCTATGAAAATGGACTATCATAGTGTGATGGATTCAACCATTGCCCTTGTGTAGTTGTAGGGTTGGGCCTTTGTGGTAGGATATGCCATGGACCTAAGTTACGACCCAGAACCTATATATATTATTATATATTTATTACTTGGGTTTTTGTTTCTCTATTTCGTGCTTCCTTGGTGGTACATGCTATTTGGGGTCTAACCACACTGGTTTTGCATAGCCAGGTTTAGAGCCAGCACCCGAGGATCCAACGTACTTTCCTCCGACTCTTGGTGCGTACCAGGAATATGGATGCTGAGGATAACGAGTGGTTTTTCTTATTCCCCATTCGTCATTGTATATTTTATCTTTTGGTCGTTTCGCCAACGGCACCTCTTAGCCGGCATGTCTGGACATTAGTTTCCTTTTTATGACTGTATATAAATCAGACTATAGCTATAATATTGTCATATACTTTTGTTATTCCACTAGCTTCTTATTTTGTATAAATGGTCTCCAAAACATCTTGAGAAAGCATTTGAGACACCTTATTTCTTTATCATATATGCTCTATGATTACTGTTTCTTATTTGATTGATTGAGACGTATATGTTCGTGTGACCCTTAGTGACCTGATTGTAGCATTCACCCTCTTTTCTAGTTCCAGTCGTGACCGTCGTACGACGTATAGTACCTTGTATGGGATAGTTGGCCGTGTCCATCTCCATATTCTAGTACTGGACACATCGATGATTGGATTAGAAATGGTTGGATTATGGCGTGATGCGATAGATTTAAGACTTGGAGTGCAATGTGGTTCGATAGGTTCACGCTTTGCTTCAGGTTTGAGAAGAACAGATTGTATTCTTAGTCTTATTTGAGTTGGATATAACTGCTAGTATATTTGCTTGAGTTGAATGATTTCATTTTTAACCAGCTTTACAGTTTTTCTTAACATGTCATACCCCTTGTAGAAGCATGGAAAAGACGCATCCATGCGCCCAATGTCCACGCGCCCCAGAATAAAACTAAATAGATGTTAGACCTCATGGACACCATACGGCCCAGAAAAGGGACACTCATTCGGTCCAAACAAGCGTCCTAACAACTGGCAGTAGGTCGACCTGACATGACATCCTGACAATAAAGATGGCGCCTGACACAGAATCCTGACAAAACGGAATTTCCTGATCGCCTCGAAGGACGAGAACACACTAAGAGACAAAAGTCCCAAGGATAGTGTAGAGCCACGTGTACAATATGACAAAAGATTCCATGCAGCTTTGGCACATGCGTCCCAGACTCCATGCGTCTCATGCGGCTCTGGCCCATGCATTCCAGACTCCATGCATCCCATGCAGCTTGGGCCCATGCATGCATTCCAAACTCCATACGGTCCATGCGTCTCTGGCCACATGCGTGCCAAACTCCATGCGTCCCGTGCATCTTTGGCCACACGTGTCCCAGATTCTACATCGACCAAATCTTGCTGTTACAACTGAGTGATTCTCTCCAACCAAATAGCGGCCACGTATCTACTGGACCAAGTCGCGCCTATAACAGATGAGAATCATCCAGATATTCAGCAACAAAAAATCTTAACAAATATTCACGTGACAGCTGAAGTCCGATCTTGTGCACAATTGTAACTCCCTTCTATTAGGAGAAGACACGTGGTAACTCCCAACGTCCATGCGGCCCAAAATCTATGCGGCCACTGAACAACTATAAATAACAGAGTATTACCCTCATGCATCGGATCGTCCACGGAGTAAAGAGAGTTGCTACACTCCTAACCCTCCATTGTCACCCCCCAGAAAATAAATTTGTACTTAGATTATCTTCTAGGACTCTTCTTTGTACTTTCTTAGTTTGTTAATCAAATCTAGTTCTTATAGTTCTTAGTTTATTAATCAAAGAAGACCCACAGAATGTGAGTGGCCAAGGCCACCGTACCCCACTCAGCTGCAGAGCAGACGCTTCCAGCCTCTGACTCTGTTGCCAATGACGGTCGTCGGATGAACACCCAAAACGTCCACGTCTATGCAGTATCCCGAGCTGACGCAGAAACTTTTTAGCACTCAGACTCTGGCAGAGGAAAACACTACGATGCCAGACGTTCTGGTGCTGAGGCAGCTTCTATGCGGCCAAGGAGGAGGCCGCATAGACTGTCCATGCGTCATCAACTCAAAGCGCAGACAGTAGGCCGCATGCAGCCCTAATAGCAATAGAACTACTATTTTCGACCATATCTTATGCGGCACAGATCCTATGCTTCCCGCTACCAAGGAAAGAAAGAAGTCAAATACCTCCAGTCCGTTGCTCTCTACCACTGCATCACGAAGGCGACTACCTGGAGGGCTGATGACGGCACCTGCGGAAGGCGTCTTCCAAGGCATACGCTGAAGGAAGAAGCTGTCAGCCCCTAGGGGTAGTTCTTCCTCAGAACCCCTGGGGTGGCCCAAGCTGGGGGTAGTTCTTCCTCAGGCGTTCCGAGGAGACAACGATTTCCAAAGAACTAACTCCGAGATCCCGGAGGGTAGCTACTCCCACCAAAATGACACAATCTTCTACGTTGGGGGTAGTATCCCCTCTGAATTCAAGGAGGACACAACGGCTCCTGCACTCCTTGAAGAATTCTCACTACAAGGGTATGAGACATGGAGCACGACATCCACCGCCCCGTCCGTTTCTCCCCGTATGAGGACGGTATACATGGCCGAAGATGACAATGAAGGCCCAAATGACCGGTAGTGCCTCGAGATGCTCGAGGCAATGATGCATACAATGAGTGCATCAATGCAAGCTTTGACCCAGGCAATACTGAAAATTAAGGCAAACATGGCCTCCCAGCAAACAAAAGCCTCTGGGCGGGACCAATGGGGATTTAAATATGACTGCTCCACCGCGGGCGATGATCCTCTCCTACCTGGTTCGCGGCACATTCGGCAGGAGATGAAGCTAAGGAAGCAATGAGGGAGGTCCGAGAACTTCGGGTTCACCTAGATTCTATGAGCAATCGGGACTTACTCCATGATCTCGGGGTGCGGCAACCAAATCTGATAGAGTGGAGGGATGTACCCTATCCGCCCAAGTACAATCCCTTTAACATAAATATGTTTGACGGGAAACCCTCCCCTTACCGCTTCATGAGCTACTTCGAGATTACAACGGGACACTTACCCCGCAACGACGCTATCCTTACCAGGCTCTTCGTCGTGTCATTGGCAGGGGTAGCTTTTGATTGTTTTTACAATCTCGAAGATAACTGTATCTCATCATTCGATGACCTCAAGCGTCTGTTCCTTAACAGATTCTATGAGGCAGAAAATAATGTGACGATGTCCTCTCTGATGGATGTCGCCCAGGGTGAGAAGGAACTGACGCGAAACTACATCGAGCAATTTTGACAGGCCGTACTAAGGTTGCCTCTTGGCAATCCGGAGGTCACACTAATAGAGATGTGCCAGAAGAACATATTCCCGGCAGTCAGCCTCTGGATGGGGCGAGAGCCAGCTCAAAGACTGGACAACATTCATTGTAAGTGTTGTCAGCGCTGAGAAGAAGCTCAAGGACGCTCGGCACTTGGGGATCCATATCCCTACTGCTGAGGAAAAGGGAAAGCGTCCCAGCAACAGCAACAACAACACCAATAATGATGACAATAGCAGCCACGATGGAAAGGAAAAATAGGCTATGGTCGCTACCTTGACCAAGAAGCCCGAGCAAAAGTCGGCAGAGCCTCCAAAAGTAAAAGAGACTTACTCTTTCGAAGATGTTGATGTCAAACCCATATTCGACATGCTGATGCAGGGAGGCAAAATTCGGCTCTCTGACGTCAAACGTCAGCCTGAAATGGCGGAGATAGCAACCCAAAGTATTGTCACTTCCACCGCTACATCCATCACCTAACGCATGAGTGCTAAACCCTGAAGCGGTACATCCAACGTCTGATAGATACCAAGGCTCTTTCCCTGGACTTCGATGATGTGACAGTCGCCGCCAATATAGTATCCCTCCAATTTGGCAACTTTTTACTGACGGAAGCCCAAGACGGAGTAGTCCTTGTCTCTAAAGCGAATATGAAAGTTGTCAACCTTACACCAGCTTGAGACCAGACGGCCGGGCTAATACCTCTTACTACACCTAGGAGCAAAATTATGTGGGTCCACCCAGATCTTGTCCCAGACTTGACGCAGCAAGCATCGCCTTTCGCCGTCAGCCTAAAACACGAAAAACCAAGTCGTGCCGCATGGTTTCTCCTACCACTGAGGAGGCCTAGGCAAGGGCAACCAACTCGAGCCTTGCCTACTAGCGGGATTCCGTAGCGCCCAATGTCAAAGCGACTTCAACGACCAGGTCAAAGGAAAACCAATGGAAGTCGGGCCGCATGATCCTTTCCTCAAAAAATATAAATTGTAGACATCGGATGCTCAGTGCAGCTCAACAAGTATCCTTGTACACAAAAGCTAAGTCTCGTATGACCCATTAGCAATGACGCATGATAGGCAGTGCTCCATTGTACACATCCGAGCAAATCTTCGACGCAAGGACGTATCACACTTCATGTGCACACAATAGTACTTCTCGTCGTAAAAAATCCTTATGGGCAACAGACAGTGTTCCCTTGCGCGATATACAAAAACATACAGCAAACAGTGGTCCTCGACATGGTAGACAATCATGCGCAAGCGACAGTGATCCTACGCGCACAACTCAGCCAACTCCCTCGTGTATACATGGTAGTGTTCATGTGCACAGAGCTCCTTATTCGACCCAAGCTAAGTCGTCGACAGTATTCAACGCAACAAATAATGAGCGGTCACCCAGTTCCATCATTACAGCCAACAATCACTGTGTCTCATGTCGAAGATGGAATATGACCTCCAAAAAGCTGAAGGTCTAAACTTTGGTAAAGGACGACGTATTCTTGTACAATCCGACACTTATTACAACAGCAATCACAGAGGGCTAGGATATGGAGATGCCAGTACGCGCCATGAGTCACAAGACAGCCGATAAATTCTAACCTAAATAGGAGGGCATTGTGGAAACCATGTTTTTCAACGGCACTTACCGGCTGACGAAACCCAACGGCGACTTGCTCCTGATGCCTATCAACGGCAAGTTCCTCAAAAAGTACTACGTCTAAATTAGACTGGTACTCTATTATCAAACTACATCGTATCTTCCTGGACACTGGTTCATGTCCACATTACCTCTGGACCGTCACTCTAATACACTACTCCGGCGGAGTCTGCCATCTCTATATTACCTCTGAGCAAACTTTCTGGTCTTGACCATCGATCATCACGTCCATATTACCTCTGATGTCGATTATCTTCCAACTTATCACCAGTACCCAATCCGGAGCATGCCAGCGGTGATAAGTCCACAAAAACTGTCACGTTCATATTACCTCTGGCAGGGCTTGTCTCAAACCTATTACTTGCACTAACGTGCACAAAAAGTAATTGGTCCACAAAATCTATCACATTCATATTACCTCTGAAAGGGTTTGTTTCGAATCTATTACTCGTACCACAATTGCGCAGAAGGGTAATAGGTCTACCAAAATCCCCCAGCGGGATGTTCTTACCATCCACAAAACCAATCACGTCCATATTACCTCTGATAGGATTTGTTTTGAATCTATTACCCACACCCCAAAATATGCAAAAGGGTAATAGGTCTACCAAAATCCTCCAGTGGGATATCCTTAAAAAGCTAAGGTATGGTACTATATTCATATTATCTCTAGTACAATACCCAAAAGTCCACAACATATAAAATTTTACAAAATGAGAGACTTCATTAATTAATATTCAAGATCATGAGTACATATGATAGAAATCCATTTACATTCAAGGATTTTCATTAGTATTCAAGGCCATGAGTACATATGATGGAAACTTGTTTTAAAGGATTTTCCATGAAGTCTCTCTAATACATAACTTTTTCATTAGAAGGGCCCCTTCGTGCTGTCGTCACTACTGGCACAAGTCGAGCCCGCCACAAAACTCAATGCTTTCTGGCTTATTCCTCCACATAGCAAAACTTAGTATAATCCATACCGACGGATAACAAGGGAGGAGCAGGAGTAGGCGCTCTATAATCATACGGGGAGACCGATGACAGGAATGACAATTAATCCAAATTCTGTCATCGACCCCGCAATCTTTCGGCCGATAGAGAACTACATAAAAGGGAGAAAACCAGCTGACGCGCTACATGAATAAGGACAGCTCAGCATATGACGCGGGATGTTCATCCTCGTCTCCTGGATTAGTTCTTGCGAAACCGACCGCGTCTCCTTGATCAGTTCTTGGCGAACCACTGCATAAGGTTGGTTTTTTATCCCGAACAATGGGTGTTATGATATCCTTCTATGCCCCATCATAGGCAACACGAGTGAAGACAAACCCTGCATAAAGAAGACGCATCAGTCCCAGCGATGATTATAAAAAGGTATAACCGTCACATACCGCTGCCAGGCCTCAGCCACGTGCAGTTAAGTCTGCACGGACGAGCAAGATGAGACCCCACCCATTCGTCCAAGCCACATACAGGCTCTGCACGCATAAAGCAGATGATTCCTCGTCCATGCGGCCTCGCCAAAGCTCGGCACACATGTCAAACAGGTTCTGTACGCGTTCCATGAAGGAGTGCTCAACCATACGATAGAGCTCTGTGAAGAGGTCTGCACATGTCCAAGGGGAGCCTTCATCTATGCGGCAGAACTTTGCTAAAGGTTGGCTTACGTTGGAGAGGACTTCTTACACATACAATAAATCTGTGTACCGGTGGCTCTGTGACCTTAGCAGCCCAACACGAAAGACATGGTACCCCCTTACCTCGAAGTAGAATTCCTGCATCATGGGGCCACGAATCAATCTTGCTCTCGATCGACTCCTCGGCGAGAGTTGCTCAACATCCAGCATCTAAACGAAGGAGGAGGAACGGAAGACAATGTTCTCTCTCATCCCCAAGTCGCCAACTTATAGGCTCCAAGAGACGCGTGAAGAGATCGAGATGATGAACGGGGCAGTTATGGCGATGAACCTGACGCCTCAATTTTTGTGTGCCACTTTTATCTCCTTGAAAACTGTCGTATAGAGCCCCGCGTCAGGAGATGGTGCAGAATCCGAACAGAATTCACTCAAGGGTCAAGGCAAATTTGGCAGTTAAATGAATAAGGGACAGCCTGGCAGCGTTCGCCCATGCGGCTCAATATCCATGCGGCCCCCGAACATACCCGATCCATATTTCAAACTTATCAGTTTGAAAACTTTAAATGGAGTCTTGTAGAAGCATGGAAAAGACACATCCATGCACCTAACGTCCATGCGCCCCAGAATAAAACTCAACAGATGTTTGACCGCATGGACACCATGCGGCCTAGAAAATGGACACCATGCGGTCCAAACAAGCGTCCTGACAATTGGCCATGGATGCGTATTTTCAACTCAGTATTTTACATACATGATGCATATTTAATACATCATGATACAATTTACATACATGATGCATATTTAATACATCATGCATAGTAAATTAGTAGACCGTATTTTACATACATGATGCATATTTAATACATCATGCATAGTAAATTAGTAGACAGTCTATTCAACTCAGTATTTGCATACATGATGCATATTTAATACATCATGATACAATTTATTCAAGATACAATTTTTTCAATAATATAAGGGAGACATTAATTTATCTTATGATACATTTTTGCGGAAATATGATAAATATCACCTATATGTGTATCGTGCCGTATGGAAATTACCAGGTTAACTTGAATTTATCTTAATGATTCTATATCAGAAATAATACCACTAAGTGATAATGTTACGTATTTTTCTCATAATTATTAATTATGGCAAACTTGTCACTTACTGTTTAATTATCCAACTTGCTATTGCTCAGTGTGTTACATCTAAACCTAAATTTAGGGTTATAGCTTTTAGCATTGGACGCTTATTTTACAATATATGAGAAGATAACAAAGAAAATTGATACACAGATATGTATGATATGAAACCCACGTGTTTAAAAGTTGAAATTTCACATAACATATTAACAATGCCTGTTGTGTCAAAATAATCTTATAGTTGGTGTTTTGTAATATTTGCATAATATGATTTTATAATGTTTGAGTTAACTATGCTAGCATTTAACAACTTTATGTCAAACATAATACTTACCTGTCTCTCAGATGTATATTAGATTGTGAAGAATCTAGCTATAAACCAATATTAGAGAACACACTATCACATCGGTTATTAACCCTAAAGCAAACAATTTCCTTGCTTCCATATAGATAATAAAAATTGCAACATGAAAATCCCCTTACCAATCAAAACCCTTAACCAATCGATCAATCGATCAATAATGCACTTTTGGAAAAATTAAGGGAAGCTTTGTTACAGATCAATAGCAAATAAAGTACTTAAAAAAATCTTAATATATATATCCAGGCAACAAACCGGATCTTAATCTATAATATCATTACGTCACAAATGTTAAATTACTTTTAGAGGAGAGTATAAAATATGGTTTACATCCAAGTTCGGATGTTTAAAACTTCATTGAAACACTTGAAACTTTCGTATTCATAACCATAGTAGACATTAAGGTGCAAAGCTAAGAAATAACGGGTCTTTCTTATACAAAAGCTGAGCCAAATGCCAAAGAAAAAATGATTCGGTAAGTTTCCAAAATAGGACGAGCAACCATAATTACCCAATTTTGGCATATTGGTCTTGTGAACCACGCACACTCTGCCTTCTCTTTGAAAAGAGTGGTGAAGATCAGGAATAGATCTGTTTCACTCTCCTCAAGACAGTAAGGTCATAGATTTGACTTGTTTTAGTTAGTTCCTTAGGTGACCCATAGATCTTTACTAAGAAAGAAAGAAAGGGAGATTTACTCAAATAAAATGGCTTACTAAGTATAGAGAGAGAGAGAGAGAGATTCATTCACATAAAATGGCCAGTACATGTACAAGAAATGAAATTGTACACCATATGCACTCTCTTCAACTTGAATACCAAATTTGTGACAGGAAATACAGAACTGAGCTAGTATGTTGATAAAGCTGAGAAGGAATAGCCAAGAAAATAGCTAGAGCTGTAATCTAAGTAGTAGTGACAAGGATGGAGTAACCCAGACAAATGGCTCAGAAAGAAAGAGAGAGAGAGAGTGATACAAGTCACTAAAGAAAATAGGAAAGAAACTAATGCTTCAGAAACTACAAGAGCTAGCTTTCCTTTACCATGAAAACCTGTTGTACTGATATATCTCCATAAGAGAGCCTTTGCATAATCAACAAGAGAGAGAGAGAGAGAGGAGAGAGAGAGAGAGAGAGAGAGAGAGAGAGAGGCGAATTCAGAAAAGTATCACTAAATAGGAAAAGAATTAATAATTAAAGAAAAGCAAGAGACATATAGGAGAAATATGAAAAAATAATGTCACAATAAAAAAAAACAGTTCAGAAAAGGAAACTATATCCCGTGGAAACAACAAACCTAGTCTATAACATTCAAGAAAAATATTCCATCAAGAACAGTCATAACTAATAGATCTATTCAGTACTGACCAAATCCAAGCATAATATGATGAAGGAAACTTAAATATAGATATATACCCAGCGCTTCCGAACTCGTAGAGCTTGCCGCGGCTGGAGAAGATGATCAGCGCGACCTCGGCGTCGCAGAGGACCGATAGCTCGTACGCCTTCTTCAGCAAGCCGTTCCTCCTCTTGGAGAAAGTCACCTGCCGGTTGATCTTGTTCTCGATCCTCTTCAGCTCAACTCTCCCTCTTCCCATCTTTTCCTTTCTTACTCTTGTTCTCTTTCTTGTTCTTGAAAGAGAATTAATTTTATGTATAACAAAGGAGTGAGTATGTATATAGAGAAGGAATATTAGAGGTAACAGATAAAGACAGCAGTGATGGATGATGGGAGAGAGAGTGGGATTCTTTTTCTGTAATTATTTTACTCTCATCTCACTGTAATTTGTTGATAGTTTCTTGTACTAGGATTGAGAAGCTAAGCTAAACTTGTTCTGGTTCCCAAACCTACTAGTCTCCTCTTTTCCTACTCTACTGATTAGGGCACTTCAATTTACTGTGGAAGCATATATAGTTGGACCATAGGTTATTTTGTTGCACCTAGCTCTGTAAGTTTTTACTGACAAGCGGGAGACTGGCACGCTACGTGTCGAGCCAAGTACGTTCCTTTCCCTTGTCAAATGATCCATCCATCCATTCATTCTAAATTTTTTTTTTCCCTCTCCCACTCTCCCTCCTCCTCTCTCTCTCTCTCTCTCTCTCTCTTACTGAAACCTTAAAAAATCTACACACGTCTTACTGGCTCCCATCTCCTTGGCAACTCCACTCACCCCACCACCGCACACAACCCCCCCCCCTTTTACCCAGCCACCCTCACTCTTTCCTCCAAATTACAGGCAACGCCCTCCCTTTTTTTCTTTTTTCTTTTTGATTGTGCTGTTAAAACTGCACAGTACTCTTGATAAGGGCAGACCTGCATCCACTGAATTTTTGCTTGTGTTCTTTTTTTCTAAAATTTTTTCAGAGAAATTTTGAGTTACTCTACTTTATTTATTCATATTAAGTGTGTACTCCACATTATTTCCATAATTTACAAGATCTTTCAATTTTGACGGAATTCGTCCAAAATTGTCGGTCAATCCATTTGACCAATTTTTTTGGACGAAAATATCTCTTTTATTTTCTTCTTCCCTCTCACCCCCCTTCTCCACGCCACCGCCGCCGCCCTCCCTCAATACCCTGCCCCCCCCTCCCCCTTCCGGCCACCGTCGTTACCCCCCACTCTTCCCTCTCACCCCTCTCGTCCTCCTCCCCTCCCCGCCACCGCCGCCACCCCCCGTCCCCAACCCCGCACTCCCCTCCCTGCCACCTCCGCATGGAACGCCTTGTCGCATCCATCGCCTCGCTCTACGTCGAGCTCGAGCTGCTCGCCGACCTCGAGCACGCCGTCAAGAAGATCCCTGGCACTGACGAGGCCCGTCGCGCGCTCGACCGGAAGATCCAGTGGCTGCGCCACCACGTCGAGCATCTCCGCGACTCCTCCTTCTGAAACAACGAGTTCGACAAGGTCGACGGTGGTGGCGGGGAGGGGGGAGGAGGGAGAGGGAAGGGGGGGCAACAGTGGTGGCAGGGAGGGGGCGAGGTGGGGAGGGAAGGCGGTGGCGGGGAGGGGACGGGGGTGGAGAGGTGGGGCGGCGACGGTGAGGGGGGTGGGGCGGCGGAGGTGGCGGGGAGGAGGGGGTGAGAGGGAAGAGGAAGAGGAATAGGAAAATAAAGGAGGAGTATTTTCGTTAAAAAAAATGGTCAAATGGGTTGACCGTCTATTTTAGACGAATTCCGTCAAAAGTAGAGAGTCTTGTACATTATCGAAATATTGTGGGATGCACCCTTAATATGGATACATAAAGTGGGAGGTAACTCAAATTTTTACTTTTCTTTATCAATTATCAATTTTTTTTTTAGTTTTTGAAGGAATTACGTTTTATTAACTTTGAAAATTATATAATTTTCAATTTCTATATACACATTTGTATCATATCTTACTTTTTTTATAATTTTTATTTGTTGATGATTCTATATAAAGAGAAGTCATCATGAAGAAACAACAAAATTTTGATATATCAAGCTTTAGTTAACAAAATTTTGTACTTTCTTTACATTTGAATTTTACCCCTCATTTAAATTCCTGCTTCTGCCTCTGCTCTTCATTAAGTACTTGTTAAAACTCAAAAGTTTCTCCTTGGGGCTGTTTGGTTGGCATAACTGCTCCGCGGAACTGTCCAAAACTCGAAAGTTGATGGCAGATTCCGAAGTTCAGCTGTTCGGTAATTAGTTTTGGAGGTGAAGGCGAAACTAGCTTGATTGGACAGGCTGAGTTTCTAATCCTGGAACTCCTCACATATGTGACTTTTGAAAAAAAATGGAAGAAGTGAGCATAAGTGGCCGAAGTCAGGCTCCACAGATGCGGCGACCACGACCGAGCTCCTCCGCGTCAGCTAAGGCAGCTAGCTCCTCTAAAACACTGCCACCGATGGCGACTCCGCGTTCGTCGCGGAGATCCTCGACAGGGATCATTGGAGACCGATGCAAGCGACGTGGGACGACGACTTGCAGCGGCGGCAGCGTCGAGCATCAGGCTGGGCGAGCAGACCACAGCGACGTCGAATTTGGTGAGCGGGGGCGAGCGGTCCTCCATTGGCGAGCGGGGGCAAGGATGAGTCTTGGGCGAGGGGGCAATCGGATCTCCGCCGGCAAGCGGGGTCGAGCACAAGGCTGGGGCATCGATGGTTTTTGTGGTTGAATGGGGAGAGAAAGAGGTGTGGGAGAGAGGAGGTGTGGAGAAAGAGTGTGATGTGGGTAATAATAATAATGAGACCCTTGTGACTCTTGTGGTTACCGAACTCGAGTGACCCATTACCGAACTCAAATGACCCTTATGTTTACCGGAGAGAGGTATAAGATCCTTGTTGGATGGCGAAAGATCGGTGGATCGAGCCACGGGGGCGTATATTTTCTCCATTTATTTGGTAGAATTTGAGGACAGTGGGTCCAAAAGGCATGCAACGCAGCGTGCAAAAGTCCTGAGCGTTACGTCGGACATCTCAAAAAATATATATAATAATAATAACTTTATATTGTTTAATAATATTAATGTGGAATTAAAATTAGTACTTAATTTATATTATTTAATGATAATAATAATAATATTATTATTTATAATAATAACAACAACAACAACAAATAATAATAATAATAATAATAATAATAATGATGGCTTCCTAAATATTTATGTCAAAGTTCTAAATTTTTAATCAATACACACAAAAATAACACAATCCGTGGGAAACCATGCCACTTGTTAACTATCACTTCATTACAAACCAAACATAGAAAGTACAAAAAATTCTATTTTTTAACTCACTTCAACAACCATCCAAATGAAGTAACTCATAAAATACGCATAACGCGCATATGCAATGCGTACGCAAACTCTCCACTTTCGAATTGTTTTACTTCGTTCCACTTCGTCGAACCAAATAGCCCCCTTGTGTAATCAGACTCCAATTAACATATTATTTGGCTAAAATGGTTATCATGTAAAAAGATCCCTCTAAGAGAATACAACAGTCCGTATGTTGGGATATGATCTTTGCTAGGCGAGACATGGCAAGAGTTAGCTTCGTGCGACAAGAAAGTAAAATTGCATGGTACATTCTGGGCAGTAAACGATATTTTGTTTCACCCTTGTGGCCACACAAATGGATCCACCACTGGTGCCATCAATAAATACGGCATTCAACTCATGAACCACTATTTTCTTTTCTTTTCGTTTCATTTTTTGTATTTCTGGAAGAAACAAGACACTCTTTGTTGCAGAAAAGATGAGAGAGGGAAGACTGTACTCTACAGAGAGACAGTCATGTCTGTAGGGGGTCCACATGCACTGGAGATTTTTGTAGTATCTATGCTAGATCCGCAATGGCTTCCAACCCCAGCAAGCTAAGCCAGACTACCCATAGCATTATAGCTCATCCTATAATTCCTTACCATCATGTCATTCCAACCTTAGGGGGAAAAGGAGAGGGGTTTGCTTACTTTGCAGTTTGCTCTCCTTTTTCTTTCCCTTTTCTTTCTTTCTTTCTTTCTTAGTATTTATGCGATTGCCGTATCTAAAGAAAGTGGGCAAGGTCAGGATGCAGCAGAGATCATTTAGTGTGGAGAGGAAAGAAGGAATGAAGAGGGAGGAAAGAAAAAAAAAGAGAGCTTGATGTGGGTGGTTGCTAATAGAGGGAAGTGATGATCGAAGTGTGATGGGGGTGGTGGTGGAGGTGGTGGTAGATGGAGTGGTCTCTTCAGAAAAAGACCACTGAGGGACATTGTGGTAATTGTGTTTTTGGCAAGAGGGTGACTTGTCTTTTACTCCCGAATGGAATCCATCTATGATCGAGTCCTTTTCCCACTTTAGTACGATCACAAACAAACATCACTATCCCTCGTCTCCTCCCATGGACCACCTCAAAACCCTAAATCAATCTACAGTACTATGCACCCTAAAGTAAACCCTAAATAAATACTGGGCAAGAAAATTCTCAAGGTGTTAATTGGGCAGCGCTGCCCGGACACGATTCGAATTTTACCGGATCAATGTCGGTCGGGCCAACCCGATCTTGAGCAGCGGGCCAATTCAGACCGGACTGGAGACCAAAACCGCAAAATCCTCGGTCTAAGTCGATGTGGACAGGGTTTGGTCTGGACCGACTTAATTACAAAAAATGGGTTTTGGCCTTGGCCTTTGGCTATTGAAAATATATAGTAGTAAAAAGAAAAACAATAAAATAAAACTTTATTGATTTTTATTTATTTGATAAAATTCATAACTTTTTTATTTATTTTTAGAAAAACTAAAAGAGTGTAGTACAAATTTTATCTCCAATCTGTGGTTTTCATGTACATCTTTTTTTTGAATTTTTGATTGGTGGTCTTCGATATCTTCAAATCTTTGATAATCAGAAAAAATGGATCGATCTCTATAAGACTTTGTCGCTTCATTCTTTAGCTTGAAAGACAAATCCGTTAACGTCGACATTTTTATCTCTTAAGTATTTAGTCCATTTTTTCGTACGAACCCAATTTAGAACAAAAATACATACTTCAAAATTTTCTTATTGCATCATACTTCTCTTCCTTCTTAAGCATTCTTGAACATGTACTAAACAAGATTTTGATGCTACCATGAAAATCGGAGCCATCGGGCCATCGGAAAATCACGTGTCAAATAGGAAAGTATAGGATAAATTTTTTATGTGCTTTCCACCACAATAAAATTGAAACTTATGATCTAGAATCATTATCATCTTCGTCATCGAAGTTGACAATTCTTGAGTTGTAGAGAAGAGTATTTTTGTTTCTTCCTTTATAGTATATTCTTAGCATGAGATAACTTAGAAATTAAACTAGAGTTGTTGCTTCCTTGAACGGTTTAACTGAGTTGGTTTGTCATAACCTTGGATTGGGAAAAATGAGATGAACAATGGTTTGTATAGTTATTGCAGCTTTTGTACCATGCATTTGCTTATTAGTTTAACTATACACGTATTTGCATGGTCATGGACAACTTGTGCACAAGGTTTTGTTCATTGAAATTCCGTCGAACCACTAAAATTGTGTCGGACTAGGGGGAACGGTGCTAACATACTAGCATAGGTATTGTGGGACCTTCGGTTGGGTTTGCGACCTGGACCGAAGGGCGCATCACAACATGGATATTTTGGGACCGTCGGTGGAGATCACAACTCGCACTCGAAGATCGCCATCTTATTAGAATATAGTCTATGACGGCTTGTGGTGACAATGACCTTCATATAGTTTGGTTGCATGCTAATGTTAATATGCTTGCAGGTCTATCAGAATACTTACAGGAACGAGTGCACTACACACTTTTATTTTGTAAAGGTTAACAATTGTCTTATGCAGGAACACCCATGTGACACATTATTTCTTGTTCATTGTGAATGATATCGTTGTATTGATAGGGAAGGATGGTAAAGTATTGGGTATGATCAACTCTATTGTGTAAAATATTTATGCTTATGGACATATATTTTCTATGCTATGTAATTGATGCTAAGGCAAGAATAGAAAGATCTCATATATTTGCTTGCACTCACTTAATCAACATGTTGGTTTTAGTTGAGTTGGCCAAATGGCACTCACCAATGAATTTCTCAATGTACTGAACCCCCCCCCCCCCCCCCATCTTCTCAAGTGCATATTTTGTTTGGACGTGCTAATGCATTGGAGTTCGTTTGGCAGCTTGAAGCATTACAGCCGAAGATGTTGCTTTCTTTGTATAAAAAATATAATGTATGGAACATTATTATTTGTATAGTTCTTGAAATGTAAGCCTTGTGGCATTGCTTCATTTTATGTTAGAGAGATGTGTGTGAATGTAATCAAGTTGTTCTTTGGCTCCAAGTCGTTGTAATTAAGTTGTCATATCATTAGTAAAGAGAATTTCTTCTGTATATCTTGTATTAATTCAATTTTTTTGCTTAGTATTTTCGCTGCAATGACTTTGTATCTTAGATGTTATATCGGTCATTTGGTGTTTGCCTTGTACAAGTACAATTTAGACTTGTACGTCATCACGCTCAATGACGACTTTTGGTTTTGTAGAACCGGGACATGACATTTAATACATAACATAAAATAGGTAGATTTCCATATATGTGCATGGTGGTACATTAACAACTTTTCTTCTAAATTTCAAATCATATTGTGCACATTACATTTTAAACTCTTGTTGTATAGTTGGTGAAGTGTTCAAACTAATTAGACATGTTTCAATTTTTCTAATTTCGCTTGAAAAAGTTTATGATATTCTTCTACAATTAAATTTACAATATAACAAGCACATCTTACGTGAAAATTCATCCTTCTAATATAGGAAGAATTTGATATTTCAAAACATAATACAATAAATAATTTTTCTGGCATTATAAAAGAAATCGATTTTTTTAATTATGATATCATATTCACGTGGAACTTTTAAAATGACTCCACATATTGCAATTCCAGTATGGGAATATTCCAATGGTTCGAAAAAAGATTTTTTTTTGTAAAATATATTTTGCATCTAATAATCTGCTATGATAAAAAAGAGGATAATTGTGTTTACTAGTCCACGTATCCTAAGTTAAAAAATTACTAATATTTTCAAAATCTTGTTTCAAGTCTGCTTTTTTTTTAAAAACATTTTAAAAGCTTATATTCTAACACAAGTTCTAGAAATTTTTGTAAAACAAGAATTTTGAATACTACTTGCATATACGTAATATTCTTTGCTCTCACTAGACATGAAACATTGTTCATCCAAATAATATATTTTATTTAGTTGTTATGAGAAAACGAATAAGTAAGTGATCCTAATGAAGATACTGGAGTATCAATGCTTAACTATGTTGTTTAGCATCAATTGTGTCCTTAACATAACAACTTTCAAAGTCTCTTTAAATTTTTGTGCCTTCATTTTTTTCATTTAGTTTTATTATTATTTATTGTACTGTGCAGCTATATGAATTGGATTTTGTGTATTGGGATCTAACATTTCTTCTCCTAGATAATTTGTTGCATATAATTTAGTAAAATAAGTCCAATAAATTAATATTTATCTACTTAAAAAATAATTATTCACTACAGGAGGAAAAAACTTACAACAATATACCATTTAAATTGTTTTCACATAATGTCGTAAAATATTAGGATTTTTACAACATTTATTTCGAAATGTTGTAGAATATTGATCATGCCTACATTTAATTACAAAAAGTTCCAAAATAAATTCACAATGTATCCTAAAAAAACTTAGTTCGCCAGAAAATTGGACTCCAAAATTTGGCCGCCAGGAAACGTCGCTCAATAAACAACCTCTTGAAAGAGGTTTCTTTTTTTTGTTTTCATTATTTAACACCCCATCTCATTTTATTAGTTTCCTCTTCCTCTTCCTTCCTCCCCTTTAAAAAGAAAAACCAAATTCAAAACCCTATGATGAGATGAGAACTCGACTCTCAATTTGGCCCCTTACAACATGCAAGAATTATGTTCATTTTGAGATTATAAGAATTTATGTTCCCTTTGAGATTATAAATTCTTGATATGTATGATCTATTTGTCAAAATAGTGGAAAATTTGATGATTTTAGAGTTGAGATTCATGAGGGCCAATGTTGAAGAGAGCAAAAGCAGAGCCTAGTGCAGATAACAACCTCCATCAATAAGACCATCGACCTCCTCCACCAACTCTACATCACAGTCTCCTCATTCATCTCTGCCTCCTCCTCCTCCTCCTCCTCCTCCCCCTCTAATGCATGTACTTACTTTTTTCTCCCCCTTCTGATTACCGCTTTTTGTTTCTTTTTCTTGATTTGTGTGCTTGCAACTTGTTAATATGTAGAAATGAGCTCATGGGGAAGCTCAACAACATGCAATAACTGTCAGAAAACTGTAAGCTACAAATTCTAATGAAGGTGCTCAACTGAGTTTTTGGTTAACTTGTATGAGTTAGTGACCGATTTTCTTTTTCAGTTAGGGTTTGAGGATTGTTCTGTTGTAGCTTGATTGGTGATGGGAAGTGTAGTGCCCCCACACTCCCAGTCAAGGGCACTGTGTTGGAAAGTTTATCGGTATCGATTGATTGAATAGATTGAATTAAGATCCTTCCAATATTTGAATTGGTTTCTTCGAAATTAAGTCCCAAATGTAATAAATCGTGTCTATGTTTAAAGATATCTTGTTCAACAAAATAGGTGACATTTAATACTAAGTTAGCATGTAACATATATAATTCATATTAATTAGGATTCATTGACCAAATAATAACATGTGAACAATTCATATCACTTATCAATCCTAATGATCATACAATCATATTGTTATCCTACTAATAAAAATGTCAGCTGACATAGACTACTCTATACCAGCAAGACTTCCAACTTTAAATCCCCTAATATAAAGGGTGCTTTGGGTGTATTGATTTGTTTCCGGTGCTAAATGTTACATTTGGTAACTCCAACCATAACATGCCCCCAAAAAACATGTGTAGCCACCAAAATATTGCTAGCTTCCCTTTCCATCTTTAGGTTATCATTGGCACAAATGCCAATTAAGATTGAATAAAACACAAATTATTTAAGACCAAGAAACAAGATCTTGAGATTGCGAAAAACATATAAACTCTCCCAAGACCAATGTTTATTAAAATTTCAAAAAATTAAAAAAAATGACTTGAACAAGAAAACCCCCTATTACTCAAGTCTATGTCCTAGGTCCGTACCTATGTCTTCGTGTCCAGAATATGAGGTTTAGCATACGAACCTGAGGGTTTGTTCTAGTGGGAATGATGGGGAGGCAAGGTGTGGGTCTCTGTCACAGTGTGGGGTGTCGGTTGGCCGGAGTTGAAAAGTGGTGGATAATCAATGGGGACAATGCGTGGTTGGATGCGTTAGTTGGAGCCAAGGCCGGGACGCGCTGTGGGAGATGAATTGGTAGAGAGAGGGGGTGGAGGGTTTTAAGTTGGGGGGGATTGGAAATTTTGAGAGAGAGAGAGAGAGAAGTAAGGAAAAATCGAATTGGTGTTATTAAAAGTTTAGCGACTCCATCAACAAGGTGTCACTAAACGTTGTTAATAACGCGACTTACTAATAGCATGTCGATAGACGTCATTGATTTTGTGATGTTTTGCAATGACTAGCGATGAATATTTTCAGATAACCAAAAGGAGTGGCAACTATGTCGTTGAATGTCGCAATATACGACCCTAACTTTTGGAGTTGCTAAATTTTGTCGCAAATAGCGACGAGAGTTTCTGGCATCGTTAAATTTGTCGATATTACTATTTTTGGTAGTGCAACGAGACAGTACATGCGTCACTAACTAGTATCAGAACATCGATAGTCATCGCTAAGTAGTATCCATATGTTACTAATATACTGGTACCTGAAAGTTTAACTACTAAGTAAATATTGTCTACCATTGTTGAATTTCGCTGATCGGTTTGCCACAACAGATAGACACTTTAACATATAGAATTGGTAACTTGTCACTAACAAGTTGCCAACTAGTGTGAAACCTAGCCAAAATTATTAAGGATATGTCGCATATATGTTTTTATACGTCGTCGCATCGACGTTTTTGGTGATGCCAAATTACTTTTTTGCAGCAACATCTAGCGACGTATTTTTTTTATCGGCTAGCTAATTGGAGACCAACATAATTTGTCGATTATATCGTCACTAAATCATTTAGCAAAGCTAGAAGCGAGATTAGTGACGTATATGTGTCACTAATTCTACTTATTTTTGTAGTATAAGACATTGTCTGATTCGCATTGTGGTTCGATTTGGCTTGAAATAAGGATCTAGTTGTTGGACCCTAGGTGGAGCAAGATGTGTAGTTTGCACGCAATACTAATGCAGTTTTGTGAATGCATTAGTTTAGCAATATGTTTGGTAGACAATATGACAATATGTTGTATCTACCTATTGTTCGGGCTCATCTGGATACGAGCTAAAGTGGACATTATTGGTTTGTATCTTGCATCCTGTTAAGCGTTCAAGTTTGGTGAAGTTTAGTGATGATATAAAATGACACTACCAGAATAAGCGGGATTGGCGACATTTTTTAGCGACGTCAACATAAAACGTCGCTAATATAATATATATTAGCGACTCCAGGTAAAAACGTCGCTAGATGTCGCTAATTGGCGACATTTAGCGATGTTTAGCGACTGTAATTAAGTTTTTAAAAGATTAGTCACTATAAGTTCAATTAAGGTTGCTAAACGTCGCTAATATATTTTATTTAGCGACGTTTAGCGACGTATTTAGCGACGTATTTCTTTTAGACATTTAGCGACGTCAGTTGCGACGTTAAAGACGTCGCTAACTTAGCGACGTTATTAATGGCGTCGCTAAAACATCGCTAAATTAGTTTCATTTAGGGCTGATTCCCCTTATTTCCTTCGATCTCTCCTTCTCCCTCTCCCAAATTTAAAAACCCCCACCCTCCGGCTCCTCCTTCCTCCGGCTCCCTTCCCCCCTCCGGCTCCCCTCCTCCCTCCGGCGTCCCATCCTCCGTCCCAGCGACCCCCCTCCGGCCGCGTCCTCCCCCCTCCGCCGTCAGCTCCGCCGTCCTCCGGCTCCCCTTCTCCCTCCGGCGTCCTTCCTCCGGCTCCCCTCCTCGGTGAGATCCTCTCTTTGTCTACTTTCTCTGTATCTCTCTGTCTCTCTCTAGCACGACACGACACAACACGACACGACACGACAGGACACACACTAACCCTAACTCGAACACACACACATACACGCACGCGGACACACTAATACATGCAGACACTAACCCTAATACTGACACGGACACGGACATGAAAATACTGCTCTTGCTTTTATACGGACACGGACACGACATGCTGCTTGATGTGCATTGCTACTACAGTTGCTCTTCTTGCTACTGCAGTTGCTGTAAACCCCATCACCCAAAATTAGGCCTACTTGGCATAGATAAAGAAACAATGACTAGTTTGTATCCAATTGGAAATAGGACACAACATTTTATTTAATTTTATAATATTTATATCACTTAGTGTACCTTACCGTTGCTTCGATAATTGGAGCACTACACTAGCCATTGTCTTCCTATAAATTTTACACATTTGTCCTAGACGTGTCCACCTTCTATTCTGACCTCGGTGTAACTTATAATTATGCTCTTTTGTGCTACATTTTAGTCGCACAACATTCGTCGCAGACGCTTATATTTAATTCTAAATAATTCTAACTTTGTATCCTTGTGCGTTCCAATCAAAATTGGAGACACAATCTTGACCCGTTTCGTACAACCTAATTTATAACAATATTCTATTCTGAGTCCCCTATGTCCATGACACTTGTGTCCCACCTAATTTTATTTCTATGTACTTCTAATTAATTCCAGAACACCTTGCGCATTAATTTTAATTAATTTAAACCAAATTTCCATCTTTGTGCAATTTTTCAATTATTTGGTGCTTTTATGCAAAAATGTATTAAGGTGTCCACACCATTGGACAATACCTGAAGAAACCCATTTTTTCCCTTCACATAAATTTTTTCATAATTTTTGGAATGTGTAACGCACAACATCGCCCCCCATTTACTTCTAGTCTTACATTTAAACAATGCAAATATAGCCCTCCAAACATCCCCATTAAAGGCCAAGCCCATCCCAAGAAGATGTTGACCAAGCCCACCTACCTAGCTCAAACCCAAATCCAAAGTCCACATGTATATAAACAATTTTTCCTTTTCTTTTCCTTTTCTACACAACCCAATACCTAACCTAGCCGTATACCAACCCCTCCCTCTACTATTAACCTTATTTTCCCCTTCTTCCCTGCGCACACCCGCCGCCGGAGTCCTTGCCACGACGCCGGAGTCGACCCCGCACGGTTGAGACTCCGCCATCTCTGCACAACCGCCATCTCCACCTTCGTCCTCGCCGGAGCAGCCCCCTCTTCCCCGCCTCGTACAGACCCTGAGGAGCCTTCCTCCTCTTCCCCTCGCCGTCCTCACCTCACCTGACTTCTACTCCGCCACTGAACCGAACCGCCTCCGACTTCTTCACATCCTCCCCGATCTCCTCCTCTCCCTCCGGTCACCTTCCCTGACGACGACAGCAACTGAGTCCGCCGGCCTCGACCACTGTCCTCGTCCGCCGTCAATCTTCGCTTACCACCATCACCTCTCCGCCAATGACAGCAGACCCCGTTCGGCCGGAACACACGGCCATCTCGACCCGCCGGATCCCGTCGACGATACCCCGGCCGCCAGTACGTCATCATGCCGGAGTGATTTCCTGACCCGCCTGAACGCTGCACCTAGGCCGCAGCCGAGCCTCTTCCCGACCTCCTCTTCCCTGAGCAGACACCACGCCGGACCTTCGTCTCCCCTCGACTGAAACACCACCACCCATAACACCTCCCTGCACCCGAGTCCTTGGACCATCTCCTTCTTCCTCTCCCTGCTCAGCCTTCCCCTCCCTGCCGGACTCCGGCAACCTCCGGCCAGCAACTCACCAGCATCATCATCATCATCATCTTCACAATTAACCATCACCCCATCATCCTCATCATCATACTCTCCAACCCTAATTATCATAATTATCACCCTAATCACCATATCATAATCATCACCCTCGTCGTCATCGTCGTTATCGTCGTCATCGTCATGCCTGTGCGCGTACCCCGAGGTTCGAACATGTCCCTCTCCTTTCTTATTTAGTATGTGTGCTTGTGAGCAGAGTTTTAGCTGGTTGGTTCGGTTAGTGTTTATGAGTCCAGATCCTGAGTCGGCGAACCCAACTCGTATACGTATACGTACGAGTATGCGTATATTATTCAATTTAGTATACGTATATTATTCAGTTTGGTATATATATATATATATATATATATATATATATATATATATATATATATATATATATATATATATATATATATATATATATATTTAGTATATGTATTCAAATGGTATGTATATAATTTATTGATTATATTGTTATATAAATATATGGATATAAATATATAAGTAGGTAATTAAATGCTAAATAATAACTAGGACTATATATGTATTTATATTGTACGACCCTAGGATACTGTGGATTATCCCGTATTTACTTTGACCATGTTGACCCTAAGAACTTGTGAATTTTCTGCCTTGTGTACACCGACATACTGGCTAGACAAGTGTTAGTTGACTGTCTGATTATGCACAGTATTTGAAGACGTAACACCCGCGTCATTAGATGCATAATTGACCGTGTTAGTTGACTAGTATCACCCCTAGCGTACCCCCTGAGTCCAGTGTAATTAAGGTTGTATGTGTACTAGTGTAATGACTAATGATTGTATTGTATTATATTATATGTATATAGGGCCTTTTGGATTGTTCTGCGCGACTTCTGGAGCAGGTTATTGATACTATGCAGCTTTCTTGCCAGGCAAGTATACCTTGCCATTGTACTGTTATTCATATTACATATGTCGCATAAATATTTATTTCTGCTCATTTAGTTCATATATTTTAACTGCTAAATAAACAGCGCGTCCAAGGAAACTTGGGTGCAATGACGGTGTCGTCGTAATTTATTTTTATTATGTATATGCATTGATCTTGTTTATGAGACCACCCCATTATCATGAAGCATCATTAGGTTCATTAGCCGTGACACAGCTGTTACACGAGTGTGAGTCTCATGTAGGACACGGACTCGCGTACTGGATTGGCCTCCTGTACATATGGGCCGTGCGCCAGGGATAACTGTTGTTAGAAACTTTGCATGCTAGTAGACTTGGCAGTTATTAGAGGTATTATCGTGTCATGGATGTGACATGCTTAGAGCATGGGGTGGGGAGAACAACAAGGCGTGTGGGCTCCGTTGCACTTTCCTTTTTGTAACCCGTACGCTCCGCCGGGGATGCGCGATCATGATGACCACTATATATTATATATTATCAGGCGGCCTCTGCCATTCAAAAGACGACATACTTTGTAGGCCCCTGAATCTCCAAGAGAATTATGTCAATTCCATTTTTAGCCAGATAGCCCACGCGTTGGGAAAGTTGTTCTTAAACTGCATTCACTTAGACGGTTAGGCGACCCATTGGATATTTATTTCAGTACTTTATTGGCATGCTTCTATGTATCTTGTTATGTACCTCTGAGGACCTGGTCTCTTTTCAGGTGTAGATGTTCATGATTATTCGCAGGAGCGCAGATCCGGACTGGTGTCACGTCCCAGTCCCAAAATACGTAGGACTAGGAATACGTAACACGCCAGCCGTATGTATACGAACTCCAATATATGAAAACCATATACACACGTACGCTGTACATGAATATCCCATCCACAGTGGTAAATATATGTCACAACAAGTCACACGCAGTTCTATATCTCATCCACAGCACAAATAATAGAATAATGAAAATCAATAACTGAATATCAAAGAAGTAGTCTCAAATAGTAATCTCAAAGTGCAATAGTCGGGTGGAAACAAATCCACTGCAAATCGACTATAATAAACTACTAAAGAGAGAAGAGAATAAAGTACTCTAATATAAGAATAAATGTCTAGAAAAGAATAGCAACTAGAATCTCTAAACAGCTGCAATGAATCGCATATAATCAGAAGGTAAGATCTCCTCAGACTGATAGGTAGCGTCAGGTCCAGGTCCATACTCCTGCGGGTATTCCTGCTCACCTATATCTGGAAGGGACCAGGTCCTCAGAGGGACGTAACAAGATACAAAAAGTACATGCCAATAAAGTACTGAAAATAAACATCCATGGGGGTCGCCTAACCATCTATGTGAATGCAGTTTGAGAACAACTTTCTAACAAGTGGGCTATCTGGCCATAAATAGGATTGGCATAGTTCTCTTGGAGATCCAGGGGCCTACAAAGGCACGACGACTTTTGAACGTCGGAGGCCCGCCATGATAATATATAGGGGTCATCATGACCGCGTATCTCCGGCGGAGCGTACGGGTTACACAAGGAAAGTGCAAAGGAACCCAAATGCCTTACTTGTTGTTCTCCCCACCCAATGCTCTAAGCATGTCATGTCCATGACACGATAAACCTCTAATAATCGCCAGGTCTACTAGCATGCAAAATTTCTATTGACAGTTATCCCTATCCGTCGCACGACCTATACGTACCGGGGGCCAGCCGAGTACGCAAGTCCGTGTCCTACATGTGACTCACACTCGTGTAAGAATAGTGTCATGGCCAATGAAACATAAATGCCTCATGAAAATGGGGTAGTCTCATAAAGTAGGTCCAATGCATATACATAAATAAAATATAGTACGACAATACCATCGATGCACCCAAGTTTCCTTGGACGCGCAGTTTATATAGCAGTTAAAATAAATGAACTAAATAAATAGAAAATAAACATGCATACCTCATATGGAATATAAATACAGTACAATGGCAAGGTATACTTGCCTGACAAGAAATCTGTAAAGTGTGTACGCCCAAATATCAAGGACACAAAACCTGGAACTAAGGACTCCGAACAAATGTCTCCGGATGCTGAAATAAACATCACCAACATTTTCGGAATGAGCAAAATAGCTAAAAAGCACATCCCTTTCGTCCAATTTGGACACAGGGGCAAAACCGTAATTTCGGGTAAAAGTGGGGTCCACGTGTGGCCCACTTTGCACCGAAAAGCGTGCCAAGGGTAACAGTCTCTAAATGGGACAAACTATAGGTCAAACAAATCTAGATGTTAATAAGAACCCAACGGTATGTCCAAATGTGGATTTCGATGAGCCGAACACTAATTTGTCCAAAAAGACGACTATGGGGCCCGCCAATTGGCGATTTGGTCAACCGTCTCAGAATCGCGTAAAATTTGGGTCACAGGACCAGCGCGTTACCATGAGTCCAGTGGCGTAAGTTTCGTCGCAATCTGACCAGCGTGCACAAAATACGTGCGAGATCCACAAGAGTGGCGACACGAAATGTGTCCGCGGATACGGTCTGATTCCGGCGCGCTCACGCGTCCGAATCAGTCCCCACAAATTTTCATGTGTCCCGTTATGCTGTGTGCACCATTTGGTACACTTGGCACACGGCGGGGCGGTCCCGTTCGGCGGGGCGCGCTCCGATCTCCAACTTTTGGAAAACCGGAAAAAGTGGGTGCGCACAGTTTTGTGACGACTATATTTTTGTCCACAGCAACTAATAGCACAAAGTTATAATACAGAAAATAAACTAGGTCTGTAATCTACAGGTATCAAAAAGAATCACCGAATTCGGATCTCTGTGGTGGGAGATACGAACTCGGCAATATGGGTGGTCAATCTGAAATTCTGCGATTGCAGAATTCTGTCTGCTCGTCCAACTTTGGACGCTGTTTTACACCTAGGGGCACACGTTTTCCGAAGTTGACTATAAAACAAATACTGGAGAGGGTTGAGGGAAGATCATACCTATGAAAACGGAACAGCGTTTGGTCAAGCGAGTCAACGGAAAAACACGCCGGAGCGAAGGTGCCTCGAGTGGGAGACTGCAGTTCGCGATGTCGGCGTCGACGGGATGGTTGGATGGCTTGGCAGGGCTTCTCTTGCTGCGGTGACGGCTCTAGATGGGAAGAGAAGGTCTGGAGGTTCTCGGTTAGGGTTTTTGGGATGAGAAACTATATATATATATATTATATATATTAAGAGAGAGGGGGAAGGCGTTGGATCCGGGTTGAATAGGAAGGTCGGGTATGGGAAGTCAAGTTGCTGCTGATATCAAATACTCGGCTGAAGAATTACCAATGGGCGGTCAACACAAACTAAAGGGTCCGCCACGAATACAGCAGTTGCTGGATGGTGTTTGAGTAGTGGAAAAGCAAGTTAAGTTTCAGCAAGGGATTGGCTAATAGTATTATCACTATTATTATATATACATATATATATTTGTTAAGTTGCTGCAAAAGTTAACTTGGTATTTCTCCTATTCGGCTAATAGTAATAATGCTATTAACTTAAATGTAGAAGTTAAGTTGCTGCAGAAGAAGTCCTAAGTAGCTAATAGTCTTAATGCCATTAGTATTGTATTATTATTATTATTATTATATTAATTCTTTTCCTTTCTTTATAAAATATATATACATATATATATATATATTCGTATATACATATATATATATATATATACTCATAAGAAAATTTTTAGATTAGGGTATTGCACATCGTTAGGTTAGCAACTGCTCAAGGGGTCTCCTACATGGAATAAATTTCGAAAAATTCCTGATGGTCCCACAAGTGATCTAAGTGCCCGAACACCTAACATAAAAATTATAAAAAATCTATTTCTCCTATTTAGATCTAATTACTACAATTTAATTAATAATTAATAAATAAAAGGGTTTATACGATTTTCTAGGAAGGGGGGTTTTACATTCTACCCAACTTGTAAAAATTTCGTCCTCGAAATTAGAATTAAGCCAAGATAGAATGCAAGGA
This sequence comes from Iris macrosiphon, assembly GCA_036927795.1. Lineage (NCBI taxonomy): Eukaryota > Viridiplantae > Streptophyta > Magnoliopsida > Asparagales > Iridaceae > Iris > Iris macrosiphon. The sequence continues at coordinate 156,743,628 of JAYESA010000014.1, forward strand.
TGGTATAAGATATAAATTAACAACGTAAATTCATACCTTGGTCTGCGAATAGGTTCGGAAAACGCTTGCGCATGTCGTCCTCGCGCTCCCAAGTTGATTCTCCTGGTACGTCATGCCTCCATGCTACGCGAACCAAGGGAATAGACTGGTTCCTCAATACCTTCTCTCGACGATCAAGGATTCCCACGGGTTGCTCTTGGTATGACAAGCTCGGCCCAATGGTGATCTCCGAATGGTCGAGAACATGACTGCTGTCTGCCACATATCGCCTGAGCTGCGACACATGGAATACGTCATGTACTCCCTCCAGTGAAGGTGGTAGCGCAAGTCGATATGCCACCTCTCCAACTCTCTCGAGCACGTCAAATGGTCCAATATACCTTGGGCTCAACTTGCCGCGCCCTCCGAATCGGATGGTGCCTCTGGTCGGTGATATCCTCAAGAAGACGTGATCGCCCTCTTTGAACTCCAAGGGACGACGATGAAGGTCTGCCCACTGCTTCTGCCTGTCTTGCGCTGCTCGCAAGTGTCCCTGAATCTTCTTGACTGTCTCTACAGTGTTGACCACCAACTCGGGTCCCAAAATCTGACGTTCTCCCACGTCACTCCAACACACAGGGGACCTACATTTTCTTCCATACAATGCTTCAAACGGAGCCATCTGAATACTCGCTTGATAGCTATTGTTGTAAGAAAACTCTACAAGATGTAGGTGGTCCTCCCATGATCCTCCGAAGTCTAACATGCAAGCCCTCAACATGTCCTCCAAGGTCTGAATAGTACGCTCCGACTGCCCATCTGTCTGCGGGTGGTAAGATGTACTGAACTTCAGACGAGTACCAAGACTCTCTTGCATGCTCCTCCAAAAGTGCGATGTAAAGCGCGAATCTCTGTCCGATACAATGCTGACTGGTATGCCGTGCAATCTTACGATCTGCCTCATATATAAATCAGCTAAAGCTTCTGTAGACTGACCCACTCTAAAAGGTATAAAATGGGCTGACTTGGTGAGTCGGTCCACTATTACCCACACTGCATTTCTCCCACTTGGACTCTTGGGAAAACCCGTGACGAAGTCCATAGTGATGTGCTCCCACTTCCACTCTGGAATCGGAAGTGGTTGCAATAATCCTGCTGTCCTCTGGTGCTCCGCCTTCACTTGTTGACATACCAGACATTTAGCTACAAAGCGAGCTATCTCTCTCTTCATCCCATGCCACCAAAAGTGCTGTCGTAAGTCACGATACATCTTGGTGCCTCCAGGATGAATAGAATAGATCGAACTATGAGCCTCTGTCATCAGCTCCTGTCGAATCTCTCTATTTGGAACATAAAGACGATCACCACATCGTAATGTTCCATCCTCATGAATGCGCAATCCTGTCTGTTCTCCGGCCTCTGTCCTTTCCTTTAGTCTCCTGAATCTGGCATCTGTAGGCAAAGCTGCCTTAATCCTCTCTACCAATGATGATTGTACTTGCAAGTTGGCTAGTGTCCCATCTACTCCGGGTAGTATCACTTCAATGCCAAGCTCTTGCAAGTCCTCCAAAAGTTTCCTCTGTGCTGTCAAGAAGTAAGCTGCTGGCTTCCGGCTTAACGCGTCTGCTACCACGTTAGCCTTGCCTGGATGATAATGTAGCTCTATCTCAAAATCTTTCATCAACTCGAGCCATCGACGTTGCCTCATATTTAACTCTTTCTGCGTGAAGACGTACTTGAGGCTTTTGTGGTCTGTATAGATTTCCACTCGTTCTCCATATAAGTAATATCTCCATAGCTTCAGAGCAAATACAACGGCTGCAAGTTCCAAGTCATGAGTCGGATAATTCTTCTCATGCACTCGTAACTGCCTAGATGCATATGCAATCACCTTGCCATGCTGCATCAATACGCATCCCAAGCCTTTTCCTGATGCGTCACTGTAGATCACGTAACCTCCTGATCCTGACGGAATCGCCAATACTGGTGCTGTAGTCAGTCGCTTCTTCAACTCTTCAAAGGCTGCTTGACACTCGTCAATCCATATAAATTCTTGATCCTTACAAGTCAGACGAGTCATAGGTGCCGCTATCCTTGAGAAGTTTTCCACGAACCGTCGGTAATATCCCGCAAGTCCAAGGAAACTCCTCACCTCTGCTGCTGATTTAGGAACAGACCATGTCTCAACTGCTGAGATCTTCTCTGGATCAACAGAAATACCATCTCCTGTAACAACATATCCAAGAAATGAAACTCTGTCCAAGAAGAACTCACATTTGCTGAGTTTAGCATATAACTGCTCTCTCCTTAAAGTCTCTAGAATAATCCACAGATGCTCCTCGTGCTCCTCGTGGCTCTTCGAATAGACAAGTATATCATCTATGAAGACGACCACGAACTGGTCCAAGTACTGGTGGAAGACTCGATTCATCAAGTCCATGAAGATCGCTGGAGCATTGGTCAATCCAAATGGCATGACCAAAAACTCGTAGTGTCCATATCTTGTCCTGAATACGGTCTTCGGAATGTCCTGCTTCCGTACCTTCACTTGGTGATATCCCGATCTCAAATCTATCTTCGAGAATACCTTAGCTCCACTGAGTTGATCAAACAGGTCATCAATGCGTGGCAGTGGATATTTGTTCTTTACTGTCACGGCATTCAAGGCCCTGTAGTCAATGCACATACGCACTGACCCATCCTTCTTGGGTACAAACAACACTGGTGCTCCCCAGGGTAATGCACTTGGTCGGATGAAACCTTTCTCCTCTAGCTCTTTTAACTGTGCCTTCAGCTCGTCCATCTCCTTCTTCGCCAGTCTGTAAACATGCGATGCTATAGGTGCTGCTCCGGATGCTAGTTCAATTGAAAACTCTACGTCTCTGTCTGGGGGTAGTCCTGGCAAATCCTCTGGAAAGACGTCTAGAAATTCTGGGGTGATAGACAACATCGTCCATTGCGAGCTGCATACCATCAAGGATTTCTGTGGATCCTCGGGTAAACTCAAGTTCAGGCTGGCCTGGTACCTTAAAAAGAATGCTTCCTCCAAAGCAATCGAAGAAAGCGTGGTTCTTGCTCAGCCAGTCCATTCCAAGCACAATATCAAAAGTCGGCATAGGAAGGACTAAGAGTTGGGCGTTCATCTCTCTGCCACGAATCACTATAGGGCCCGATCTACAAACTCGACTAACTGGTACAACTCCTCCTCCGGTAAGAATTCTAACACAACTAGATAATGGTGTAGAAGCAATGTTGTGTTTGGCAATAAAACTAGATGATATGAATGAGTGGGTGGCTCCCGTATCAAATAATGTCACAGCGAAAAAAGTAAAAGCAAGGGTAATACCTGCTATGACATCCACCTCATGATCCATGTCATCTATCTCCAATGCAAAAGCCCGCCCGTTCCTCTGTGGCTGTCCATGTCCGGTCCTCATATACTGCTCCTCCTGAGTGGGTAGCGGTGGTCCTCTCTGAAGTCCTCCTGCTGCTGGGGGACGGGGTACTCCCGGTCCGATCATCTGCTGGGCTGGCTTCGGTGCTGGAAGCGCTAGTCTCTGAACTGGTGGTGGGAGTGTCGATGTCTGCATTGGGCAGTCTCTCGCCATGTGCTGCCCGGAGCTACATCTCAGACACTGACCCAAGCGAGTCCGACAATCTCTCGTTACATGTCCGCGTTTCCCACAATAATTGCAGTAGGGCTTCTCTGGGTTCTGGTATGGTCCAGCTCTGTGTTGCTGATGCTGCTGTGCCAAGGGACGTCGGATAGGTCCTCCCTGCTGTGTCCTGGCTGGTCCCTGCTGTATCCTTGTCGATCCTTGTTGTATCCTCAACTGACCTCCCTTTCCTCTGCTAATGGTTTCCTGAAATCTGGCCTCTGTTAGTAGTTCAGCATAAGAGACTCGGGACTGCGAGCTCGTATAATGTTGTAGCTCCTGGTTCAGTCCTCGATGAAATCTCTTAGCTTTAGCCAAGTCATTTGGTATCAAAGCAGCGCCATATTTGCTGAGTCGACTAAACTCGGCATCATACTCGTCCACGGTTCGGTTCCCTTGCTCTAAGTGAAGAAACTGATCATACAATGTGTCCCTGACAGTGTCCGGAAAGTACTTTCCCTCGAAGCACTCCAAGAACTGCTCCCAAGTCTGGTAAGTACCCAACTGGCGCTCCATGGATTCCCACCAGTGATGAGCATTACCATCTAGAAGCGTCCGTACACCCGTCATCCATAGGTCCGTCGGTAACTGTGATGCCTCCAGCAGCTTCTGCGTGTGAGTGATCCAGCTGGTAGTCTCCTCCGGGCTCTCAGTGCCCTTGTACTGCCTTGCACCCATCTGAACAAAATCCTTTACTGATCCAACCTTAGCTCGAGGTACTGGAGCTAGTGTTTGGGTTGGTACAGTAGCATGTGCAGCCATCCTCTCCAGTGATGCCAAAAATTCTTGTCTCTGCTCGACTGCCTGCTGCCTCTGCTCGGCTGCCTGCTGCCTCTGTTCTTGTATCATCATCTGAAAGAATTGGAACATCTGCGCTTGGCCATCTTGCGGTACTGGGACAGGTAGAGGGTTCCTAATAGGTGAAGCGGGAAGATCAGATGGAACTGGAGTGTGAGTCTGTCCATCTGGTCCCGGAAGCCTAGGAATCGTTGGGGTCCCTCCTTGAGTCTGACCATTGACTCCAGAAGTTGCGTTGCCATCAGCGGCAGTACATCCATTCTGCAAATCCATCTCTCTGCAGTTGATGTACGAAACGATTAGAAAAAGTACAGGAATCAAACAGGATGCAAGTATTAAATAGGAAGGATGAATTTCAATCAAGCGTGGATGAGATCCTTATACTCTATTCCTATACGCAGGCTTGTTCGGTACAGTTACGTAACCGAGACAATATATTCTTGACCTGCATGGGCCACCACAAAAACATGTCACGCCCCAGTCCCAAAATACGTAGGACTAGGAATACGTAATACGCCAGCCGTATGTATACGAACTCCAATATATGAAAACCATATACACACGTACGCTGTACATGAATATCCCATCCACAGTGGTAAATATATGTCACAACAAGTCACACGCAGTTCTATATCTCATCCACAGCACAAATAATAGAATAATGGAAATCAATAACTGAATATCAAAGAAGTAGTCTCAAATAGTAATCTCAAAGTGCAATAGTCGGGTGGAAACAAATCCACTGCAAATCGACTATAATAAACTACTAAAGAGAGAAGAGAATAAACTCTAATATAAGAATAAATGTTTAGAAAAGAATAGCAACTAGAATCTCTAAACAGCTGCAATGAATCACATATAATCAGAAGGTAAGATCTCCTCAGACTGATAGGTAGCGTCAGGTCCAGGTCCATACTCCTGCGGGTATTCCTGCTCACCTATATCTGGAAGGGACCAGGTCCTCAGAGGGACGTAACAAGATACAAAAAGCACATGCCAATAAAGTACTGAAAATAAATATCCATGGGGGTCGCCTAACCATCTATGTGAATGCAGTTTGAGAACAACTTTCTAACAAGTGGGCTATCTGGCCATAAATAGGATTGACATAGTTCTCTTGGAGATCCAGGGGCCTACAAAGGTACGACGACTTTCGAACGTCGGAGGCCCGCCATAATAATATATAGGGGTCATCATGACCGCGTATCTCCGGCGGAGCGTACGGGTTACACAAGGAAAGTGCAAAGGAACCCAAATGCCTTACTTGTTGTTCTCCCCACCCAATGCTTTAAGCATGTCATGTCCATGACACGATAAACCTCTAATAATCGCCAGGTCTACTAGCATACAAAATTTTTATTGGCAGTTATCCCTATCCGTAGCACGACCTATACGTACCGGGGGCCAGCCGAGTACGCAAGTCCGTGTCCTACATGTGACTCACACTCGTGTAAGAATAGTGTCATGGCCAATGAAACATAAATGCCTCATGAAAATGGGGTAGTCTCATAAAGTAGGTCCAATGCATATACATAAATAAAATATAGTACGACGACACCGTCGATGCACCCAAGTTTCCTTGGACGCGCAGTTTATATAGCAGTTAAAATAAATAAACTAAATAAATAGAAAATAAACATGCATGCCTCATATGGAATGTAAATACAGTACAATGGCAAGGTATACTTGCCTGGCAAGAAATCTGTAAAGTGTACGCGCCCAAATATCAAGGACACTGAACCTGGAACTAAGGACTCCGAACAAACGTCTCCGGATACTGAAATAAACATCACCAACGTTTCCGGAATGAGCAAAATAGCTAAAAAGTACATCCCTTTCGTCCAATTTGGACATAGAGGCAAAACCGTAATTCCGGGTAAAAGTGGGGTCCACGTGTGGCCCACTTTGCACCGAAAAGCGTGCCAAGGGTAACAGTCTCTAAATGGGACAAACTAGAGGTCAAACAAATCTAGATGTCAATACGAACCCAACGGTATATCCAAATGTAGATTCCGATGAGCCGAACACTAATTTGTCCAAAAAGGCAACTGTGGGGCCCGCCAATTGGCGATTTGGTCAACCGTCTCAGAATCGCGTGAAATTTGGGTCACAGGACCAGCGCGTTACCACGAGTCCAGTGGCGCAAGTTTCGTCGCAATCTGACCAGCGTGCACAAAATACGTGCGAGTTCCACAAGAGTGGCGACACGAAATGTGTCCGCGGATACGGTCTGATTCCGGCGCGCTCACGCGTCCGAATCAGTCCCCACAAATTTTCACGTATCCCGTTATGCTGTGTGCACTATTTGGTACACTTGGCACACGGCAGGGCGGTCCCGTTTGGCGGGGCGCGCTCCGATCTCTAACTTTTGGAAAACCGGAAAAAGTGGGTGCGCACAGTTTTGTGACGAATATATTTTTGTCCACAGCAACTAATAGCACAAAGTTATAATACATAAAATAAACTAGGTCATGTAATCTACAGGTATCAAAAAGAATCACCGAATTCGGATCTCTGTGGTGGGAGATACGAACTCGGCAATATGGGTGGTCAATCTGAAATTCTGCGATTGCAGAATTCTGTCTGCTCGTCCAACTTTGGACGCTGTTTTACACCTAGGGGCACACGTTTTCCGAAGTTGACTATAAAACAAATACTGGAGAGGGTTGAGGGAAGATCATACCTATGAAAATGGAACAGCGTTTGGTCGAGCGAGTCAACGGAAAAACACGCCGGAGCGAAGGTACCTCGAGTAGGAGACTGCAGTTCGCGATGTCGGCGTCGACGGGATGGTTGGATGGCTTGGCGGGGCTTCTTTGGCTGCGATGACGGCTCTAGATGGGAAGAGAAGGTCTGGAGGTTCTAGGTTAGGGTTTTTGGGATGAGAAATTATATATGTATATATTATATATATTAAGAGAGAGGGGGAAGGCGTTGGATCCGGGTTGAATAGGAAGGTCGGGTATGGGAAGTCAAGTTGCTGCTGATATCAAATACTCGGCTGAAGAATTACCAATGGGCGGTCAACACAAACTAAAGGGTCCACCACGAATACAGCAGTTGCTGGATGGTGTTTGAGTAGTGGAAAAGCAAGTTAAGTTTCAACAAGGGATTGGCTAATAGTATTATCACTATTATTATATATACATATATATATTTGTTAAGTTGCTGCAAAAGTTAACTTGGTATTTCTCCTATTTGGCTAATAGTAATAATGCTATTAACTTAAATGTAGAAGTTAAGTTGCTGCAGAAGAAGTCCTAAGTAGCTAATAGTCTTAATGCCATTAGTATTGTATTATTATTATTATTATTATATTAATTCTTTTCCTTTCTTTATAAAATATATATACATATATATATATATATATTCGTATATACATATATATATATATACTCATAAGAAAATTTCTAGATTAGGGTATTGCACATCGTTAGGCTAGCAACTGCTCAAGGGGTCTCCTACATGGAATAAATTTCGAAAAATTCCTGATGGTCCCACAAGTGATCTAAGTGCCCGAACACCTAACATAAAAATTATAAAAAATCTATTTCTCCTATTTAGACCTAATTACTAAAATTTAATTAATAATTAATAAATAAAAGGGTTTATACGATTTTCTAGGAAGGGGGGTTTTACAACTGGTTACTTATATTTCGAAGAGGTCTTCTCTTCGAGTCCTAGTGATTGCTAGTTGTTGTACTTATATGGTGTTTGCTTTTATATTCTAATTCGGCAGTAGATTTGTTTCCATCCGGCTGTCATCTTTAGATACTTTATATTGATATCTAGTTATATAGATATTGGTTATTTACTTATATTTGATTTTTTGTGGATGAGATTTAGCTATACCCTGTGACTTGTGATAGTTTATACTACTGGTGAATTGTTGTTCATATTACAGCATACGTGTGTTATGGTTTCCATATATTGGAGTGCCATATACATACGACTGGCATGCTTACGTGTCCTAGTCCTCCGTATTTTGGGACTGGGGGTGACATTTTTAGTGGTGACCCATGCAGGTCGAGAGCATATTGTCTCGGTTAGTCACTGTACCGAGCAAGCCTACAAATAGGATTAGACTATAGGATCCCATCCACAATTGACTATGATTCACCTTCCTTCCAATCTGATCTATTTGAATAATTGTATCATGCTTGATTCATGTGCTTCCCTAATAGTTTCTTGAGTATAGCCTCTGCTAGAATATAGGAATCCATGTTGTTAGGATGATAATTAGGGTAACACCGCCTACTAAGAATACAACTAGAGTCTAGACACATCACTAAGTTCAGAATACCTAGTGAACCCTAGTATCCCTTATCTATAGATTTCTTTACCATTATCCCTTGATATAATTATGAATGACTTGAGGGTAGTATAGATACTACTAGGATTAGTTATAAATTGACCATACTGTTTTACCCTAGCATTGGGGAACCAATAAGAAATTCAAGATTTAACATTTGGACTAAACTTAACTTTTATAGTGAGATAGTATTATAGAACTATAAATTTAGGTTCTTGTCCTTATACTAGCAGACAGTACCTTAGGAAGTCAAGAGGAACGAATATAACATTTTCCTCGATCAAACCTCGAACACAGATATTAGCATACCACCTTCCCCTTAGGAAACCATGATCTTATCTAGAGACTTTCTATTTAAGTTCACATCTTGTTCCTCTGTAAACTTAGCGCTCGCTATTTGTGCGACGACTGATTATGCTTTTCTCTTCTTTTCTTTCAACTCGTGCCACATAACTCTTATGATTGTAGACCAAGTGACACTACTAGAAAAAGTGGGATTAGCGACGTATTTTAGCGACGTCAAAAGAAACGTCGCTAATAATATATAAATTAGCGACTCCATATAAAAACATCGCTAGACGTCGCTAAATGGCGACATTTAGCGACGTTTAGCGACTTTTATTAAGATTTTAAAAGATAAGTCGCTATAAGTTCAATTAAGGTCACTAAACGTCACTAATATGTCTAAGTTAGAGACGTTTAGCGACGTTTATATTAAAAATATTTAGCAACGTGTTTAGCGATGTTCTCGACGTCACTAAAATTTAATTTAGCGACATTTTTATTGGACGTCGCTAAACGTCGCTAAAATTTGGTTAATTAGGGCTCGGTTTCGTTTTTCCCCATCTGTCAAAATTTAAAAAACAAAAAAAATTCCCCCGCCCCCCCCTCGCTCCATCGACCGGCTCTCCACCGCGGCTACTCCGGCATCCCCCTCCTCCTCCTCGAGCTCTAGGTAAACCCTAACTCTCTCTCTCTCTCTCTCTCTCTCTCTCTCTCTCTCTCTTTCTTTCTCTCTCTCTCTCAGGACACATGTGACACTGACACGACACACACACACAGACACTGACACAGATACAGACACGGCACACACACACACATGACACAGACACTGATCAGGACCTAGGGTTAGGGTTAGGGTTAGGTTTTTTGACATGGGGTTAGGGTTAGGGTTAGGGTTAGGGCCGACTGGCCCGAGTCGACAAGCGATGGTGATTCATGTGCGACGACAGCGTCGACGAGGACATGGTTGGTACTCGAGTCTTGAGAATTGGAGGATGAATAAGGATTTGCTTTCTTCTTGAGGTAGGAGTTCCAGTGGTTCTTTATTTCGTTGTCGGTCCTTCCTGGTAGGTGTGTTGCTATCTGTAACCACCTGCATCATCACATCATCAGAAAGAACTGTGAAGAAATTAACATCATGACAAATAAAGCTCCAAGAGTGAGTTATGATTGTTCAAAATGAAAAGGTGGAAATAATCTCTATTTGAATCTCTGATTGCTCCAAGGCAAGGTGTCACCACCCCATTTCCAGAGCCGGGTATTTTTTTTATTTTTAATTTTGTTAATTGTGGATTATTTATATTTAATTGTATTTATATTTAATTATTGATTGTATTATATTTTTATTCTTTGTTTTAGGATTTTGGCTAGCCTGGACCCATGTCAGACCCTAGTGGACCCATGTCCGACCCAGCCCACACCCTTGTGAGAATTATTTTGGGGCTTAGAATATTTATTTTATTTTTAGGAGGTTAGTTGGAGAGATTTGGAGTTAATTTGAGTGCTTTTGGAACCCGAAACCCAAAACCGAGTTACGGGAGGGCATTTTGGTCATTTGGACTTAGTGGAACCCCTTTATTAGCATGGCCGGCCCTATTTCCTACCCACATCCGACCAAACACAGCAGCTTCTCCCCTTCTTTTGCTTCACTCCTTCTTCTTCTTCACTTCTTCTTCTTCTCCACTACTTCTTCTTCTTCATTTCTTCTTCACAAGTAAGTTTCTCCATTTTTTCTCCTTCCCTCTTCCATTTCTTTCATTTGTTCGAACCCTAACCCTACATTCTTCCCCAACCTAGGTGGGTAGAGCCTAGATTTGGAGTTGGAGCTAGATTTGGGAGCTTGGAAGCTTGATTTGGAGGATTTGGAGCATTTTGGAGATTTTGGCTTGGGATTCCAACTTCCAAGAGGTAAACCCTAATTTTCCCCTTGTAATTACTCTTTTATAGTGTAATTAATATTTTTGAACCTTCCTAGATCCGTAGGCTACCCGTGGGAGGAAGTTGGAACTAGTTTGGGTGAGTTTAGAGACTTTGACATTAGGTTTTGTGTCGATTTCGGGTGGAATCCGAATTTGGCCCAATTTTGGGTGATGCCCTAGGTTAGACGGACCTAGGTAGACGTTGTCGGGTATCTTGAGGGTGAGTACGTGTCTCCGTTCGGATACGGGAAGCCGCGTCGCGGAGAAACGGGCGTTTCGGGCGAATTTGGGGCTTTTCGTCGTCGCCGATTCTAAGTGCGTGTGCATTTCCGCCACGGACCTAGAATCGACGCGGGAGCGCATTTTCTAGGATCTAGATATCGTGTAGAGCGCGTGGGTAAATTTTGGGCCGATTCCGAGTTCGTTTGGTGTGCGTTTCAGGAGGTTTTCCGAGCCGCGAACCACGTGTTCGTCGAAATGACCGAACGGCCATTTCGACTTGGTTTCCTCGTTTCGGGCTTGTGCGCACATTGGGTTAGTATCAGGGAGTGTGTGCTAGAGTTTTCGAGCTATATTTTATATATTTATAGGCGTTGGTGAGTGTCGGGGTCGTTGGGCGTGAGTGGGGTGTGTGGTTTGAGTGTTGTGTTGTGTTGTGGTTGTGTGTGTGTCTTTATATATATATATATTTATATGTGTACATATATATGTATATATTTATATGTATTTGTATATATGTATATATATTTATATATATGGGTGTGTGTATTTATATCTATGTGCTTGTGGGTGTATATGTCTATGTGTATATATATATATGTATATGTGTAAGTGTGCTTGTGTGTATATGTATATATATATTTGAATGTGTGTGTGTATATATATATATCTTAGAGTGTGTGTGTGTATTGACATGTATATATATATATTTGTATGTGTGTATATATATATTAATATGTGTGTTTATACATATTTATAGCTATGTATATATTTGTGTGTGAGTGTGTGTATTAGTGTGTTTGTGAGTGTGTAGGTGTGTGTGTTAGTGAGTGTGTTAGAATAGAGATGAGTGTATATATATATAGGTATCTAGTAGTATATATATAGAGCTATTAGTGTGTATATACATATATATTGATATATGGGTGTTTATACATATATATAGATATATGTATATAATTATATGTGTGTGTGTGTGTTGATATGTGTTTGAGTGTTTTTGTGTGTTAGTAGATATATTAATGTGTGTATGTATATATATAGGAGCTTGTGTGTATATATATGTATGTATATATATATATATAGATATATATATATGTGTATATATAGGAGTGTGTGTGCGGGTGTATGAGAGAAGAGAGGGGGGGGACTGGACCTGCACAGCAGCAGCAGCAGCGTGCAGTGCGCTGCGCACTGCACAGCAATGCAGCAGCAGCAGGAAGCTGCAGCAGCAGCAGCTAGCAGCAGCATAGCAGCCACAGCAGCAGTTTGCAGCAGCGAGCAGCAGCAAGGTGCGGAGCAAGAGCAGCAGCAGCGTGTTAGTGAGGGCTAGTGAGGGAGAAGATAGATTGATATATATATAAGTAGATAGATAGATTGATAGATACTTGGATAGATAGATAGATTCATAGATAGTTAGAAAGATAGGTAGATAGTTAGACATTTAGATACATAAATAGATTTGTTAGATAAATAGGTATATGTTAGATAGATAAATAGATAGATGGTTGATTGATAGGTAAATAGGTAGTAGATAGATTTTTAGATAGATAGATAACAAGGTAAATAGTTAAATAGATACATAGATAGTTAGATAAATAGATTCTTAGATAGGTAGATGGATAATTAGATAGATAGATAGGTAATTGATAGGTAGATAGTTAGGTTTCTAGATACTAGATAGGTAGATAGCTAGATACTTAGATATATCTATCTAAGATATAGATACCTATATACATATAGTTATATCAATACCTAGAGATATCTAGATAGTATAGTCATATATATAGGTGTATGGGTAAGGTAATGGGTATTAATGGGTATGTGTGTGGATATATATGTATATAGGTAGATACCTACTTAGATATATATATATATGGTAGATATCTATATTACCTAGCCTAGGTTAATAACTAGGTGCATAATTAGTAGCTAGATAGCTAGTTAGAGGAGTTAGAGCGGTATCTCAATACCTTGAGATACCGAGGTATCTCAATACCTTGAGATAACCAAGGTATTGGGTTTCGAGCGGGGTTTTTGAGCAATAGCCTAGGATTTGTCTTGGAGTGATTTTTATATGTATATGTGTATATATTTACGCGTGCTAGCATAGGTTTTAGAGGGTATAGGCGGGGTATATAGCCTAGGTTGAGGTATCGGATACCGAGGGTATCCCGGTATCTCAAGGAGGCGAGTTTGTGAGTTTTCTAGCTTAATGAGCTCGGTTTGACCTAGAATTTCAGGAGCACCCTAGTTTGACCCAGACTTGACCGTAGTTGACTCGGTTGACCGCCAAAGTCAACTTTTGACCTAGTTTTGACCCAGAGTTGACTTTTTGGACCCAGAGTTGACTTTTTGACCCAGATTTTACCGGTTTGATCCGTTTGACCTAGAACGACCCTAGAAGCCTATTTTTAATTATTTTATATCTTTTAACTTATTAGAAACCCTGTTTAACCTTGCTTTTCGCATTAGGTCCTTGCGACACCGGTTCGGATCGCCAGTTGCTCAGGACGTCAGGCGAGTACATTCTCTGATAGTTTTCATTATTTGATGATTATTATGATTCAGCTTCTAGTATAGTATCATCTGATTATTCTGGCACAACACGGGACACTGATTGATATTTCTGGATTTATTTACTTGCGACACGTACATTTCATGTTTCTGGCCTCTATTCTGGAATCACTACTGGCATCACCTACAGGCATCATTCATGTTCAGGCTGGACTCATCTTGATTTGCGTGTCGGGTCTTGGATCCACTTGTATTAGTCGGGGCGGGGAAATACTCGAGTAGACATGTAAACATTCCTATCTGGCATCATCAGGAATCACTCCCTCTGGTCTAATCTGGAATGATAGCAGCCGCGCACCCAGTGCGCGGTGAGCCGTACTTACCCCTAGCCATTTACATGTCGAAACAAGTATTTCAAAGACACCGAGTTCATTCTTTATAGTCTGGACTCTCATGCATTTCTTGACTTGTCTCACTTACATGTTTCTGGACTTGACTCACTACATGTTTTTTATGCTGGACTCACTACACGTTCATGTGCACAGACTTGATCTTAGCTTAGATTCTTGTATCTTACAGTTACTATCTTGTTTCTGATATTCCTGCATCTTTACCTTTATGCACCAGTGATTTACATATTTCTTTGTTTCATACTTGCTTCATTTTTCTTGCTACTTGCTATAACTGTTTTATAGTTTTTATCATTTAAATGGAACTGCTGTTAGAGATGTACTTGCTCCAGTCCTGACTGGACATATTTTTCAGAGTATCCGGAGGATTGGTGTCCGACGTTTTATGGACCTGAGCCTGTCGATGGTGCAGACAGGGACCCTCTAGTTTAGGAGTGATTTTCGGGTTGGTAGCCGGGATCACTAGGACTTTGTTGTTGTTTTTATTAGCTCTTAGTACCGGATTTGTCTCCGGTTTTGGATTGAGACCTTGTATTGTATATTATTTTGGATATTGCTGTATTATTATTATTGTTGTGGTTGTTGTAGTAGTTGGTGGTGGTTAGACTTTATAGTTGTTAGTCTTCTTTGCCATCTTATCGTGCTTAGATTCGTGATTGAGTACTTGAGATTATCCTTATGATATTGCTCCTCCGTTTGGAGTTGAGATCTTGACAGGTTATATTTTGATTGTGTGGTTGCCCTCCTTTTGGAGAGGTCATGGCCGATTTTTGTGTGAGATTATTATTTAGTTAGTTGACCTAGACAGCGTTCTACCGCCGATGCTGCGGCGTAGGCTGGACGTACCCACGACTCATGCCCGATTTTCCGGGTGCGGGTCGTGACACGTTTTTGGTAGCGGCCCCATGCAGGTCTCGATTCGCAATTAGTGCGATATCGTGGTGGTACAACAACTTAGTTGTACTGCTGCGAGCCTGCTCCAGGATCTAGGATCTAGGATGAGAGTGTACTCAATCACGACTAGGAACAATTCCAATCTAATTATTCTGAAATTGCTTCTTTTGAAATATTACTGTCCTTCTTTGATGATATCGTATCTTGCACCGTATTGACTTCTTTTGATCTGTGTTCAGGATGCCTCCGAAGACACGATCCCATCGTACCGTTCCAGCAGTTGCCACTGAGAGGTCTGCTACCTCTCGTCCAGCTCATATTCAGGCAGCTGCTACCGCTCCACTCACCACTCCTGCGGTTGAGGGAGCACCTGCTTCTCTCGGGGATCCTCCTTCACCTGTCGATCCGAGGACTACCCCAGTCGTTCCGGTGGTTCCTCCACCACTTCCTGCTCCAGTAGATGCCGCACAGTTGTTTGCGTTCTTCAGGGAGATGATGGACGCGCAGCACCGTCAGGTGGATGTGATGAGGCTGGGCATTGAGAACGCCCACCAGGTGGCCATGACGGCAGTGGATAGGGTGGCACAGAATCAGCCACAGGCAGATCAGATTCAGTGCCCGAGGCAGGGCAGTATCATTGACTTTCAGAGGATGCGGCCCAAGGAGTTCCGTGGTACAGAAGGGATCCTGTACGCGGATGACTGGATAGAGCAGATCGAGGGCATCTTCAGGCTGGTGCAGATTCCAGACAGTATGCAGATAGAGGCAGCGGGCAGTCAGATGTTCGACCTCGCTTTGACATGGTATCGCACAGATACGAGGATCACAGCGCCAGGGCTTACTTGGGAGGCTTTCAAGAGGCTTTTTAAGGAGAAGTTTTTCCCAGATGTGGCGCTCAGTGCTTTGGAGAGCCAGTTTGAGGCACTCATCCAAGGGAGCATGACAGTGGACGAGTACGTAGCGGAGTTCTGCCATCTGGGCAGATTTGTAGATGGCTTGAGTGAGGCAGTCAAGGCGAGGAAGTTTCGCAAGGGCTTGGTTATGGCGGTCAAGTCTTTGACCAGGAGCGACCGCGAGGCGACTTTTGAGCAGATAGTAGGAGATGCTCAGAGAGCAGAGGATGACTTGGAGCTCAAGTCCAAGAGAGGCAGGGATAATTCAGGCAGTGCCAGTGGTAGTGCGGGACCAGCTAAGCGTCCCTATGTGCAGAAGGCAGCGCAGCAGGGTCAGGATCAGAGGGTGCCCACTTGTGCCTACTGCAGGAAGGCAGGACACACTTGGGATGTTTGTAGGAGGAGGCTGAAGGTGTGTTTGTTCTTTGGATCCGCTGCTCACCAGATGCGAGATTGCCCCACTGCACCTCCATTGGGTGGAGCACAGGATCAGAGAGTTGGAGCTAGGCCATCTGTGGCACAGCATTATGCCCCGCACCAGTAGAGGGATACACCCCAGCAGGGCAGGGCTTATGCGTTGACGGTCGAGGAGGCCGATGCTACGGATGTCGGGTTAGCAGGTCTGTCTCTTGTTTCTTCTTCCTGTCCTTTCCATTCCTTGTGGTGTGCTTCATTAGTACCTGTTAGATTTTCTTGTGCTGTGGTAGATAGTGTAGTAACCCTGATTGAGACTGTGATAACACGACCAGTAGGACCCTGATCTTGTATGTTGTTTAGGTAGAATTTCTTGACTGTGATTGTTGGGGGTTTGACCTAGAGGAGTGTGATTGACTTTAAATTTCGAGGACGAAATTTTCTAAGGAGGATAGGCTTGTCACCACCCCATTTCCAGAGCCGGGTATTTTTTTTTATTTTTTATTTTGTTAATTGTGGATTATTTATATTTAATTGTATTTATATTTAATTATTGATTGTATTATATTTTTATTGTTTGTTTTAGGATTTTGGCTAGCCTGGACCCATGTCAGACCCTAGTGGACCCATGTCCGACCCAGCCCACACCCTTGTGAGAATTATTTTGGGGCTTAGAATATTTATTTTATTTTTAGGAGGTTAGTTGGAGAGATTTGGAGTTAATTTGAGTGCTTTTGGAACCCGAAACCCAAAACCGAGTTACGGGAGGGCATTTTGGTCATTTGGACTTAGTGGAACCCCTTTATTAGCATGGCCGGCCCTATTTCCTACCCACATCCGACCAAACACAGCAGCTTCTCCCCTTCTTTTGCTTCGCTCCTTCTTCTTCTTCACTTCTTCTTCTTCTCCACTACTTCTTCTTCTTCATTTCTTCTTCACAAGTAAGTTTCTCCATTTTTTCTCCTTCCCTCTTCCATTTCTTTTATTTGTTTGAACTCTAACCCTACATTCTTCCCCAACCTAGGTGGGTAGAGCCTAGATTTGGAGTTGGAGCTAGATTTGGGAGCTTGGAAGCTTGATTTGGAGGATTTGGAGCATTTTGGAGATTTTGGCTTGGGATTCCAACTCCCAAGAGGTAAACCCTAATTTTCCCCTTGTAATTACTCTTTTATAGTGTAATTAATATTTTTGAACCTTCCTAGACCCGTAGGCTACCCGTGGGAGGAAGTTGGAACTAGTTTGGGTGAGTTTAGAGACTTTGACATTAGGTTTTGTGTCGATTTCGGGTGGAATCCGAATTTGGACCAATTTTGGGTGATGCCCTAGGTTAGACGGACCTAGGTAGACGTTGTCGGGTGTCTTGAGGGTGAGTACGTGTCTCCGTTCGGACACGGGAAGCCGCGTCACGGAGAAACGGGCGTTTCGGGCGAATTTGGGGCTTTTCGTCGTCGCCGATTCTAAGTGCGTGTGTGTTTCCGCCACGGACCTAGAATCGACGCGGGAGCACATTTTCTAGGATCTAGATATCGTGTAGAGCGCGTGGGTAAATTTTGGGCCGATTCCGAGTTCGTTTGGTGTGCGTTTCAGGAGGTTTTCCGAGCCGCGCACCACGTTTTCGTCGAAATGACCGAACGGCCATTTCGACTTGGTTTCCTCGTTTCGGGCTTGTGCGCACGTTGGGTTAGTATCGGAGAGTGTGTGCTAGAGTTTTCGAGCTATATTTTATATATTTATAGGCGTTGGTGAGTGTCGGGGTCGTTGGGCGTGAGTGGGGTGTGTGGTTTGAGTGTTGTGTTGTGTTGTGGTTGTGTGTGTGTCTTTATATATATATATATTTATATGTGTACATATATATGTATATATTTATATGTATTTGTATATATGTATATATATTTATATATATGGGTGTGTGTATTTATATCTATGTGCTTGTGGGTGTATATGTCTATGTGTATATATATATATGTATATGTGTAAGTGTGCTTGTGTGTATATGTATATATATATTTGAATGTGTGTGTGTATATATATATATATATCTTAGAGTGTGTGTGTGTATTGACATGTATATATATATATTTGTATGTGTGTATATATATATTAATATGTGTGTTTATACATATTTATAGCTATGTATATATTTGTGTGTGAGTGTGTGTATTAGTGTGTTTGTGAGTGTGTAGGTGTGTGTGTTAGTGAGTGTGTTAGAATAGAGATGAGTGTATATATATATAGGTATCTAGTAGTATATATATAGAGCTATTAGTGTGTATATACATATATATAGATATATGGGTGTTTATACATATATATAGATATATGTATATAATTATATGTGTGTGTGTGTTGATATGTGTTTGAGTGTTTTTGTGTGTTAGTAGATATATTAGTGTGTGTATGTATATATATAGGAGCTTGTGTGTATATATATGTATGTATATATATATATAGATATATATATATATATGTGTATATATAGGAGTGTGTGTGTGGGTGTATGAGAGAAGAGAGGGGGGGGGACTGGACCTGCACAGCAGCAGCAGCAGCGTGTAGTGCGCTGCGCACTGCACAGCAATGCAGCAGCAGCAGGAAGCTGCAGCAGCACAGCAAAGCTGCAGTAGCAGCAGCTAGCAGCAGCATAGCAGCCACAGCAGCAGTTTGCAGCAGCGAGCAGCAGCAAGGTGCGGAGCAAGAGCAGCAGCAGCGTGTTAGTGAGGGCTAGTGAGGGAGAAGATAGATTGATATATATATAAGTAGATAGATAGATTGATAGATACTTGGATAGATAGATAGATTCATAGATAGTTAGAGAGATAGGTAGATAGTTAGACATTTAGATACATAAATAGATTTGTTAGATAAATAGGTATATGTTAGATAGACAAATAGATAGATGGTTGATTGATTGGTAAATAGGTAGTAGATAGATATTTAGATAGATAGATAACAAGGTAAATAGTTAAATAGATACATAGATAGTTAGATAAATAGATTCTTAGATAGGTAGTTGGATAATTAGATAGATAGATAGGTAATTGATAGGTAGATAGTTAGGTTTCTAGATACTAGATAGGTAGATAGCTAGATACTTAGATATATCTATCTAAGATATAGATACCTATATACATATAGTTATATCAATACCTAGAGATATCTAGATAGTATAGTCATATATATAGGTGTATGGGTAAGGTAATGGGTATTAATGGGTATGTGTGTGGATATATATGTATATAGGTAGATACCTACTTAGATATATATATATATATGGTAGATATCTATATTACCTAGCCTAGGTTAATAACTAGGTGCATAATTAGTAGCTAGATAGCTAGTTAGAGGAGTTAGAGCGGTATCTCAATACCTTGAGATACCGAGGTATCTCAATACCTTGAGATAACCAAGGTATTGGGTTTCGAGCGGAGTTTTTGAGCAATAGCCTAGGATTTGTCTTGGAGTGATTTTTATATGTATATGTGTATATATTTACGCGTGCTAGCATAGGTTTTAGAGGGTATAGGCGGGGTATATAGCCTAGGTTGAGGTATCGGATACCGAGGGTATCCCGGTATCTCAAGGAGGCGAGTTTGTGAGTTTTCTAGCTTAATGAGCTCGGTTTGACCTAGAATTTCAGGAGCACCCTAGTTTGACCCAGACTTGACCGTAGTTGACTCGGTTGACCGCCAAAGTCAACTTTTGACCTAGTTTTGATCCAGAGTTGACTTTTTGGACCTAGAGTTGACTTTTTGACCCAGATTTTACCGGTTTGATCCGTTTGACCTAGAACGACCCTAGAAGCCTATTTTTAATTATTTTATATCTGTTTAACTTATTAGAAACCCTGTTTAACCTTGCTTTTCGCATTAGGTCCTTGCGATACCGGTTCGGATCGCCAGTTGCTCAGGACGTCAGGCGAGTACATTCTCTGATAGTTTTCATTATTTGATGATTATTATGATTCAGCTTCTAGTATAGTATCATCTGATTATTCTGGCACAACACGGGACACTGATTGATATTTCTGGATTCATTTACTTGCGACACGTACATTTCATGTTTCTGGCCTCTATTCTGGAATCACTACTGGCATCACCTACAGGCATCATTCATGTTCAGGCTGGACTCATCTTGATTTACGTGTCGGGTCTTGGATCCACTTGTATTAGTCGGGGCAGGGAAATACTCGAGTAGACATGTAAACATTCCTATCTGGCATCATCAGGAATTACTCCCTCTGGTCTAATCTGGAATGATAGCAGCCGCGCACCCAGTGCGCGGTGAGCCGTACTTACCCCTAGCCGTTTACATGTCGAAACAAGTATTTCAAAGACACCGAGTTCATTCTTTATAGTCTGGACTCTCATGCATTTCTTGACTTGTCTCACTTACATGTTTCTGGACTTGACTCACTACATATTTTTCATGCTGGACTCACTACACGTTCATGTGCACGGACTTGATCTTAGCTTAGATTCTTGTATCTTACAGTTACTATCTTGTTTCTGATATTCCTGCATCTTTACCTTTATGCACCAGTGATTTACATATTTCCTTGTTTCATACTTGCTTCATTTTTCTTGCTACTTGCTATAACTGTTTTATAGTTTTTATCATTTAAATGGAACTGCTGTTAGAGATGTACTTGCTCCAGTCCTGACTGGACATATTTTTCAGAGTATCCGGAGGATTGGTGTCCGACGTTTTATGGACCTGAGCCTGTCGATGGTGCAGACAGGGACCCTCTAGTTTAGGAGTGATTTCCGGGTTGGTAGCCGGGATCACTAGGACTTTGTTGTTGTTTTTATTAGCTCTTAGTACCGGATTTGTCTCCGGTTTTGGATTGAGACCTTGTATTGTATATTATTTTGGATATTGCTATATTATTATTATTGTTGTGGTTGTTGTAGTAGTTGGTGGTGGTTAGACTTTATAGTTGTTAGTCTTCTTTGCCATCTTATCGTGCTTAGATTCGTGATTGAGTACTTGAGATTATCCTTATGATATTGCTCCTCCGTTTGGAGTTGAGATCTTGACAGGTTATATTTTGATTGTGTGGTTGCCCTCCTTTTGGAGAGGTCATGGCCGATTTTTGTGTGAGATTATTATTTAGTTAGTTGACCTAGACAGCGTTCTACCGCCGATGTTGCGGCGTAGGCTGGACGTACCCACGACTCATGCCCGATTTTCTGGGTGCGGGTCGTGACACAAGGCATGGCACGGCATTGCACTGTACTGCACTGCTTGATTGTATCTCATTTTTCGGTTGAACGTTCAATATGATAGGAAGCCGGATCATGAGTTGTTGGTAATTGGATTGGTTAGAGTATGTGTGAGAGTGTTATTAAAGTATGCAGGGAGGGTATATCAAAGTTGAGGTTATCATAGTGGTGTCCTATGTTAGCAGCAAATGAGTGAGGAGATGGTGTATACTGATGCAAGTGTATCAGTGAGCGCGCGTGACTCAAGTTGGGTTTTAGATGTGCAATCGTGAATATGTGAGGGGCTTGAGTGCCCACAAGCACATAGATTGAGGTACACATGTAAGCATGGCAAGTAGAGGTAACAACAGCAGTGAGCACTGCTTACTAGCAGTGAGCAGGGGGAGACTTGAGGCACATCAGCCCAATGTGCATTGGAGCATGCTGAGGTAAGTTAGTGAGCTAGGAGTGTGGTTGGGGGCAGCTGAAGTTCTGTAGTATGGCACACTATCTGTAGTGTGTTGACTGCACACTTATAGTGCAGTTCATAGTGCTATGGGGTTGGGGGCAGCTGCAGTTTTGATAAATGAAAGTATGTATTATATCAGTTATGATTTTTACAGTACGGTTAAGTTATGAAGTTAGGTGATAAACCACTGTATGTAATAATTTATATGATACATACTGTCATTTTTGCAGAAGTATCTAGAAATGGATATGAATTACTATCTGCGTCATCGTTCGTGGATGTACAACCGTTATCCTGATGACATGTGCGGTGTGCGGGATGAATCCATTGAGGGTGTACATCAGTTCCTGCAGTTCGCCAAGGCATTTTCTCAGTACATGGACGGTACAAAATTAAGTGTCCGTGTGTGAGATGTCGCAACAGGAAATATCATCCAGAAGTGGAAGTCACATATCATTTGTACTCGAAGGGCTTTACCGAATTACTATCAGTGGACCGCGCACGGAGAACTTGTATCTCTAGCATCGGAGTCGGAGCATTACGTGGAGCCGTATATGGATTTCCACGACCACGATGCTTACGACGACGGGTGGGTGAACATGGTTTATGATGCGACGGGGCCTAGTTTAAATCTAGACAATTATGATGCGGCGGGACCTAGTTGCAATCCAGACAATTATGATACAGGTGAGGAGGCACCGAATGTCGATGCTGCAAATTTTATGGAGTTGCTGGAGAATACAAGGACTCCATTATATCCTGGTTGTGAGGATCATTCACCGTTGGAGGTGGTTACAAGATTATTGAGTATCAAGTCCGATTTTAACATGTCGTAAGAATGCTATAATCGACTGATCGATTTGATTATAGAGATCTTGTCCGAGGGTGCAAAGTTGCCTGAAGACTTCTATCGATCTAAGAGGATGGTGAGATCGCTTTGGATGGGATACGAGAAAATTGATGCATTTCGCAACGGGTGCATGTTGTACTACAAAGACGACAAGGATGAAGATGTATGCAGATTTTGTGGTGCTGATCGCTACAAGGCCACTATTAGAGGAAAGTCTGTTGGTGCAAGGAAGCCTACCGATTCGATACACTACTTGCCTTTGACGCCGCGGTTGCAGCGGTTGTTTATGGTTAAGGAGACTGCATAAAACACGAGTTGGCACAGGCAAAAACAGATCGAAGGAGTATTGGATCATCCATCCAATGGAGAAGCATGGAAGCACTTTGATCAAGAGTATCCATATTTTGCCGAAGATCTGCGTAATATCAGATTGGGGCTCTCCTCTGACGGTTTTACCCCATTCGGACTTTTGGGCTCTCAGTATTCGTGTTGGCCTGTGATCGTCACTCCGTACAATCTACCGCCTTGGATGTCCATGAAGACTCCATATATGTTCCTAACCGTTATTATCCCTAGTCCGAACAATCCAAAGAGGAACATCGATGTGTATTTACAGCCTTTGATAGATGAGTTGAATCAGCTGTGGGAAGTAGGTGCCAACACGTACGATGTTTCTAGAAAACAGAATTTTCAGATGAGGGCAGCACTTATGTGGACCATCAACGACTTTCTGGCCTATGGAATGTTATCAGGATGGAGCACCCATGGTCGTCTCTCATGTCCGTATTACATGGACCGTACTAAGGCTTTCCATTTGAAACACGGAGGCAAACCGGATCATCCGTACCGGAGGAACCAGAATACTTTTCGTGTGGGAGTTGTGGAGAAGGCCAATCCACCGCCAAGGTGGCCCAGATACACGATATGGGAAGAGGTAAAAGATTTACCAAGTGCTATCTAAGAGCCTGCTAAGGGGTACAAGTGTGACGAATTTGGTCGCACCCATAACTGGACGAAGAGGAGTATATTCTGGGATCTGCCATATTGAAGCACCAATCTGATCAGACATAACCTTGATGTCATGCATATCGAGAAGAATGTGTTTGATAACATAATTAATATTGTAATGGAGGTAAAGGGGAAGAAGAAAGATAATCTGAAGGCCAGGTTGGACTTAGAAGAAATATGTAGACGTCCTGTATTGCATTTGATAGAGGAGGGGAATGGAAAGTTAAAGCAACCTAAGTCAGTTTTCTCACTGGAGAAAGAGGATAAAGGGAGACTTTATAGGTGGATTCAGGGTCTAAAGTTTCCAGACAGGTACGTGTCGAACTTGAGAAGATGCGTCAACCTCAAGGAGAACAAACTGGCGGATATGAAGAGCCACGATTGTCACGTATTCATGGAGAGGTTAATTCCGATTGTATTTCGGGAATTCTTATCGTAGGTCATTTGGGATCCATTAACAGAGCTCAGCATATTCTTCTGAAATCTTTGTTG
The DNA here is from genome assembly GCA_036927795.1 of Iris macrosiphon. Taxonomy (NCBI): domain Eukaryota; kingdom Viridiplantae; phylum Streptophyta; class Magnoliopsida; order Asparagales; family Iridaceae; genus Iris; species Iris macrosiphon. The sequence goes on from JAYESA010000014.1 coordinate 156,767,938, forward strand.
TACTAAGTTGCTCGTCGATCGTCTAGAAAAGCAAGAGAAGGATATTATGGTAACACTATGTAAGCTCGAGAAGGTGTTTCCTCCTGGATTCTTCGACTCTTTGGAGCATTTCCCAATTCATCTTTCCTATGAGGCACGTGTTGGTGGTCCTGTCGGTTATCGGTGGATGTACCCCCTTCGAGCGGCATCTGAATCACCTAAAGAGAAAGGTGAAAAATAAGGCACGGGTTGAGGGCTCTATTTGTGAAGCTTATGTTCTCGAGGAGATTACAAACTTTTGCTCGACGTATTTTAAACCGCATGTTGCTACTAATAGACCGAAAGCTCCGAAAAACGACGACGCATATCAGGAATCTAATGATGCAATACTCAAAGTATTCAATGCGTCCGAAAAGCCTTCGGGAAAAATGAAGAAGAGATATTTGTATGACGACGAGCTAAGGGCTGCTCAGTTGTATATATTACTCAATTGCGACGAGGATGAAGTGGAGAAGCTAGAGGGGTAAGTAATTAATACGTCCACGTTTACATCATCTCAATGTAATAGTATAAGATACTATTATGCTACTAATCAGCATTTGTTTCATTGTTTTTCAGCACATATAATGATGAGTTAAGGTCGGTTAGACCCTACATAACAGACGAAGAAGTAGAACAAGAAATGAGATGCCATTTTCCTTCTTGGTTGAGCGCATATGTAAGATGCTTGGTAATTACTTTTTAATTCTGCACTTGCAAAACAAATAACTTACTATCGCTACTTTGGTATTTAGGTCGATCGTCTAATAACACCCGAGACTGAATCTATTAGAACTCAAGCTAAGGGACCAATTACTGCCGTTAAAATATGGCCAAGTTTCTGTGTGAATGGGTTCAGGTTTAAGTCAACAAATGCTCCTATCAGAGACAACTTTCTGGATCTTGATTCCACGAAAAATAGTTGTTTGTGTATCAAATCTTCGAACTACAAAGACGTCGATCCAGGAAATAATTTTTTTGGCATCTTACGAGATATTATGGAGTTAACATATAATTATGGCACAGAACCTGCTAATATCGTGCTATTCAAGTGTGAATGGTTCGATCCAATTCAAGATCAAGGTTGGAAAATTGATAAGCATGGCCTTGTGGATATAAACTACAAGCGTAGATATCAAGGCTATGAACCATTTGTCCTATCAAGTCAGGCTCAGCTCATGTACTTCATAACTTATCCTAGACGGGGGAAAACGAGGTCGGATTGGTGGGCAGTATGCAAGACTAAAGCTAGAAATATCTTTGACATAGATGAAATAGCTTATCAGGAGGACGATCTACCTCTTGTAACAAATATTGTAGATGTGGACTCAACGGAAGTTACTCATTACACGAGTAATAATATAGAAGATGTAGAATTATCCGAAAAGGAAGACGAAGACGAAGTAGATGAAAGTGAAGACGAGGAGGAGGAAGAGGAAGAGGAGGACGAGGAAGGCGAACAAGATAAATTTTTTGAAGATGATTGAAAATAAAATATTTTGCCTGTAGAATGTAACTATATTTTGACTGTAGAATGTACTATTTTAACGAATATATGTATTATATTTTGACTATAGAATGCTTTGAGATATGCATCACATTTTGACTATAGAATGTACTATATATTTGTGTTTTTCTATATTCATCATATGTTGTTATCAGGTATGACAGGACAACGCGGAGGATTCGGCAGGTCCTGAGGTAGACAGAGTGCTCCTCCGATACTACCTACTATTGGTTTCGGATCATCGTCGCCCAGTACTCCAGTATATCGATCACTCACATCTCCGACTATTGGGATGAGTAGTTCCAGGCGTGATAGTACTCCCTCGTCCAGCGTTCCTCCTGCTGACGGAACCATGGGGACAGATGAGCATGTCGAGGAGGTCGTACCCACGTTGTCCCAGCATCAGCAAGATCCTCCATGCGCACCTCCGGAGGAGACGAGGACAGAGATTTGGGCCGACGGTACAAAGTAAGTCAACTAGATGGTTTAGCATAATTTATATCGTGTATTTCTTTATTCATCATATATTAACTTTTTTGATCAAAATAATTATCTCTGTATAGATATCGTCCATCGTCGGTTCAGAGACGCCTGGGCCAATTTCTGAGGAACAACTACGGTGGCCCTTGGATCAACTACTCTGAGGCTCTGGAGGAGAGGAAGGCATACTGGTTTACGCACTTCCAAGTAAAAGTATATTAAATAAATCCTCTAATTTATGCATATTATATAACTTATCTGTGATGCTCACTTACTAAATTATTTATTGTAGCAAACGTATTTCTATCCTCCACACCGGGCCGAGTTGATTGAGCGGCTCTTTTCTACCGTTGCCGCCAAGCTTATTCGAGATGCTCTGGATGACCAGAAGGCTCATGATCGTGCTGGAAAACCGATCCAAGGTTGGATCACGTCTGAGCAGTGGACTGCGATGAGGGCTGGATTAGACGATCCGAGCTACAAGGAAAGGTCTGAGAAGGCCAAAGCAGCTAGGCGGAATGCTGCCAAGTGGTGTGGTGGCTCGATTCCGATGACAAAACATTTCTGTCGTTTGGTATATTTTTTCTTTTAAAATATATTATTTTAATGTAAGTACCATAAAATGGTAGTAGAAAAAATGTTTAAGTTTAGTACTAAATAATATATTTTTAACAGGTAAAGAGGGGTGAGGATGCAAACATAGTGATCGTCTTCTTGGCCACCCATCGCAAGGACGAAAATCTCATTGATGAGAGGGCCTCGCAGACCTATGTAAGTATTACTTTACTTTGTGTTAATTTTAATATAACTTAGGTAATTATCGAGTTTCTAAACCTTTCTAGGCCGAGTATCTTAGGCTGCGTGAGCAGGCGACTGCTAGTGCACCTACACCTGGAGAGGCTGGTACTTCCTCGCAGCCCGCTCCAGCTCCGTCGGTGGACGACCTGTGGGTAACCGCAGCTGGTGGTCTCCAGAGGGGTACGTACTACGGTACGGGATCCTATGGCATCCTGGTTGCGATGCAGTCATCTAGGGCCTCCCCGACAGCTGCGCATTCCACACAGCCCTCGCAGTCATCGGCCAGAGTCCAGGAGGCCGTTGACCGTCAGATTGCGTCTCTCCGTGATGAGTTGCTGCGAAGGATGGAGGAGCAGCCCCAGTCCCAGCCGCAGGCGGACGATCCGACGCTCATCGCACGATTCGATATGCTCGACCGCAGCATCATGGAGCTCCGGGATTTGACAAATGATATTAGAGCCTCGACAGACCGCAATATCATGGAGCTGCAGGCATCACAACTATCAATGGGCGAGAGGCTGACGATGATGCAGGATTCAATGGTTCATAGCAGTACGAGGCTGTTATCTACCATGGATTCTTACAACCAGCGACTCGCAGACTTGGAGCGGGTATGGCCTCCTGGTGCGCCTACATCGACACAGACTCCACCGATGTCATTGCCTTCTCCATCGACATCGGTGTCAATTCCACGGGACTAGTATGAGCTGTTCTTATCCTTCCTGTGCGCCAGTGGTCAGCCTCCTGCAGATCCACAGTAGTATAGCTAGTTGCTGGATATTTGTATTTTTTGTATTATTTAGGATGAGATTGTATGGATATATATTTGTCGTATTCTTTACGATGAGATTTACTGGATGCTTTCTTTTCTTCAAATTTTATTATATTATTCATATTAAATATGTTATTTTATCGGTATTGAGTGTTCAACCCAAGGGGGTTGGCAAACCCAGAAATTCAACGGAGGGTTGCTCCGGGTCTATTTGTACAGATTGTGATTTAATAAACTGCAGGAATAATAGTTTGGAAACAATTCAGTATTTTTTTTTATTTTTTTGTAAAATTAGCGACGTTTTTAGCGACCTTTAGCGACGTGTACATACGTCGCTAAATACGTCGCTAATTAGTGACGTTAATAAACGTCGCTAATGACGTCACTAAACATGTCGCTAAAAACGTCGATGTACGTCACAAATTGCTGACATGGCAGTATTGCCAGGTCATTAAAAATGTCGCTGTAACGTCGCTATATAAGTCGCTAATTAGTGACATTTAGCGACGTTAATTAACATCGCTAATTAGTGACGCTGCGTCGCTAAACGTCGCTAATTTTAGCGACACATTTACGTCGCTAAAAAATGTCGGCATAGCGACGTTTAGCGACGTTTTTTTCTTTTAGCGACTTGCTTTATTCCGACTTCTTTAAAACGTCACAAATTACGTCGCTAAATGTGATTAGCGATATTTTTTTGGTCATTTAGCGATATTTTTAAACGTCGCTAATTTGACTTTTTCTGGTAGTGTGATTTTATTTTATGTTAGGATATATAGTTTGCTAGGACTATAGTTGCAATCTTGAAATTTGAAATGATGTGCTTAGTAGAACTTGATAGTTGGGTATTCCTTTAGATTATAATTTCATGGTTATCCTTTAGTTTTAAATCACGTGATTTGAACCCCCCACCTCGATACGAGTTATATCCCCTTTCCCCTTGAGGGATAGTCACTTCTCCATTCTTACCATTAACACTCTTATCCTATAAGCACTATGATTAAAGACTTAAGATGACTATTACCTATATAATTCAATAGGAGACCCTAATAAATACCAAGATCTTTTTCTCGTATAACCTAATAAGAGTTCTACTTTATTTACAAGGACAATATTATTTTGTAGAAACCCCTTAAGCAGTTACAGTATTAGTTAATTATTTTAAGTTGGGTAGTATGCCTCACAACCTAGTAACACATAGTCCTTTTGACGCATTAACGTTGTGTAATTGAATAACATTAACTATAGACTTGCATAAGAAGATAGTGTTTATCCAGACTATAGATCTTAGAGGCCCACACCCCTATTTGGTAGACTAGCGACTTAGACAAGGAGTTAGCATGACAACTGTAGAGATTATAGAGTCTTATCTTCTTTGTGAACTTGAATTATTATGTACCTTCTTTCATCATAATCCAGCGTATTTATATTTTCTAAACTACCTTGACTTATGCCGCTATTATAGCCTAGTTTTGTGAGCTTATTCTTTTATCAAGCTTGTTCACGACATATGTATTATTGGATACATACACTAATATATTTCAGAATCAGTGTATTAGGGTCTAGCTAACCTTAGTGCGTTTGGTTCGCCCTTCGCATAAATACTTTACGTGGATTGAGATATATAGTTGACTAGTAGACGAATGTACTTGCCCTCTAGATATGTCTGAGCATATCGTATCAGTTACATAACTGTACTGATACGAGCATGTGAATAGGAATTACCAAAATAGGATTTCAATCCACAACTGCCTTGACAATTTCTTTTGAATTCTTTAAACGCCATGATCCCTATACTTGTATTCTATTACCTCCCCCTTGAACTCTTTATTATTGTTTTTCGTCTTTCCCTATTTCGGAAAGACGAACCTTGTGCTTGGTATAAGTTGATACACAAAGAGTACTAGATATACCCCATAGGCCAATCACATTATTTGGTGACTATCTTTTGTAATTAAGGGCATATCATATGTGATATATTGGTGTTAAAGTTTTTGAGGATTGAATAACATGATTAAAATATTTTGAGGAATATCTTCCTTAAATGTATAGCCTTATGTGATAGATGGGTAAATTCTAAGTTGGGTAGAAGTTGCATTGTTAACTTGAGAGGAATTTATTTTAGATTGTGATCAAGTAAGATTAGATTGTGAGATTAAGTCATTTTAAATATGGAGAATTTTAGAAGAATGATTAAGATAACGAGGATTTAATGAAAATTTATATCTTGATATTGCGGACCAAATATTTATACTTTGAGTACATGATTCAAATTTTGAAAACTAAAGATTGAATCATCGATTTAAACTTTGAGGATAAATATAGAAATTTAGACTTGAACATTGGTGGATTGAATTTAAATTTTTTACAATTTGATGATTTGAATTAAGAGTTAAAATTTGATTGTTGGATTACCTATTTGAAATATTGAGGATAAAAATTGAATTTAAAATTGGAAGAGTACAAAAATTCATAAGTGAAAATAGGAATAATATAGGATTAAAATTGTTTTCTAGAGAAGATTATGATAGTTGGAGATAGTAGTATGGGTTATTTAAATCTTGAAGATGTTGTATGGATTGACTTAAATTTGGATGTTGATGATTTGAAAATCGAGAAAAAACTACGATAGAATTGAATCTTGATTCAAACAATGGTTATTTCAAATTTGAAGTAAGTGCGATGGATTTGAATAGATTATGTTATTTAAAATTTTGGAAGATATCGCGATTGACTTGCCTTATGTACGAAGCTGAATGATTTAGAGAAGTATGTCTTATTTTAATTTTGAGGACAAAATTATTTTAAGTTGGGTAGATTGTAAACCCCCTCACCTAAAATTAGGCCTACTTGGCATAGATAGAGAAACTATGGCTTGTTTGTATCCAATTGGAAATAGGACACGACATTTTATTTAATTTTACAATATTTATATCACTTAGTGCACCTTACCGTTGCTTCGATAATTGGAGCACTACACTAGCCATTGCCTTCCTATAAATTTCACATCTTTGTCCTAAACGTGCCCGCCTTCTATTCTGACCTCGGTGTAACTTATAATTATGCTCTCTTGTGCTACATTTTAGTCGCACAACATTCGTCGCAGACGCTTATATTTAATTCTAAATAATTCCAACTTTGTATCCTTGTGCGTTCCAATCAAAATTGGAGACATAATCTTGACCCGTTTCATACAACCTAATTTATAATAATATTCTATTCTGAGTCCCTTATGTCCATGACACTTGTGTCCCACCTTGTTTTATCCCCATGTACTTCTAATTAATTCCATAACACCTTGCGCATTAATTTTAATTAATTTAAATCCAATTTCTATCTTTGTGCAATTTTCCAATTATTGGGCACTTTTATGCAAAAATGCATTAAGGTGTCCACACCATTGGACAATACCTGAAGAAACCCATTTTTCTCCTTCACATGAATTTTTCCATAATTTTTGGAATGTGCAACACACAACATCGCCCCCCCATTTACTTTTAGTCTTGCATTTAAACAATGCAAATATAAGCCCTCCAAACATCCCCATGAAAGGCCAAGCCCATCCCAAGAAGATGTTGACCAAGCCCACCTACCTAGGTCAAACCCAAACCCAAAGTCCACATGTATATAAACAAATTTTTCTTTTCTTTTCCTTTTCTACACAACCCAATACCTAACCTAGCCGTATACCAACCCCTCCCTCTACTATTCACCTTCTTTTTTGCGTACACCCGCCGCTGGAGTCCTCGCCACGATGCTGGAGTCGACCCCACACGGTTGAGACTCCGCCATATCTGCACAACCGCCATCTCCACCTTCGTCCTCGCCGGAGTAGCCCCCTCTTCCCCGCCTCGAACAGACCCTGAGCAGCCTTCCTCCTCTTCCCCTCGCCGTCCTCACCTTACCTGAGTTCTCCTCCGCCACTGAATCGAACCGCCTTCGACTTCTTCACATCCTCCCCGATCTTCTCCTCTCCCTCCGGTCAGCTTCCCTGACAACGACAACAACTGAGTCCGCCGGCCTCGACCACTGTCCTCGTCCGCCGTCCATCTCCGCTTACCACCATCACCTCTCCGCCAATGATAGCAGACCCCATTCGGCCGGAACACACGGCCATCTCGACCCGTCGAATCCCGTCGACGATACCCCGGCCGCCTGCACGTCATCACGCCGGACCGATTTCCCGACCCGCCTGAACGTTGCACCTAGGCCACAACCGAGCCTCTTCCCAACCTCCTCTTCCCTGAGCAGACACCATGCCGGACCTCCCTCTCCCCTCGACTGAAACACCACCACCCATAACACCTCCCTGCACCCGACTCCCTGGACCATCTCCTCCTTCCTCTCCCTGCTCAGCCTTCCCCTCCCTGCCGGACTCCGGCAACCTCCGGCCAGCAACTCACCATCACCATCACCTTCACCATTAACCATCACCCCATCATCCTCTCCAACCCTAATCATCATAATTATCACCCTAATCACCATATCATAATCGTCAATAATCATCACCTTCGTCGTCATTGTCATCATTGTCATCAACCTCATCGTCGTCATCGTCATGCCTGTGCACGTACCCCGAGGTTCGAACATGTCCCTCTCCTTTCTTATTTAGTATGTGTGCTTGTGAGTAGAGTTTTAGCTGATTGGTTCGGTTAGTGTTTATGAGTCCAGATCCTGAGTCGGTGAACCTAACTCGTATACGTATACGTACGCGTATGCGTATATTATTCAATTTAGTATACGTATATTATTCAGTTTGGTATATATATATATATATATATATATATATATCACTACCAGAAAAAGTAAAATTAGCGACGCCCAAAAACGTCGCTAAAAGACAAAAAAATGTCGCCAATCACATTTAGCGACGTAATTAGCGACGTTTTACAGAAGTCGTTAAAGATCACGTCGCTGAAAGGAAAAACGTTGCTAAACGTCGCTATACCGACATTTTTTAGCGACTTATACGCGTCGCTAATTTAGCGACGTTTAGCGACTCAGAGTCGCTAATTAGCGACATAATAACACGTCGCTAAACATCGCTAATTAGCGACTTATATAGCGACGTAACAGCAACGTCTTTAATGACCTGGCAGTACTGCCATGTTATCAGTTTGCGACATACAGCGACGTATTTATCGACGTTTAGCGACGCCATTAGCGACGGCTCTTAACGTCGCTAATTAACGACTTATTTAGCGACGTAAAAAATGTCGCTAAACGTTGCTAAACATCGCTAAGTACGTCGCTAATTTTACAAAAGAATAAAAAAAATACTGAATTGTTCCAAACTATTATTCCTGCAATTTATAAATTTCTAATTAAAAATAGACCCGGAGCAACCCTCCGTTGAATTCTCTAGGTTCGTCGACCCCTTCGGTGGAACACTCAACACCGGTATATTAACATCATTTAATATGAATAAAAGTATCACAGTCATACAATTAATGCACAAAAAATATATAAAATATCACAGTCACACAATACACACAAAATAATAGTATCACAGTCACACAAAATGCATAATATATAAGTATCACAATCACAAAATGGGCATAATATATAAGTATCACAATCACACAATAACCACAATAAAAGTATATGAAACATCATAATATCAATCTCGAGGATATCCAAAAAAACTGGGGCAGATACCAGTCCCTCAGATACTGCGCATAAACAGGGTTTATGTTATCAATCTTCGCTATGGGTGCTGGGTGATTGGAACTCCCCGTCTGAGATACAGCCGCTATAGGTGCTGGGTGACTAGAACTCCCCGTCTGAGATACAGCAGGTGGTATCTCTTCCTCCTTAACAGTAGGAGGCATCACCTTCTCCTTAACAGTAGGAGGCATCACTTCCTCCTTAACAGTAGGAGGTGTCGCTCTCTTAGGTGTCATCTGGTAAGATAGATGAAAACAAAGAATATAATTGATAACAGATATTACTTAAGACATACCCTTAATAATGCGGAATGGAAGAATTAGATGACTCACAAAGAATTAGCTGTTTGTTGCAGTATAATAATGATAGTAATAATAAAACTACTTGGAAGAATTAGATGACTCACTTCCTCCTTTTTTTAATATTTCTTTAAATCTTCATCCCATGTCTGTTTAGGTCTAATTCTACTCCTAGCATCTCCCTTTAACTACTATTTTATTCCTCTTCCATACCATAATATCTATTGCTCAACATTTGTCCTAACAATAAAAACACTATGGAATGTTGAATAGCCTTCAATAATGTCTAGAAACTTAGCTAGAGAGAGGCAATATATTTTTTTTTCTTTTTGACATTTAAATATATAAAATGAATGTTTTTTTTTCTTTCAAGATTATGATTTCATGAACCAAACTAGACTTAACTGCAAGAAAAATGTGTGATGTGTTTTGGCTGGCTTAGTCTATTAACCATTAATTAGAAGAAAGATATGTTTTGGCTTCATTAGTTATATATATATATATATATATATATATATATATATATATATATATATATATATATATATATATATATATATAATATGCATGGGTCCAAAATTAGTTTATATACTATTTTTAGTAACAAAATCAAACTTATGTAATGAGATTTTATAATATTTTGGATTATATATATATATATATATATATATATATATATATATATATATATATATATATATATATATATATATATATATATAATATGCATGGGTCCAAAATTCTGATGAGGTGTCAACTTAATTATAGCATTAGATGATACAACATCTCTCTAAATTCATGAAAATTTTGAAAAAGTTGTGATAGCCTATCAATTCTAACCCACTTGTTGCCCTCTAGATACCATCTTAGTACACTCCTATCTAACATCTCTAAACATCACTAACCTACATATCTATATATACCCTATTGACACTTGACTTTATACCTTGCCTGCATCAACTCCTACAATTGCCTGTACTGATACCTCATATAGTCCCTGATACGTATCAGTGTATAACTGATGACTGATACCAAACTGAAACTGAGATGCACTAAGGCATGCCTCTGCAGTGCAAAGGGACTGCCCCCAAGCCTAACTGACATGCACCATTTGGGTGCACTGCTGCAGTTCCCCATGCCAGAGCCCCAAGTCTGTAACCAAACTTTATTTGTTCTCCTCCATGTACCAATACTAACAACAGATAATATACTAACTGATGATTCCACAAACTAACACTTCTAAAGTGTATCACTTGCAGGTAAGAACCCTACTACAAATGTCACAATCCCTCACATCTCGAGCTCATACATCCATAACACACATAAATCAAACCATCACTAGTGTACAACAACTGGTACTATACCAAGTTGCAGTTGCCTGCATACCCCCATCAACCACACAGTCATCTATTGCCATCATGTGTGATACATCAAAGTGTATCACTCTACTGCTACCATGTTACCTAGCTGATGCTACATGTTATTCTTACATGCCCTTAATGTGAACTGCCCATGACATGAACTGTGAATTTCTCTCTTCACTGTCACTCGAGCATCCACCACATCCAATACCAATACAGAACTCACTTATACACAGATGACAGTTTATGCATATATATATATATATATATATATATATATATATATATATATATATATATATATATAATTGTGGAGAATTATGGATTTTGACATTTGGGTTGAATATGTATCACCTAACCCTAACCCCAACCCTAACCCCATGTCGAAAAACCTAACCCTAACCCTAACTCTAATCCCATGTCAAAAAATCTAACCCTAACCCCATGTCAAAAAACCTAACCCTAACCCTAACCCTAACCCCATGACAAAAAACCTAATCCTAACCCTAGGTCCTTATCAGTGTCTGTGTCAGTGTGTGTGTGCCATGTCTGTGTCTGTGTCACTGTCTGTGTTTGTGTGTGTGTGTCGTGTCTGTGTCAGTGTCATATGTGTTCTGAAAAAGAGCGAGAGAGAGAGAGAGAGAGAAAGAGAGAGAGAGTTAGGGTTTACCTAGAGCTCGAGGAAGATGAGGGGGATGCCGGAGTAGCCGCGAGGGAGAGGCGGTCGACGGAGCAGACGGTCGACGGAGCGGGGGCGGCGGGGAAAATTTTTTTCGTTTCAAAATTTTGACAGATGGGGAAAAACAAAACCGAGCCCTAATTAACCAAATTTTAGCGACGTTTAGCGACGTCAAAGAAAGACGTCGCTAAATTAAATTATAGCGACGTTAAGGACGTCGCTAAAGTTGTTAAATATTTTTAATATAAACGTCGCTATTTGCGTCACTAAACGTCGCTAACTTATATATATTAGCGACGTTTAGCGACCAAAATTGAACTTATAGCGACTAATCTTATAAAAACTGAATAAAAGTCGCTAAACGTCGTTAAATGTCGCCAATTAGCGACGTCTAGCGACGTTTTACATGGAGTAGCTAAATTAGCGATATTTTTACCTGGAGTCGCTAAAAACGTCGCTAATCCCGCTTTTTCTAGTAGTGTATATATATTTAGTATATGTATTCAAAAGGTATGTATATAATTTATTGATTATATTGTTATATAAATATATGGATATAAATATATAAGTAGGTAATTAAATGCTAAATAATAACTAGGACTATATATGTATTTATATTGTACGACCCTAGGACACTGTGGATTATCCCGTATTTATCTTGACCATGTTGACCCTAAGAACTTGTGAATTGTCTGCCTTGTGTACACCGACGTACTGGCTAGACAAGTGTTAGTTGACTGTCTGATTATGCACAGTATTTGAAGACATGATATCCGCGTAATTAGATGCGCAATTGACCGTGTTAGTTGACTAGTATCACCCCTAGCGTACCCCCTGAGTCCAGTGTAATTAAGGTTGGGTGTGTACTAGTGTAATGACTAATAATTTTATTGTATTATATTATATGTATATAGGGCCTTTTGGATTGTTCTGCGCGACTTCTGGAGCAGATTATTGATACTATGCAGGTTTCTTGCCAGGCAAGTATACCTTGCCATTGTACTATTATTCATATTTCATATGTTGCATGCATCTTTTTTCTGCTCATTTAGTTCATATATTTTAACTACTAAATAAATAGCACATCCAAGGAAACTTGGGTGCAACGACGATGTCGTCGTGGTTTATTTTTATTATGTATATGCATTGACCTTGTTTATGAGACCACCCTATTATCATGAAGCATCATTAGGTTCATTGGCCGTGACACAGCTGTTACACGAGTGTGAGTCTCATGTAGGACACGGACTCGCGTACTGGGTTGGCCTCCTGTACGTATGGGTCGTGTGTTAGGGATAACTGATGTTAGAAATTTTGCATACTAGTAGACTTGGCAGTTATTAGAGGTATTATCGTGTCATGGATGTGACATGCTTAGAGCATGGGGTAGGGAGAACAACAAGTAAGGCGTGTGGGCTCCGTTGTACTTTCCTTTTTGTAACCCGTACGCTCCGCCGGAGATGCGCGGTCATGATAACCACTATATATTATATATTATCATGCGGCCTCTGTCGTTCAAAAGACGACATGCTTTGTAGGCCCCTGAATCTCCAAGAAAATTATGCCAATCCGATTTTTAGCCAAATAGCCCACGCGTTGGAAAAGTTGTTCTTAAACTGCATTCACTTAGACGGTTAGGCGACCCATTGGATATTTATTTCAGTACTTTATTGGCATGCTTCTATGTATCTTGTTATGTCCCTCTAAGGACCTGGTCCCTTTCCAGGTGTAGATGTTCATGAGTATTCGCAGGAGCGCAGATCCGAACTGGTTACTTATATTTCGAGGAGGTCTTCTCTTCGAGTCCCAGTGATTGCTAGTTGTTGTACTTATATAGTGTTTGCTTTTATATTCTAGTTCGGCAGTTGATTTGTTTCCATCCAACTGTCATCTTTAGATACTTTATATTGAGATCTAGTTATATAGATATTGGTTATTTATTTATATTTGATTTTTCGTGGATGAGATTTAGCTATACCCTGTGACTTGTGATAGTTTATACCACTGGTGAATTGTTATTCATATTACAGCGTACGTGTGTTATGGTTTCCATATATTGGAGTGCCATATACATACGGCTGGCATGTATACGTGTCCTAGTCCTCCGTATTTTGGGACTAGGGCATGACAGTTACTCTCCTTGCTGCTGCTGTGCATCCCCTTGTTGCTGCTGCTCTTCACTGCAGTGCACAAGAGTGCACTGCGACTCCTCTCTTGGCCTGCACAACAATCCCACATCTCACACTCAAATCCTAGCCTGCCCACTGCCCTTAGTTGCTACTGGCCTGCACCGATGCACCAAATCCCTAAACTCCATTGGACTGCCTATTATTTACTGATATTTATTTATGACTGATACTTTGGTATCAGTCGAGATATCAATCTACTGATACCTCAAGTCTCCTAGAACCTGACACTCAAGCTTATCAGCAATAACACTATTTACCCCAAATCAGGTTCCACAACATGTGCATACTGTTGCACATAAATTGTGCTCAGCCTACAAGGCCTCCCCCACTGCCCTTACAGTGTTGCAAACCTCTTCTTGATACCCTGCATTCAGGAACACCTACCTTCACACCCAACTGAATGCATCTCTGCATTCAATCCAACAGAAAACATAATTTACCGGATATTTTAATTCAACCCAAGGGGGTCGGCGAATCCAAGAAATTCAACGGAGGGTTGCTCCGGGTCTATTTGTACAAATTGTGAATTAATAAACTACAGGAATAATAGTTTGGAAACAATTATGTATCGAATTTTTTTTATTTTTCACTGTATGATTAGCGACATTTTTAGCGACGTTTAGCGACGTTCGTACATGTCACTAAAGACGTCGCTAATTTGCGATGTTCTTAACGTCGCTATACGTCGCAAATTGCTGACATGGCAGTATTGCCAGGTCATAGTAACGTCGCTATAAAAGTCGCTACTTATGTCGCTAATTTGCGACGTACAACGACAAATGTATACGTTGCTAATTATCGACGATACGTTGCTAAACGTCGCTAATCTAGCGACGCATTTACGTCGCTAGAAAATGTCGGTATAGCGACGTTTGGCGACGTTTTTTCTGTCAGCGACTAGCTTAAAGGCGACTTCAGTAAAACGTCGCTAATTAAGTCGCTAAAATTATTTAGCGACGTTTATTCATCATTTAGCGATATTTTTTTGCGTCGCTAATTTGACTTTTTCTGGTAGTGTGAGTTGTTTACAAGTATAAATAATTAGGGATTGGTCATGAACTTAACAAGTGTTTTTCGTTTTAAGTCAAAGGTGAAGTCAAATTTCATACTTCATAGGTCAACTCTGGTTTGAATCACACTGTATTTCGCAACAGCCAATATCAACTACCAGCGAATACATTACTTTAACTTTCTCTTACCCTGTTAAATATGAGTAAAACTTTGATACAGATGGCTGTATAAAAAATTTGATACAGCGACTGTATGACAAGTGGGCTCCCCTCTCTATATATATGTTTGTACGTTTTATGAAGAGAGATGAGGGCCCACCTGTCATACGATGGATGTATCAAAATTTTGATACAGCCATCCGTATCAAAGTTTTCTTGGTCAAATATAGCTTTTGCGTTTGGGGTTGTTACTAAGTTCATGAATGCAATCTAGTTCAATCTTGGAATGGTCGCCTATTCACCAATTATTCTCACCTCCAAAATGAGATCCTTTTAGATTCAGACCGGCAACCTTCAGGTTCAGTTGATGATAATTGTTCAGCTAAACTTTTGTATTCCTTTTTGGGCGCCTTCACCTGTAGAAGAAGCGAATAATCAGTTTGTGTTTACAAGGTTAAAGGGTTGAAGCAAACTACAAAGCATTTGCTCAGGGTTTTAGCACATGGTCGTTGGTTGAAGACATTGCATTGGAACTTAGGTTAACACATGAGCAATCAACATTCTTTAGTGACTAAATTTAGTACGAACAAACCAACATATAAAATTTGATCTACAGTTTACTCGTTTGACCCGGATAGGTTTCGACAACCCATGATAGAAATGTTGCATTATTCCCAAAAATATTTATAATGTGCTCGGTTATGATTCATTGAGAAATAATAATCGTGGTTTGAATATACAAAAATGTTTTGGGCTAGTAGACATCATGGGTGGATCCCCCTCATGAGAACTGGCGTAGATTGATTCCTTCTGCTTTTGATTTGATTGAACTATCTTTTCCTGAGGGTTGATGTCAAGTTTCCAACCATCTAGAGTTTACGTTTTGGATTCCGTCTAGAGTTTACATTTTGGATTGCTTTCCTGAGGATTGAATTCTCTTGTGCCTTTCCTGTACCAGGTATTGTAGTTGCTATGTAAGTTTCCTTTACTGTGGGGTATTTGTTGGCTGATGGCGGACAGTTGTTCTTCTTACACTATATTTGGGAACTTTGTGGGAGAAGGGAAAGAAAATTTAAGAGGAAGGAAAATGGAGGGGAATGAAAATTAATTTTACCTCTCCTTGTTTGGATGACCAAAAGTAGAAGGAAAAAAAAGTAAAAATATGTTTGTTTGTGGAACATAGATAATATTACTAGTTAGTCATTGACTTTCTGAACATAGAATTAGACAACGAATTAATTGTGGAATAATTGGATAAATTTTACCAAAATTTTCTCTTGTGTCCATTTTTCTCCCATTCTTGGAATAAATTTTTTTGTAGGGCCTATATAAAAAAAAAATTCTCACAAATTTCTCTCCTAAACCTTCCTTTCCCCTTTTCAAACATGATATTTTTTTTTTTTTCGCCCACTTTTTCCTTCATTTTTTTCTTTTTTCTATTTTTCTCCCTTCCCAAACATAGTGTTAGGTTTAGATCTCCATTTTAATACACTTTATAAGTTTAGTAAAAAAAAAAAATTGGTCAATGAGGTTATAAATAAGGAGGTCTTGAGTAGGAAGTTTATAAATTTTGTACCATGTCCCCTTTTCTTAATGTATTTTCTCTCCCGAAAAACTATTTTGAGTTACTTTTTCTATATAATTGTAGCTTAAATATTATATATGTTAGGGTGTATTTGATCCCTCTCATGCAAGTACTTGGAATTAACCTAATTAAGCTGAACATGTTATTGCTCATTTCGGTCTCCTTCTGATCCTGATCACATGCTGCTGTACTATATTTGCTCAGGTGACTTGTAAATGAAGCCTAGGTTTGATACATGTAGTTGGAGAGCCTCTCTGTCAAACCTATTGCTAGTTAAATGAGCCCTTACAGTGCTATGTAGTCTCTCCGGACCCTGCCACCAAAAGCATCAGTATAGAGTTTCAATACACTGTTTAAATCTAGGGCTAGGCCTAGGTTGGTCACTACATTGGTACGAGGAGGAAACATATTGCCATTGCGCATTGGCATATACATTGTACTGCTCCTCAGCTCGTTCTTTCGTTTTCTTGAAAGCTGTATTGTACGTACTCGTTGGCGAAGTTATAATGTATATGGTTGGACTTGGGATCTAGCTAGGGACCGTTGGAAACACAACACACGCGTTGATGTGTTTATATCTATAGCTTTCTTGTCCTTCAATTAATGGAGTGGTCAATTGAGTTGCTCTATCGATCGATGATGGACTGCCGATGCCATCTGGGCCACTTCTTTTCGCCAAAGCTGCATGTGGTTGTCCATTTGCAAGCTAGCCTTGAAGGCCATCTGTAGCTCTAGCTTTGGGCATAGTGATGGTACGTATTTCGTATAAATAATGTTATTCATTTCTTCAAATTGTTTCTCCAAATCAATTTTTTTCTTATGTGACAGCTAACATGAATATTAATGTAGCAGATAACATAACAAATTTTAAAAGTAAAGTTAACATTGAATTAACGTAAAAATTAAAATTAAAGTTAACGTTAATATTAATATTAACATTAAAAAAATTGGATAACTTATTTTTTTGGTTAAAATTTGTCTTGGCAGTTGTCTTGTTAGATGTCACATAATACTATTTAACATGTCATGTCGGCTGTCACTTAAAGATGAATAATTTGGAGGGACACTTTGGAGAGATGAATAGTGATAGATAAAAATTCAAGAAATCTGTAAACAATAAAAATAAAATAGTTAATGTTACCTGCCTCCGGGAAAGTCGTGCACGAAGCACTGCCCTAAGAGTTAATCCGAGGTCTATGTGCATACGTTTCTCGGAAGATCCTAGTGGTAAAAATCCCTAACTACCGGCTTCTCTTCGTCGAACACAACTCGAAGAGAAACCGAACTTAGCTCTGTCCAGAGCAAGGATTTAGAAAAGAGAATGTTGTTGGAGAAAAGAACAAGAGAAAGAGGTTTCACGTGGAGGAAAATATTCTGTAAAAAATGGAGGAGGAGACCGCAATATAAAGCCAGTCCCTAGACACAACCAATGGACATGATATTAAATGGCTCATAAACAGGTCATTAAGGAGCAATAACAAAAAAATGTGAAAAAATTGCTGTCATATGAGCTGTTCCAGAAGCTGTCACATGTGCAAAATGAACCTGGACATAGGGAGCAATAAATGTCCAACGTTCAAATCTTCAATGAGTTTAAAACTGATTCAAAACAAGGAGGAGCAAAAGGATATTTAGGGTCTCAACCCGAACCCGACGAGAAAATCGAATCGGCATTCGGCGCCCGCAGGTGTGGGCACGAACCCGCACCCGTTACGCGAGCCGAACCGAACCGAGCCGGGCCGGACGGCGGTGCGTGCGTGTGGCCCATAGAGCTCCCCACACAAGACCACAAGGAAGCAAAGAATAAGAACTATTATATACATACAAAGGTGGAGTGATCCAATCGATGTGGGACTAAAGCAAAGGAGGAAGTTGAGCTTTTTCTCATATGTGTGTGAATACATATAGAAACACAGCCAACAA
Source organism: Iris macrosiphon (assembly GCA_036927795.1). Classification (NCBI taxonomy): domain Eukaryota; kingdom Viridiplantae; phylum Streptophyta; class Magnoliopsida; order Asparagales; family Iridaceae; genus Iris; species Iris macrosiphon. The sequence goes on from JAYESA010000014.1 coordinate 156,786,385, forward strand.
TCCTCCCCAAAAGGTCAAGTTCCGAAATAGTTGTGACAAAGAAATTAAGAGTGAAGAATTTCTGGACAGGTATATACTATGCATAGATGAGATGGACTACAGCCTTGAATCTCACTTAGTGACTATTGCTTTGTCTGAAGAAGTTCTTGATAGACTATGCCTTGAATCAGACTTCTTGTACCAGATTTAGAAAAATAGCACACGTAATACGCTAGAGGTTATTGGGTCTAACGGGTGGCGCTTTTGGTTGGCCATGCGAACTTTTTTCATATTCATGAGAGTTGTCTAAGATCGCACTGTCCTATAGTCACGGCCTTCATGACCTCTCATATAGGTAAGTCCTTAGGGGTTGGTGATAGGTGTCAACCCTGCATATCAGCTTGGACCAATTAAGAGTATTAAAACTCATCATAACCATATCACTCAGGAACACTATCACCATAGGGATGGGGAATCATTGTACACATGTATAGCCACTTGGACATTATTTTTAATGAGATTTTAATCTCTGGTCAGTGTTCCATAAAAGTCACCTAAGTCCAGCTTGTTTCTACCTATTGAACCGGCTTCTTGGGATCTCCAGTCAGACTGGGTTGGGTTGCCACTGCTGGTGACTTATTTATGGGCTTCACCCCATCCCCCTCGATGATTCTAGGATCAAAGTCCTAGACATACCCTTCGTCAAAAGGTTTGAAAGGTTTTTTCTGACTTTATATAGTCAATAACCACATATTTGCCTAGTAGGTGCATGTTCATCTTAGCATTCACAGAATCATGCTTTATTAATTCTATAACAGATTTATTATCACAGTTTATAGAAATTGCTGGAACATGACTAAGAGAAACAGGTATATGTATAATAAGATTTCTTAGTCATTCGACTTCTGTACAAGTAGTGTCTAATGCTATCATTTCAGAGTCCATTGTACTCCTAGCTATGATAGTTTGTTTACTGAGCTCCAGGAGATTGCAGCTCCTCCTAGAGTAAAAACATATCCAGTAGTGGATTTTAAATCATGTGAGTCAGTTACCCAGTTTGCATCTGAGTAACCTTCTATGATATCAGGGTGTCTAGTGAAGCGCAGCTTATAATCTAGAGTACCTTTAAGATATCTAAATACTCTATCTAATGCAGTCCAATGAGACTGATTTGGGTTACTGGTATATCTACTTAGTCTTCCAATAGCAAATACAATATCAGGTCTGGTCTTGTTTGTTATATACATGAGAGAACCTATCATCTGTGAATATAATATTGTTCCATAGGTGGCCATTCATTCTTTTTTAGAACAATACTACTGTCATAAGGAGAAGGGAAAGGTTTCTTATCAAAAAATTTAATTTTTTTTTTGCATTTTCTCAATCGAGTGTGCCAAGGATAGAGTATAAGCCCTTTTGCATTTTGACACTTGCATTCCTAGAATTAAGTTTGCTTCACTTAGGTCTTTCATACCAAACTGGTTAGATAAATAATTCTTAGTGTTATTTATCAATTCCAGTGATGATCCTAGAATAACTATGTCATCTACATACAAGCATAAAATGATACAACTCTTACCTGTATTTTTAGAGTATATACATTTGCCATACTCATTTGGCAAGAATCCATATTCAGAAATTACCTTGTCAAATTTGTTGTGCTATTACTTGGGAGCTTTTTTTAGGCCATAAAGAGATTTTATTAATCTACACACTTTATTTTCTTGACCTTTAGCGATGAAACCTTCAGGTTGGTCCATGTAGATTTCTTCCTCAAGATCTCCATTTAGAAATGATGTCTTAACATCCATTTGATGTATTAGCATATCATGAATGGATGCTAAGGCTAGAAGGGATCTAATAGAGGTGATACTAGCTACAGGAGAGTATGTATCAAAATAATCTAGTCCCTTTTTTGGGTAAAACCTTTGGCTACTAATCTAGCTTTGTATTTCTCTATGGTACCATCAGCTCTAAGTTTCTTTTTGAAGATCCACTTACAACCTATGGGTTTGCTACCTAAAGGTAAGTTTGCTAGAAACCAAGTAATGTTCTTCATTATGGAGTTGTACTCATTGTTAATGGCTTCTTTCCAAAAAGGGACATTAGGAGAAGATATAGCTTCTTCATAAGTTGAGGGATCACCCTCTACCAAAAAGGTAAAGAATCATTCTCCTAAATTCTTTTCAATCCTTTATCTTTTACTCCTTCTAGGTTCTATATCTTTTTCAGGTTGTGAACTAGATATTTGAACATAGGAACTAGTGGACGGAGCAAGAGAAGGTTTGGAGGGAGTGGATGAAATCCTATCTTTAAAGGAAAATACATTCTCAAAGTAGACTGTATCTCTAGCTTCTATAATGATATTATTAGATATTTTATTCACTTCAGAATGGGTCACTAGGAATCTATTGGCATTGCTATCCAAGGCATATTCTATGAACACATCATCTATTGTCATTTGATTTAAGAATTCCTACTTTTGCTAGGCATCCCCAAACTTTGAGGTAATTAATCCTAGGGATTCGGCCTTTCCATAACTCATATGGTGTCTTATCATTAGATTTACTAGGGATCCTATTAAGGATATAACAGGCTGACAACAAGGCTTCTCTCCAGAAATTATCAGGAGCACCTGAGCTGAGAAGCATGGCATTCACCATGTCTAATAGAGTGCGATTCTTTCTTTCAGCAACTCCGTTAGACTGTGGTGAATATGGAGCAGTTACCTCATAAATTATTCCATGTTCTTCACAAAAATTAGTCATTTCATTTGAGGTATACTCTCCACCACAATATGATCTAAAAATCTTAATCTTTTTCTCTAATTGGTTCTCAGCTTCAGATTTATAGACCTTGAATCTATCTAGAACTTCATCTTTGATTTTGAGAAGGTAGGTATAACAATACTTTGAATGATCATCTATAAAAGTGACAAAGTATTTTCTACCGCCTCGGGTCAAAACCCTATTTGAGTCACACACATCACTGTGAACCAGTTCTAGAATATCAGAGTTTCTTTCTACAGATTTGAAAGGAAGCCTAGTGTGTTTAGCTTGAACACAAATCTCACACTTGTGATTATCATCTATAGGTATCTTAGGAATAAGATCTAAGTTCATCATCCTTCTCAGGGAACCTAGATTCACATGACATAATCTACCATGCCATACAATTGAAGATTCTACATTTGAAACAACAAGAGACGAATTTGATATTTTATTCATGGTACTCAAAATGAAAAGATCACCTCTTACAAATAATTTTCCAATAAAAAGCTCATTCTTAGAAAACACTATTGTATTTGCCTCCATAATAATCTTGTACCCTGAAGCTACAAGAAGAGTCCCACTAACTAAATTCCTTCTTATAGACGGTACATGCAACACATCATGAAGAGTCAGAATTTTTCCTGATGTCATCTTTAGATCTATTCTTCCTATTCCTATAATCTGTGCCCCTGAGCCATCTCCTAGAATTACACCTCCTCCACTTGATTCCTAATAGTTTAAAAAATAAGAGCGATCAAAAGAAACATGAACATTAACTCCAGAATCCAACCACCAATCGTCAGAATGGTAGAAAATGTTGATTAAAGGTTGATAGCTTACAGACCTAAAGGAACTAGAAGAGCCGTTGAGAAGCATGTTTGCTTCTGGTTTGGCTGGACGTTTCCCTTTGAAAGAGGTCTGGACAACTTCCTTCTTTCTATGAAAACAATTGTTGGCCATATGGTTTATTTTACCACACAAAATAAAATCTCTTCTGATCCTGAGTCTGGTCGAAGTTGCTAGGTTTATGGTGATGAAGGTTTTGGTGGTGAGGCCGAAAGTTCTGCTTCTTCTTGAAGAGATTCCTTTTGGGTTTGTGATGATGATTGGGCTTGGGCTTTTCTTGGAATTCTACTAGGTTTACCTTAGCCTTAGACTCAGGCTTAGGGTTAGACCTTAGCCTAATTTGTTCTTCTGTTCTAATTTTCTTTAGGACTTGAGCAAAGGCAATATCACCTTGTGTATGAATAAGATTTTTCTTAATATCAGACCAAGAAGGAGAGATCTTGTCTACCAAACAGGCTATTTTATACTCAGTAGAAAAGAAAGTACCTTTGGCTTGAATATGCCTAAGATATTCTTGGAATTCATGTATTTGGTCATTCATAGGTTTATTATCAACCATAAAGTATCTGTTGAATGAGGAAAAATTGAATCTTTCAATTCCAGCATCATCACAACTATATTCATCTTCCAAATCTTTTCAAAGTTCTTTAGCACTCTTATATTCAAATAATATGTCATATAATGATTCAGACAAAGCGCTTAGAATTCTATAGAAGCAGTGATTGTCTATTTCCTTAGGAGTTTTGGGTTTTGAGGAGCTGGTGGATTTGGACACTCCTACGTCAGACTCGGTGTCATCAGAATTATTTGTGATGGGCGTGGAACCATCAATGGCTGAGATCAGCCCTAAAGTTGTGAGCCAAAACTTTATTTGACTCTGCCATCTCTTAAAGTAGGTCCCGTTGAACTTATCAGGTTTAGCAGTAAAAGTCTCATCCTTGCCAGTTATGGTTGCTAATGTGAATAGTATGAAACCGCAAAATATGTGTTTTACTCAATAACAAAGTATAGTGTTCTAAAAGAATAGTTTGAGTGATTTTTCTAATCAACCTTATGAAATCATTAGTCTATCAAGTGTTGATTAACTTGGGTTAGCTGTAGGGGCCGGTTCCCAGCTAGCGGTGGTCCAAAGACACTTAAGTACCGTGTCGCTTAGGGCTATTTACACTCGGTTGACAGAATGACCCTTTTGGCTTATTCCTAAATTTTTCTCTACTTTTAGAATTCAAACTCTAAGGAATTTACAGTTTCACTTTAACTATTTCTTTACTTCTAGATAATAATTTCTATTATTCTAAGTTGCAGTAGAAATATGCACAAACACTATTTTTACAAGGCAAGGTATATAAACAATTTGATATGTAAGAAATTGTTCAATTACAATTGAAATTTAAATTTGATTCAAGTTGTTACAGAACCTTATTGAAATGAAAAGCTACTAAACTTATTTAATTATTTGCTAGAAACAAAATTGCTATGGTGATTTTAAACAACTATGAACAACTTAGTAGCAAACAACCAGATTTCTATTGCTACAGTAGATATTAAGCAAATAATTTTATTTGGTTTCAGAAGGTTTTTTTATTTTTATTTTGTTATAGTAAGCAAATTCTACAATAATGTAGCGATAGCAAATTCTACAACAAATGAAGTCGATAGCAAGCAATTTTTTTTTTTTGCAGTAACACAATGTAGCTTACACTTGTATTATTCTAAGATTTACTATTATTTTACCTAACATGAAATCAGATTAACTCTTAGATTGATAGATAAAAATTCAACACATTTTCTCGTTTAGAAATCTGTAAACAATAAAAATAAAAATAAAATAGTTAATGTTACCGGCCTCCGGAGAAGTCGTGCACGAAGCACTGTCCTAAGAGTTAATCCGAGGTATATGTGCAAACGTTTCTCGGAAGCTCCTAGTGGTAAAAATTTTTAACTACCGGCTTCTCTTCGTCGCAACCGAACTTAGCTCTACCCAGAGCAAGGATTTAGAAGAGAGAATGTTGTTGAAGAAAAGAACAAGAGAAAGAGGTTTCAAGTGGAGGAAAATATTCTGTAAAAAATGGAGGAGAATACCGCAATATAAAGGCAGTTCCAGACACAACCAATGGACATGATATTAAATGACTCATAAACAGGCCATTAAGGAACAATAACAAAAAGAAAAAACGTGAAAAAATTGTTGTCATATGAGCTGTTCCAGAAGCTATCACATGTGCAAAATGAATCTGGACATAGGGATAAAACCGGTTCAAAAAGATATTTAGGGTCTCAACCCGGAGAGGAAATCGAATCGGCATTCGGCGCCCGCAGGTGTGGGCACGAACCCGCACCAGTTAGACATGTCAAACCGAAGTGAACCGAGTCGGACCGGACGACGACGGCGCGCTCATGTGGCACATAGAGCTCCCCACACACAACCACAAGGAAGCAAAGAATAAAAACTATTATATACATATACAAAGATGGAGTGGTCTAATCGAGGTGGGACTAAAGCAAATGAAAAAGTTTTACTTTTGCTTACTTGTGTATGAACACATATACACACAGCCAACAAATAGACTACTCTTTTCGTATGAATATAAGTATAGTTAGTTTTGGATCCAAGATAGGTTTGCTAGATGCTTCCTCTCCTCCCAGCTAAGTTCAGAGTCTTCAGACTACATAATAGATATTGATTGATGTATATTTGTCTATCTATTGATTAAGACTTCAACTAGTTACTGGTGAAACATCCCTTCTGCTGCACTCACCTATATGCTAACTAGCATTAGGTCTGGTTTGGATCCAGACATGCTTACGTAATTTTGGAAGCAATGTGAGCAAAGCAAATATATCGGTTTACGAGTAAGCAATGCAATGGAGCAGATGGAAATTAGCACTTACTTGCTTATAATAGCGGTTAACCATGTCCACCGTCATTCTATGGATTGACCACTCAAAAACTTACATGTGACTCATATCTTAGTACTTTATTTTATCATTTTGAGATAGAACCACATAAGTTTTGAGTGATCCATAAAATGAGTGATGATCTAGTTTACCATGTAACTTTTCGTTGGCATTGCAATTTGGCCTCTGCCAAGACTAACCAAGCTGGCTTAAATAGATTGATTTGCATTTAAATACGACTAATTTGTAGCTTAAATGTTACCAACTTTCATATTCGTGTAACTAACGTCTTGAGTTTGTTTGTTAATAGTAGAAGTAATGAAAATTTTCTTTTTTAATATTAAAATTATTTTATTCCTAAAAACAAATTATTCTTTATATATATATATATATATATATATATATATATATATATATTTTTGGAAGAGATAATTGTGTTACAGACTCCTGGTCTGAAGGACAGTCCGAACGTCCATTACATCTCGGCCCGTAGGTCAGCATTCCACCTGCGTTGCACCCATCACCAACTTACCACTTAATTCTTCCAAAGAAAAATTAAATGGCAATCAAGAAGCTCGAATCCGCAACCTCCTGAATAAAATGCATCGATCTTAACCACTAAACTAGACATCATTTGCATATGTATATATATATATATATATATATATATATATATATATATATATATATATATATATATATATATATGCATTGACAGGTCTAGCTAGGGTAAATCTTCTATATTTTTATATTTGTTTTTTTTCTTTTATTTGGCATAGGAACATGTTGGTAATTTTAGGAAGTTGCAAGTTGCTAATTGCATTAGTTCAAAATATTTAATTGTTAATAAAAAATCAGGATAATTAATTTAAAAACTTGAAAGCTCGGAATATTTAAGTTACAAATTAGTCTTTAAATGCCTTCAACGTTTATGTTGTATATTGTTTCCGTGTATTTTTTTTTTATTAGCAAATTATCTCGTGAACTTCTTACTATTTCCAATTAATCTTCTCACAATTTCTTCCTAAAAATAAAGAAATATTTGCCACCTTTCTCTTTATTCCGTCCAACATTCTAGATAGCAAAATTAATAATAATAAAAATAGTATGTGATAGTAAACTACAAAAGCATGAAACTCACTATCAAAATAATACATATTAGAAATGTCAAAAAAATGTCGCAAATAGGTAAAAAAATATCGCTAAAATATATTAGTGACGTAATTAGCGACGTTTTGGTGTTGTCGTATAATCCATAGTCGCTGACAAGAAATTCGTCGCTATTCGTCGCTATAGCGACATATATTTGCAACGCATACACGTCACCATATTAGCGACGTTCAGCTATGAACGTCTGTATATAAGCGACATTGTATATTGTCGCATAACGTCGCCAAATCAACGACATTATCATTGACGTTTTGCTACACCAATGCTGACCTGGCAGAAATTGTCATGTCAGTTTTTTTAGCGACATTCCTGATACCAATTAGTGATGTTTACCAACATTTTGACACAGATTAGCGACGTCCCTAATACCAGTTAGCGACGTTTTAACACAATTTAGTGACGCACTGTCACGTTGGTAAACGTCGATAAACTTCGTAGAAAGTCGCTAAATTTAAAAAACTAGAAAAAAAAAGCATGCAATTTCTAAATTTATTTTCCAACAAAAGTCAGCATGCAGTTATAAAATCACAGTTTATATAAATTGACTCGGAGCAACCCTCCGTTGAATTACATGGGTTCGCCGACCCCTTTGGTGGAACACTCAACGCCGGTACATACACAAACACGTCAAGAATATCAAAAAACGCAGAAATGTCCCAACAAATAAATACATGAATATAAAATAATGTCACATTCGTCTTCTCCAAATAATGTAGTAAAAAGTATAAAATAAGTACATCAAAGACCCAAGAATGGGCCAATACACACCAACATACTAAAAAGTCCCAATAAGAACTACTGCGGATCAGGAGAAGGAGGAACACTACTGCACATCTGGGATAAGAGGAAGTCATACTGCTCCTGAGAAAGCGTCACCGGTCCCGATAGAGGAGGCAGTAGAATCGATGGAGTCGGTGTCGATATCGGTGTCAATATCAGTGTCGATACAGGTGGAACAGGAGGACGTATCTTCTCCAATGCTAGCAATCGAGCATTGTATGGATCCAAGGCAGATCATATCCTCGAAATGTTCGTCTCCACCGTCCGACTCAACAAATTCGGGGTCGCATGTATCCTCGCAAGTGAGTCGCTCATGACCATATGAGACCCCTCCTACTCCGCATGTCTGCGCTCCGTAGACGCGGCCGGAGTCACCAAGCTGCCCTCTATCATCTGGCTCATAGTCTTGAGCTCTCTAAGGCTATTCTCCGTCATCTGGCTCAGAGTCCTAATCTCCAATAGGCTACGCTCGAGCGTATCAAAAAGTGCGATGATCATCGCATCGTTGGTCTGCGGCTGAGACTGGGGTTGCTCCGTAATCCTCCGTAGCAACTCGTCACGCAGATCAGCAATCTGACGGTCAACGCTCTCCTGGGCTCGTACCGATGCCTGCGAAGGTTGCGTGGAATGCACACTGACAGAGGGGGGTCCTGGATGACTGTGTCGCAACAAAGGCACCGTAGGATCCCATACCGTAGTACGTACCCCTCTGAAGACCACCAACGGGGGTCATCCACAGCTCGTCCACCGACGATGCTGTAGAGGGCTGCGAGAAAGTACCAGCCCCTCCCTTTGTAGGTGCACTAGCAGTCACCCGCTCACGTAGTCTAAGATACTCGTCCTAGAAAAATGGTTGCTAACATCTAAGGTACTTATTACTAACTATATAAATATATATTTGCATATTTTTAAAGTTATATTAAAACTAACACAAGGTAAAGTAACGTATATAGGTCTGCATGGCCTTCTCATCGATGAGCTTTCCGTCCTTCCGATAGGTGGTCAGGAAGACGGTCACCATGTTGGCGTCCTCACCCCTCTATACCTGTTAAAAATTATATTGTTTGTAATTAAAATTAAACATCTTATCTTACTTTTATTAAAATAATATATATTCAATAGAATACATACTAGACGACAAAAATGTTCCGTCATGGGAATCGAGCCACGACACCACTTTTCTGCCTTCGACCTAGTCGCCTTTGCCTTCTCCGACCTCTCCATGTACATAGGTTTGCTGAATCTCGCCGTCATCGTAGTCCACTGCTCAGGCGTGATCCAACCTTCGATCGGGCTCTATTGCGATCACGAGAATTTTGATCGTTGATCGTATCACGGATCAGCTTGGCAGCGACGGAAGAAAACTGCTCCTCGATCTTCTCAACCCAATGTGGTGGATAGAAATAGGTTTTCTACAAAAAGTTAGATAGAGAGTTATATAATATGCATAAATGATTATTGATATTAAAAGTAAATATATTTTTACTTTGAAGTAGGCAAACCATAATGCCTTCCTATCTTCAGGAGCATCTGAGTAGTTAATCCAAGGCCCACCATAGTTCTGCCTCAGAAATATCTTGATACTCTATGTACTACTGATGGACGATATCTATACAATGATAATTAAATTCATGAATATAAAGATATAAGCATTTGGCCCATCGGTCCAAAATGTTAACTAATTAACTTACTTTTGAGGCCCGTCATCCAAATCTTCATCATCGTCTCGTCCGAAGGCGCGCATGGAGGATCGCTCTGAACATGTACAAACGGAGTCGGCTCGACCTCCTCCATCCGATCCTCTGTCCCCATGGTGCCGTCAGCTAGAGGAATGCTGGAAGAGGGAGTAGTCTCAGGCCTAGAACTACTCGTCCCAGGAGTACTGCCACGTCGTATCATCGACGGAGTCGGATATGATAAAGATCGGTACACTAGAGTAATCTGCGAGAAGGATCCGGAACCAGTATCCTATACCGGAGGAGCACTCCGTCTAGAGGATCGACCTTCGTACGATCAGCGTCATCCGACCATACCTGATAATAACATATGATAATAAAACAAATACACAGAATTATAAAAGTTCATAAAAATAGACAGACCTGGAGCAACCCTCCGTTGAATTTTCTGGGTACAAAATATCACAAAAGTATATAAAATATCACAGTCACACAATAAACACAATATAAAAGTATCACAGTCACATAATAAACACAATATAAAACTATCACAGTCACACAATAAGCATAATATAAAAGTATCACAGTCACACAATAAACACAATAAAAGTATCACAGTCACACCATAAGTCTTATCCAATTTCTCAATCTCTCAAGGAAATCCAATACGCTGGGGCAAAACCCAGTCCCTCAGATACTTCGCATAAGCAGCATTAGGTAATCAATCACTACTATAGGTGTTGGTGACTGAAACTCCCCCTCTGAGCTGGTGACTGCCCAACAGTAGGAGATACCACTTCCTCCTTAACAGTAGAAATTGTCACTTCCTCCTTAACAACCACTTCCAATTTAACAGTAGGAGGTATCACTTCTTCCTTAACAGTCATTTCCTCCTTAACAGTAGGAGGTATCACTTTCTCCTTAATAGTCACTGCCTACTTAACAGTAGGAGGTACCTCTCTCAAGCGACATGCACGTGCTTGGGTCATGGGTGTCATCTGGTAAGATAGATGGAAACAAAGAATATAATTGATAACAGATATAAATATATGTATCCATACAGTTAAAATAAATATTATATTCCATATTAAAAATATAGTACATGGATAGAGTTCTAAATAGATTTTATTTTATTTTCAACCCTCTTCTGAAAATTCATCTTCTTCATTTTTCTCGTCCTCATCTTCTTCTTTCTCCTCATCTTCACTTTCATCTACTTCGTCTTCCTCTTCGAATAATTCTACCTCTTCTACACGATTAGATAATGAGCAACTTTCATTGAGTCAACATCTACAATATTTGTTACAATAGGTAGCTCATCCTCCTGATAAGCTATTTCGTTAACGTCAAAGGTATTTCTAGCTTTCATCTTGAATACTGCCCACCAGTCCGACCTCGTTGATCCCCGTTTAGGATAAGTTGTGAAGTACACGAGCTGAGCCTGACTTGATAGGACAAATGGTTCATAGCCTTGGTATCGACGCTGGTAGTTTATATCCACAAGACCATGCTTGTCTATTTTTTAACCTTGATCTTAGATCGATCAAACCAATCACACCTGAATAACACGATCTTAGCAGGCTCTGTTCCATAATTATATATCAACTCCACAATCTCCCGTAAGACGCCATATAAATTATTGTCTGGATCGACATCTTTGTAGCCCGAAGATCTGATACACAAACAACTATTTTTCGTAGAATTGAGATCCAAGAAGCTGTCTCTTATCAGGGCTTTTGTTGACTAGAACCTAAATCCATTCATACAGCAGCTTGGCCAGATTTTGACGGCATAAATTGATCCCTTGGCTAGAGTTCTAATAGACTCATTCTTGAGTGTTGTGTGGGAAAGATTGACCTAAATACCAAGGAAACGATATTAAATTCAACGTTCTGTTAAATATTGTGCAAGTGCATACATAAAAAGATCCTTAATTATGCACTCAACCAAGAAGAAAAACGAAGTCTTATTTCCTGTTCTACTTCTTCATCTGTTATATTTGGTCTTATCGACCTCACATCTTCATTAAATGTGCTGAAAAACAACAAAATATTGCCCGATTAGTGTAACAATATTAGCGTATAGTATTACATTAAGATGACTTAAATGTTGACGTATTAATTACTTTCCCTCTAGCTTCTCCACTTCATCATCGTCGCAGTTGAGTAATATATACAACTGAGCAGCCCTTAGCTCGTCGTCATTCAGATATATCTTCATCATTTTGCTTGAAGGCTTACCGAAAGCATTGAATACTTTCAATATTGCATCATTAGATTCCTGATATCCGTCATCGTTTCTCAGAGCTCTTGTTCTATTAGTAAAAACATGCGGCTTAAAATATATCGAGCAAAGTTTGTAACCTCCTCAAGGATCCTTGTCTTATTTTTTTACCTTTCTCTTTAGGTGGTTCAGTTGACATTCGAACAGGTACATCCACCGATAACTGACAGGGCCACCAACACGTGCCTCGTAGGAAAGATGAATTGGTAAATGCTTCATGGAGTCAAAAAATCCAGGAGGGAGCACTCTTTCAAGCTTGCACAATGTTACAGCGGATGTCCTTCTCTTACTTTTCTAGATGATCGACGATCAACTTGGTAGAACAAAGATCTCTGAAGAATATGCTAAGCTCTGTTAAAGGATCTCAAACTACCTGCGATAAGAATTCCCGAAATACAATCGGAATTAACCTCTCCATGAATACGTGACAGTTGTGGCTTTTCATACCCGTCAATTTGTTCTCCTTCAGGTCAACGCATCTTCTCAGATTTGACACATACCCGTAATAAAATATTAGCCCCTGAATCCACCTACATAGTCTCACTTTATCCTCCTTGTCCAGTGAAAAAATTGCCTTAGGCTCCTTATACTTCCTATTCCCTTCCTCTATCAAATGCAACACAGAGCGTCTGTATATTTCTTCCAAGTCCAACCTGGCCTTGGGATTATCTTTCGTCTTCCCCTTTACGTCTATCACAGTATTACTTATTTTGTCAAATACATTCTTCTCGATATGCATGACATCAAGGCTATGTCTGATCAGATTGGTGCTCTACTATGGCAGGTCCCAGAATATGCTCATCTTCGTCCAGTTATGAGTGTGACCAAATCCATCGCACTTGTACCCCTTAGTAGGCTCTTCGATAGCACTTGGTAAGTCTTTAACCTCTTGCCATACGGTGTCTCTGGGCCACCTTGGAGGTAAATTTGCCTTCTCCGTAACGCCATCACGAAATGCATTCCTGATCCTCCAGAACGGATGATCCGACAGCAGAAATTGTCAATGACAATCGAAGAAGCACAATTTTTTTCTATGTTTCAAACAAAAAGCCTTAGTGCGGTCCATGCAATACGGACATGAGAGACGACCATGAGTGCTCCATCCTGATAACATGCCATAAGCCGAAAAGTAGTTCATGGTCCACATAAGTGCTGCCCTTATCTGAAAATTCTATTTTTTTGAAACATCGTATGTGTTGGCACCTACTTCCCACAGCTGATTCAACTCATCTATCAACGGTTGCAAGTACACATTGATGTTCTTATTTGGATTGTTCGAACCCAGAATAATGACGGTTAAGAACATAACCGGAGTTTTCATGAACATCCAAGGCGGTAGGTTGTACGGGGTAACGATCACAGGCCAACACGAATACAGGGAGCCCGAAAGTCTGATTGGGGTAAAACCGTCGCATGAGAGCCCCAACCTTACATTACCCAGATCCGAAGAAAATCTGGATACTCTCGATCGAAGTGCTTACATGCTTCTCCATCGGATGGGTAATCTAACACTCCTTCAATCTGTTCTCGCATGTGCCAACTCATATTTTCGGCAGTCTCGTTCACCATAAACAACCTCTACAACCGCGGCGTTAAAGGCAAGTAGTGCATCGAATCGGTCGGCTTTCTTGCACCGGCAGGCCTTCCTGTACCAGTTACTTATAGCGACCAGCTCCATAAAATTGACACACGTCTTCATCCTTGTCGTCTTTATAGTACAACATGCACCCGTTGCGACATGCATCGATTTTCTCGTATCCCTTTCAGAGCAATCTCACCATCCTCTTAGACCGGTAAAAGTCTTTAGGTAACTTAGCACCCGCCGTCAAGATCTCTATAATCAACTCCATAGTCGATTGTAGCATTCTTGTGACAAGTTAAAATCGAACTTGATGCTTAACAGTCTTGTAACCACCTCCAACGATGAATGATCCTAACAACCAGGATATAATGGAGTCTTTGCATTCTCCAATAACTCCATAAACTTTGCAGCATCGGCATTCGGTGCCTCCTCAGCTGCATCATAATTGTCCGAATCGAAACTAGGTCCGGCAGCATCAAAAACCATGTTCACACACCCGTCGTCGTATTCAGCATGGTCATGGACATCCATATACAGCTCCACATAAGGCTCCAGATCCGATTCTAAAGACCCAAGTTCTCCGTGTGAGTTCCACTAATAGTAATTCGTCGTGAAATTCCTCGAGTATAAATGGTATTTCATATCCACTTCTGAGTAATATTTTAAGTTGTGACATCTCACACACGGACACTTAATTTTGATGTCGTCCATGTACTGAGAGAACGCCTTGGAGAACTGCAGGAACTATTCCATCCCATGTATGAATTTATCCCGCACACCGCACATGTCATCAGGATGACGGTTGTACATCAATGAATGATGACGCATGTAGTAATTCATATCCATTTCTAAATACTTCTGAAAAGATGAATAGACATCATTCAAGTATATTATCCAAATGGATGCAAAAATGGATACACATGTTCATCAAAGTAATTAACAATTCGAGTTATGATGCGTGAGTATCCATATCGTGGTTCATGAGTATCCGTTTTATAATTTATGACTATCTGAAAACTAGTAGACATGTGGACAACTCTAATTTTAAACTCTATTAAATAGGTGTCGTCACATGTTCATTGTCTTCCTCAGGATCCTAGTTATTCTAATTTATAATAAATATTATCTATGTAAAACTATTTACCACTTAACTTATATTTATCTAGCTTCTAACATAAACCTAGTTACGAGATACATATACCAATGTCGTGCCACAACAACCCGAACACGAACTCTTGTGTCAAGGATAGGTTTGACACTGTTGTAACCCAAGTTGGATACGAGTTCTAGAAGAACCCAATACGGTGTCGTGTCTCGACTTTGAAGAGTCATTCCCGTGTCCGTGTATACTATAATAGTGTCCTTGGTTATTTTTGATATGGGGGCACACACTAATACTCTATCAGTACTCTCATACCAAGACCCCTGACAGTCACATTTCATATATATCTACTACATCTTCACAACCCCACCAATTTCATATATATCTCCTACAGTCGCTAAATACGTATTATAATTCCAAACCAACTCTATTTGACCTTTGATGCAAATGCTAAAGGATAAATTGTAGTCCGATGATTACCAATATTATTGTATGAGAAATAGGGTTTAAATCACACTATACTATAAATTCTTCTTTACATACACATATGAATTTTCTATCTCTACGTTTCTTTTACAAATGAACATATAATTCTAGGAAGTTAAATCACACTATATTAGGAATTTTCAAAGGAATATATATATATATATATATATATATATATAGGGCTTATGTGTGTGTGTCAGTGTGTGCGTGTCAGTGTGTGTATGTCAATGTGTGTGTCAGTGTTAGTGTCTGTGTCCGTTTCCAACTTAAGCATGTCCGTGTTAGTGTGTGTGTGTGTGTCATTTATGTGTCTATAAAATTGTGTGCGTGTGTGTGTCGTGTCAGGGTCAGTGTTTGTGTTTGTGTCAGTGTCGTGTCAGTGTGAGTGTTGTGACATATCTGTGCTACGAGAGAGAGAGAGAGAGAGAGAGAGAGAGATAGGGTTAGGGTTTACCGAGATGGCTAGGGGTTGACCGAGGAGGGGTCGACCGAAGGGGAGGAGCACCGGTGTTGGGGAGGAGGAGCGTCGGTGGGGAGACCGCGACTACCAGAGGGAAGGAGGAGCGCTGGTGGGGAGGAGGAGCGATGGTCGGTGAGGGGAGCTGCGGCGCTGTCGGCGAGGGCGATATCGGGGCGGACAGGTAATGGGGGTCGCGGGGGCGAGGGGGTTCTCGGGGAATTTTGGGGGAACAAAACGACTGAGGAAAAAATAAAAACTCAAACCCTATATTAAAAACTTTAGCGACGTCATTAAAAGACGTCGCTAAACGTCACTGATTAGCGACGTATAGAAAATAACGTCGCTAAACGTCGCTATAATAAAAATAATAGCGACGTTTTATGGCATTTGGCGACATGTACTTCCGTAATATATTTTATAGTCGCTAAGGGTCGCGTACAGTCGCTAACAGCGACGTTATGCAACGTTCCTTTTCGGCGTCGCTAAATTCATAAATTATAGCAACATCAGTGAGGAACGTCACTATTTCGTCAAATTTTGGTAGTGACTTGAAGGTATTAAAAATTAAGTTAATCATTTTAACTAATCCTAACTAAGATTAATTGTTGTGTCAACATGGACACAATATTTACTTTTCTCACTCCATGCCTTGCCCCTATTGTGCTTGCTCTCTATTGTGTCGGTGTCGGATTATGTTCACAACCTATGTGAAGAACATTTTTTGTAGTACAATGAGCGTCATTCGTGTGTCGAAGAAACTAAAAAAATCGACGATGATAAGAGGGCACGATTCGAACCAGTGTCAGGTCCTCCACTAAGCAGCTTTAGTGCTTGACGATATAGTGCTAAAGCCGCTAATGTTTCAAAACCTATTCTGTGAGAATTTTTGTATTCTCACAATATATCACCGATATACCAGCCGTATATCGATAGTATACCATCACGGGAGTTGAAGTCTGAATTTGGATATTTTATTAACATTGTTGGATTATGATTGATGGTCATGATTGTCTCGGGATTAGGGGTGACTTAAACAAGGTTTTCCTAACCTAATTCTAAATAGCCAATTGAAAATAACAAGGAGAGATCTTTCTAAAAGATGGTGCAACTTACAAAGAAGAGAGTTGTCACCACCCCATTTCCAGAGCCGGGTATTTTTTTTATTTTAATTTGGGTTAATTGTGTATTATTTATAATTAATTATATTTATAATTAATTAATGAATGTATTATATTTTTATTGATTGTTTTAGGATTTTGGCTAGCTTGGACCCATGTCAGACCCTAGTGGACCCATGTCCGACCCAGCCCACACCCTTGTGAGAATTATTTTGGGGCTTAGAATATTTATTTTATTTTTTTAGAAGGCTAGTTGGAGAGATTTGGAGCTAGTTTGAGTGCTTTTGGAACCCGGAACCCGAAACCAAGTCACGTAGGGGCGTTTTGGGCATTTGGTGATTAGTGTAACCTTTATTTTGCTTTGGCCGACCCCTTTTCCAGCCCCAACCCGTGAGAACAGCAGCCCACAGCAGCCCCCTCTTCATTTTTCTTCATTCTTCACTTCTTCCTTCTTCTTCTTCTCCACTTCTTTTTTTTCTTCCTTCCTTCTCCAAGTAAGTTCCTTCCTCCTATTTCTCTTCTTTCTTCTTCTATTCTCCATGGTTGCTAACCCTGACCTTGCATTTTCCCTAACCTAGGTGGGTAGAGCCTAGATTTGGTGTTGGAGCTTGGATTTGAGGCTTGGAAGCTTGGATTGGAGGATTTGGAGCATTTTGAGACTTTGGCTTGGGATTCCAACTCCCAAGAGATAAACCCTAAATTTCCCCTTGTAATTACTCTTTTATAGTGTAATTAATATTTTAGAACCTTCCTAGACCCTTAGGCTACCCGTGGGAGGAAGTTGGAACTAGTTGGGTAGTGTTTGGAGACTTTAACACTAGATTTTGTGTCAATTTCGGGAGAAATCCGAATTTGGCCCAATTTTGGATGATGTCCTAGGTTAGATGGACCTAGATAGACGTTGTCGGGTGTCTTGAGGGTGAGTGCGTGTCTCCGTTCGGACACGGGAAGCCGCATCGCAGAAAAACGAGCGTTTCGGGCGAAATTGGGGCTTTTCGTCGTCGCCGATTCTAAGTGCATGTGCGTTTCCGCCACGGACCTAGAATCGACGCGGAAGTACATTTTCTAGGATCTAGACATCGTGTAGAGCGCGTGGGTAAATTTTGGGCCGATTCCGAGTTCGTTTGGTGTGCGTTTCAGGAGATTTTCCGAGCCGCGCACCACGTGTTCGTCGAAATGACCGAACGGCCATTTCGACTTGGTTTCCTCGTTTCGGGCTTGTGCGCGCGTTGGGTTAGTATCGGGGAGTGTATGCTAGAGTTTTCGAGTTATATTTTATATATTTTAGGGTGTCGGTGAGTGTCGGGGTCGTTGGGCGTGAGTGGGGCGTGTTGGTTGTGTGTTGTTGTGTGTGGTGTTGTGTTAGTATTTGTGTCTATATTTATATATTTATATATATATGTTGGTGTGTGTTTCTATATATATATATATATATATATATATATATATATTTCTATTTATATGTGTGTGTATTTATATCTATGTGCTAGTGTATGTGTGTAGGTGAGTGTGTGTGAGTGAGTGCTTGTGTGAGTGTGTAGGTGAGTGTGTGAGAGTGTGAGTGAGTGTTTATAGGTATATATATATGAGTTTATGTATATATGTATATATATTTATATATATATATGTATGAGAGTTTGTGTGTGCTTATGTGTGTGTGTTGATAGTGTTGTGAGTGTTTATGTGTGTGGTTGTGCGCTTGTGAGAGTGTGTGCTAGTGTGTGTGAGTATGTGTGTGTGAGGGTGTGTGAGAGTGAGTGTGTGTGAGTGAGGATAGATATATATATATATAGATATATATATATATGTTTGAGTGTGTGAGTGTTTATATATATATGTAGATATATGTGTGTGCTTGTGTTTGTGTGTGTGTGTAGATATATATGTTAGTGTGTGTTGGTATATAGGTATTAGTATATATGTTAGTTAGTATGTATATATATATATATCTATAGAGTTATATATATGTATATATATGTATGTATATATATAGATATATATATATATATATATAGTGATATATATATATAGGTGTGTGTGTATGTGTGTTGAGAGGGGGGGTGCCCAGCTGAAACTGGGACAGCAGCAGCAGCATGCTGCTGCCAGTGCAGCAGCTAGCAGCAGCAGTACATAGCAGCAGCAGGCAGCAGCAATTCAGCAGCAGTAGCAGCATGCTTAGCAGCAGCAGCAGCAAGCAAGAGCTAGCAGCAGCAGTAGCAATGCGAGGGAGAGAGAGAGGTATATATATAGATATAGATATAGATAGATTGATACATAGTTAGATAATAAGTTAGTTAGATAAATAAATAGATAGATACATAGATACATAGGTAAGTAGATAGTTAGATATAAATAGATAAATAGATACGTAGATAGATTGATAGATAGACCTATAGATAAATAGATAATAAGATAGATAGATAGATATATACATAGCTAGATAGATAGTTAGATATCTAGATCTAGATATATATATATGTATATGTAAGGTATGTGTAAGATAAGGTAAGGTAAGGTATATGGGTTTTAAGTGTATGTGTGTATGTGCTATGTATATATATATATAGATACTTAGATATGTATAAATATATGATAGTTATATATTTTCTAACCTAAATTAATAACTAGGTATATATCTATTAGCCTAGATAGCTAACTGAAGGGGTAGTTAGAGGGGTATTGGAGAGTATCCCAATACCTTGAGATATCAAGGTATCTCACCAAGGTATTGAGTTTCGAGCGGAGTTTTTGAGCAATAGCCTAGGAATAGTATTGGAGTGATTTGTATATGTATATATGTATGTATTTACGCGTGCTAGCATAGGTTTTAGCGGGTTTAGGCGGGGTGCGTAGCCTAGGTTGAGGTATCGGATACCGAGGGTATCCCGGTATCTCAAGGAGGCGAGTTTGTGAGTTTTCTAGCTTAATGACCTCGGTTTGACCTAGAATTTCAGGAGCACCCTAGTTTGACCCAGACTTGACCGTAGTTGACTCGGTTGACCGCCAAAGTCAACTTTTGACCTAGTTTTGACCTAGAGTTGACTTTTTTGGCCTAGAGTTGACTTTTTGACCCAGATTTCATCGGTTTGACCCGTTTGACCTAGAACGACCCTAGAAGCCTATTTTTAGTTACTTTATATCTGTTTAACTTATTAGAACCCTGTTTAACCTTGCTTTTCGTATTAGGTCCTTGCGACACCGGTTCGGATCGCCAGTTGCTCAGGACGTCAGGCGAGTACATTCTCTGATAGTTTTCATTATTTGATGATTATTATGATTCAGCTTCTAGTATAGTATCATCTGATTATTCTGGCACAACACGGGACACTGATTGATATTTCTGGATTCATTTACTTGCGACACGTACATTTCATGTTTCTGGCCTCTATTCTGGAATCACTACAGGCATCACCTACAGGCATCACTACAGGCATCATTCATGTTCAGGCTGGACTCATCTTGATTTGCGTGTCGGGTCTTGGATCCACTTGTATTAGTCGGGGCGGGGAAATACTCGAGTAGACATGTAAACATTCCTATCTGGCATCATCAGGAATCACTCCCTCTGGTCTAATCTGGAATGATAGCAGCCGCGCACCCAGTGCGCGGTGAGCCGTACTTACCCCTAGCCGTTTACATATCGAAACAAGTATTTCAAAGACACCGAGTTCATTCTTTATAGTCTGGACTCACTTGCATTTTTTGCTGGTCTCACTTACATGTTTCTGGACTTGACTCACTACATGTTTTTCATGCGGGACTCACTACACGTTCATGTGCACGGACTTGATCTTAGCTTAGATTTCCTATATCTTGTAGTTATTACTATCTTGCTCTGATATCCATGCATCTTTACCTTTATGCACCAGTTATACATATTTCCTTGTTTCATACTTGCTTCACTCTTCTTGCTACTTGCTATAACTGTTTTATAGTTTTTATCATTTAAATGGAACTGCTGTTAGAGATGTACTTGCTCCAGTCCTGACTGGACATATTTTTCAGAGTATCCGGAGGAGTGGTGTCCGACGTTTTATGGACCTGAGCCTGTCGATGGTGCAGACAGGGACCCTCTAGTTTAGGGGTAATTTCCGGGTTGGTAGCCGGGATCACTGGGACTTTGTTGTTGTTTTTATTAGCTTTTAGCACCGGATTTGTCTCCGGGTTTAGATTGAGACCTTGTTTGTATATTATTTTGGACATTGTTGTATTATTATTTGATGTTGTGGTTGTTGTAGTAGTTGTTGTTGGTTAGACTTTATAGTTGTTAGATCTCTGTGTTATCTTATCGTGCTTAGATTTGTGATTGAGTACTTGATTATCATTGTGATATTTGCTCCTCCGTTTGGAGTTGAGATCTTGACAGGTTTATATTGTTTGTGTGGTTGCCCTCCTTTTGGAGAGGTCATGGCCGATTTTTGTGTGAGATTATTATTTAGTTAGTTGACCTAGACAGCGTTCTACCGCCGATGCTGCGGCGTAGGCTGGACGTACCCACGACTCATGCCCAATTTTTCGGGTGCGGGTCGTGACACGTTTTTGGTGGCGGCCCCATGCTGGTCTCGATTCGCAATTAGTGCGATATCGTGGTGGTACAACAACTTAGTTGTACTGCTGCGAGCCTGCTCTAGGATATAGGATCTAGGATGAGAGTGTACTCAATCACGACTAGGAACAATTCCAATCTAATTATTCTGAATTTGCTTCTTTTGAAGTATTACTGTCCTTCTTTGATGATATCGTATCTTGCACCGTATTGACTTCTTTTGATCTGTGTTCAGGATGCCTCCGAAGACACGATCTCGTCATACCGTTCCAGCAGTTGCTACTGTGAGGTCTGCTACCTCTCGTCCAGCTCATATTCAGGCAGCTGCTACCGCTCCACTCACCACTCCTGCGGTTGAGGGAGCATCTGCTTCTCTCGGGGATCCTCCTTCACCTGTCGATCCGAGGACTACCCCAGTCGTTCTGGTGGTTCCTCCACCACTTCCTGCTCCAGTAGATGCCGCGCAGTTGTTTGCATTCTTCAGGGAGATGATGGACACGCAGCACCGTCAGGTGGATGTAATGAGGCTGGGCATTGAGAACGCCCACCAGGTGGCCATGACGGCAGTGGATAGGGTGGCACAGATTCAGCCACAGGCAGATGAGATTCAGCATCCAAGGCCGGGTAGTATCATCGACTTCCAGAGGAAGCGGCCCAAGGAGTTCCGTGGTACAGAAGGGATCTTGTACGCGGATGACTGGATAGAACAGATTGAGGGTATCTTCAGGCTAGCGCAGATTCCAGACAGCATGCAGATAGAGGCAGCGGGCAGTCAGATGTTCGACCTCGCCTTGACGTGGTATCGTACTGATACGAGGATTGCAGCGCCAGGGCTTACTTGGGAGGCTTTCAAGAGGCTTTTTAAGGAGAAGTTTTTTCCAGATGTGGCGCTCAGTGCTTTGGAGAGCCAGTTTGAGGCACTCGTCCAGGGGAGCATGACGGTGGATGAGTACGCAGCAGAGTTCTGCCGTCTGGGCAGATTTGTGGATGGCTTGAGCGAGGCAGCCAAGGCGAGGAAGTTTCGCAAGGGCTTGGTCATGGCGGTCAAGTCTTTGACCAGGAGCGACCGCGAGGCGACTTTTGAGCAGATAGTAGGAGATGCTCAGAGAGCAGAGGATGACTTGGAGCTCAAGTCCAAGAGAGGCAGAGATGATTCAGGCAATGTGTAAACCCCCTGATTTTTTAAAATTTTCAAAACTGGATTTTTCACAATTTTCTGGAATTTTCTGGGATTTTCTGTAATTTAACAACAGGATTTTGATTATTCAATGATTTTTAAATGATAATAAATTATATTAAAATATTATGGAAATAATATTTTTGGATGTAAAATAAAAAACTGGACTTAGGGCAATTTTTCTGAAATTTATCGGACCCCGGACCTATTTTTTAAAACACCTAAAACTAATTATTTAATTAATTAATTAATTAATAATTATTTACTGTTTTTATATATTATTATTATTAATTAACCTATTCCTAGCCCAGCCCAAACCCGCGGCCCAGTCCGTTGGGCTATCGGGTCGGGTCGGGTCTGCCCGACCGAACCCGACCCACACCCGAACCCGCTTCGTCTAACGGGTCGGGCCGGGTCTGCCAGACCCGCACCCGCCCGACCCGCTGACCCTTTCTTCCCCCCACGAAGCCCGCGTCCGGCGCCGCCTCCGGCCCGCTCCGCCCGGCCACGTCCGCCCCGCCTCCGCCTTCTCCGTCCCATGCCCCGCCTCTCTCGGCCCCCAGCTCCCCTCTCCCTCCGCTATATAAACCCTATCCCCCCCGGCCGTCGACCACCGCCACCGCCACTACGCCGCCCCGCAGCAGCCCCCGCCCAGCTCTGCCGACAACGCCGCCAGCGCCGCCGCCTCCGGCTCCGTCCCCAGCCGCCGTGGACCTCCCCCGACCCAGCAACCAGCAGCAGCTGCTCGTCCCCGCGCCAGCCGCCTGCCGCACGCCGCTGCCCCGCCAGCGAGCCCGGCCGCCTTTGGCGAAGCCCCCGACCGCCTCCAGCCTCCCTCCGGCGAGCCTCCGGCCGCCGCAGGGCTGAACCCTAACCCTAGATTCGATTCTTGAATCCGACACGTGTCGGACACGATTCTGACCCCGGTTTTCGGGTCCAGTTCAGGTGCGTGTATCTTCTTACTCGTAGCTCTGTTTTCGATTCCGCAAATTGCGTTGCGAAGCCTGTATGACCCTCTCGGTGTTCGGACAAACCGTTCGGGGCATCGCGCCCTGTGGTGATCGCACACCGCGATCCAAAAACAGAAAAAACCAGACCCTGTTTCACCCCGGAACTGAGCACGCCCCGCCAAACGGGACGACTTAGTCGCGCGCGGCCTTCACAGATACGTGCGCATCGTCGATACGGACGTGTGAGATTTCGCGGAAACTGATTCGGGTGTGCGTGCACACCGAAATCAACGCGTATCCGCGGACATCGTCCCGTACCAGTACTTTCTGGAACGCGTCCTAACTTTGTGTACACACGTCGGATTGAGACGAAACTTGTGCCATCGGACTCGTAGTGATACGCTGGTCCTGTGGGTCAAGTTTGGTTTGATTCTGAGAACGTTGACGGAATCGCGTGTCGTGGGCCCCACAGGCCCCGCTCGACTGGCGATTTTGTGATCGGCTCATCGAAATCTAATTCT
This sequence comes from Iris macrosiphon, assembly GCA_036927795.1. Classification (NCBI taxonomy): domain Eukaryota; kingdom Viridiplantae; phylum Streptophyta; class Magnoliopsida; order Asparagales; family Iridaceae; genus Iris; species Iris macrosiphon. The sequence goes on from JAYESA010000014.1 coordinate 156,810,730, forward strand.
GGAAGTTCCATTGGGTTCGTATCATCGTTCCTGACCTGTTGACACTAAGTTTGGTAAATTTGGAGACCTTTGACCCGGACACATTTTTCGGTGCAAAGCGGGCCCACATGTGGACCCCGTTTTGACCCGAAACTGCCGTTTCTGCCCTTGTCTCCAAACTGGACTCAAGGACAGGCGTTCCTAGCTGATTAATATTTTCTGGATCTGATGGTGATGTTTGTTTCAGCAACCGGAGTACCGCCTACAAATCCAGCTGAAGTCAGAACTGCAAACAGAGCCGGAACCACAGGCAAGTGTACCTTGCCAAACTCTGCAGCTTGCTACTATTTTCCTTGACTTGTTTATACATCAGTGGGCAAGTAAAGCTTGCCAAATTTCAGTAATCCTTGTTATAGAACTTGCCTGAATTTAAATGCATATAAACCTGTTTAACTGTTAAAACCCAGGACCGAGTGGCGTACTTAGCGTCCGATTACCAGTCGGGTGCCAACTCCGTACGCGGAGTTGTGTAACGTCACATAGAGATGGATATCGGGACCCAATAATTCTCGTACTTGTCTTATCAAGTACTCCAGAACCCAGGACACTTGACACTATTCATGAGACAGAGTCTTCCTGAGACATTCATGGTGATTCTGTATAGGATACAGGACTTGACAGAGATATTTTATAGACATTATGACTTGATGCATTAGCTATAATCCCGCTGACATGGACATGAGACGTTATGGTCATGATATGCATGATTACATTGGGTGGGGAGAGACACACAGGCTACAGGTTGATGTTATATTATGCCGGCGTCTTAAGTCTCACTACGAGCTAGATAACTACATGATATCACTGCTACCGGCTCCCCGACACAGAGCTTGTAGTAGTTTCAGCCTGAGTTCTTGTACTGCTCTCATGTTGCATATCACTTAGCTGGTTATCTAGTTTACCCTATTGCTTATTATCTGCTACACTGTATCTATTTTTGGCTTGTATTTTCTGTACCTTGCTGTCCCCTGAGGACCTGGATCCGGATTATGTCCCCAGGTATAGCCGAAGAGATCCATCCAGAGATATACCGTACAGGAGCACTTCCAGGAGCTGTACCAGGACCGGAAGACGAGCTCGCACCAGAGGACTTCTCCTGAGCATTGGCCGTATGTAGTCAGTTATTTCTATTTCCAGTTGTTTATTTCCTGTCTATTTGTATCTGTTGTACCAGACATATTCTCGGATTGTTTTCCGAGATATTTATTGAGATCAGCTTATTTTATTTGCATTATTCTGTCTTTATCTGTGTTTATCTGTTGTGGATGAGATTAGAATAACCTGAGTCTTGTAATATTTTACTGTTAGACTACAGCTTAAGCATGCCCTGATGGATCCATTAAATTGGGTTGTCCATCGGTGCGTGCTGCTGGCCATTGCGCACGTGCTCAGTCCCTCGTCATTTTGGGACTGGGGCGTGACATGGTTTTTGTGGTGGCCCATGCAGGTCTACGACTAATTTGTTCGGTTTCAACTCAGGGACCGAACAGGCCTGCAAATAAGATAGGATAAGTTTTAGGATCTCATCCACTTGCTTGAAACGTTCTTGATATCCATATCGACTTCGAATTAATTCCTCGACTTGCATCCTGCCTTGATTCCTGTGCGCCTCTTATTGTTTATTTTGGTTACAGGGTTATGGATTCACGAGCAAACGACGAGACTCCCATAATGTCACCATGAGATGCTGAGGTAACCAACGAAGATGAAGTAACACCAGTGGATAAAGGACAGTCAGCTCAACAACATGCCTCGAGAATCCAGCAAGATAACATTCCACCAACGGCGCCAGTTACTCCATCAATGCCCATAATTCCACCAGGGCAGGTCATGGACGGACAGCAGATGTTTCAAATGGTCTATGCAATAATGCAAGCTCAACAAGAGGCTTTGAGTCGCAGCCTAATAATTGCACTGGAGCAGGCTAACCTACCAACTCGACGGTCAACAACGGGCTCTATCACCGACTTTCGCCAGCTGAAGCCCCGTACATTCTCAGGCAAGGAAGAGCCCACCGAAGTTCATGAGTGGCTTACCAACATTCAACATCAACTAGAAGCAACTGAACTTCCAAAGGAACGTTGGATGACTGCCGTCAGAATGCAGTTGACGGACAATGCACATCACTGGTGGCTATCTGAGGAAGCACGGCTCGGACCAGACCGAGTCACTTGGAAAGAGTTCTCTAGACTCTTTCAGGAGATGTACATTCCAGCTATCGCTCGATCAGAACTTCGGGACAAGTTCAATCACCTTACTCAGGATACTAAGACGGTGGAAGAGTACAACGCTGAGTTCATTCGTCTAAGTTGCTTCGCTCCAACATTGATCCCGACAGAAGAAGAGAAGGCTGAGAAATTCTTCGACGGACTAAACATTGAGCTACAGAAACTAATTGGATCCGTTGCACCTACTTCGTACTCGGACGTTCTTGCTGCAGCGCGACGCATTGAGCGCGTCATCAGGAGAGAGACTAGTCTGAAACGGACTTTCACTTCAGCACTACAAGAAGAAGTTGCAAAAAGACCTCACGTACACCAGCCACCAGAAGCATCTCCACAGACAATACCTGTTTGTCCATATTGTCGCAAGCGAGGCCATACTGAAGACGAGTGCAGACGAAAGAAGAGATTATGCATAGTCTGTGGATCCAGTCAGCATTTATTAAAGGAATGCCCTGAGCGTCGAGACAGAGCCCAAAGGGTAACCAGCAAGCGAGGCCAGCCTCTCCAGCATTGGAAGCACCGCAAACGGAAGTTCAAGAAGTCCTACCACCAGCTCCAGCAGGGTATCAGCCAAGGCCACCCTTGATACCCCAGGAACTACTCTTCCAACAGGCTCAACAGCAGAAGAAACGACTGCAAGGATGCGAGCAAGCCCTGACGATGACAGTGGAGAACGCGCAGACTCGTGGAATAGCCAATGCGCGTAAGTGATTCGTAGTTATCCGTTTCTAGTCTTGTTGTAGCTCGTGCCTCTTGGTTCGTGACCTCAGCCCCAACCTAGTAATTTGCAACTTGTTAATAACAACCTGGTTTTCATAAAAATTGTAGTTCTTTTGCTTTAACTAGATTTTCTCTGGAAGTGCATAACTTTCAATTGTTAGGGAAACGGTATTTCCCTAAGTATCTTGTGATGTATTTTCAAACGATGCTGGCGACCGCGTCATCTCTGTTGACCGGTTATTCTTTGATTGCGAGGACGCAATCCTCTTAAGGGGGTAGATTGTAAACCCCCTGATTTTTCAAAATTTTCAAAACTGGATTTTTCACAATTTTCTGGAATTTTCTGGGATTTTCTGTAATTTAACAACAGGATTTTGATTATTCAATGATTTTTAAATGATAATAAATGATATTAAAATATTATGGAAATAATATTTTTGGATGTAAAATGAAAAACTGGACTTAGGACAATTTTTCTGAAATTTATCGGACCCCGGACCTATTTTTTAAAACACCTAAAACTAATTATTTAATTAATTAATTAATTATTAATTATTTACTGTTTTTATATATTATTATTATTATTAATTAACCTATTCCTAGCCCAGCCCAAACCCGCGGCCCAGTCCGTTGGGCTATCGGGTCGGGTCGGGTCTGCCCGACCGAACCCGACCCGCACCCGAACCCGCTTCGTCTAACGGGTCGGGCCGGGTCTGCCAGACCCGCACCCGCCCGACCCGCTGACCCTTTCTCCCCCCCACGAAGCCCGCGTCCGGCGCCGCGTCCGCCGCCTCCGGCCCGCTCCTCCCGGCCACGTCCGCCCCGCCTCCGCCTTCTCCGCCCCACGCCCCGCCTCTCTCGGCCCCCAGCTCCCCTCTCCCTCCACTATATAAACCCTATCCCCCCCGGCCGTCGACCACCGCCACCGCCACTACGCCGCCCCACCTCGCCGCAGCAGCCCCCGCCCAGCTCTGCCGACAACGCCGCCAGCGCCGCCGCCTCCGGCTCCGTCCCCAGCCGCCGTGGACCTCCCCCGACCCAGCAGCCAGCAGCAGCTGCTCGTCCCCGCCGCCGGTCGCCTGCCGCACGCCGCTGCCCCGCCAGCGAGCCCGGCCGCCTCCGGCGAAGCCCCCGACCGCCTCCAGCCTCCCTCCGGCGAGCCTCCGGCCGCCGCAGGGCTGAACCCTAACCCTAGATTCAATTCTTGAATCCGACACGTGTCGGACACGTGTCGGACACGATTCTGACCCCGGTTTTCGGGTCCAGTTCAGGTGCGTGTATCTTCTTACTCGTAGCTCTGTTTTCGATTTCGCAAATTACGTTGCGAAGCCTGTATGACCCTCTCGGTGTCCGGACAAACCGTTCGGGGCATCGCGCCCTGTGGTGATCGCACACCGCGATCCAAAAACAGGAAAAACCAGACCCTGTTTTACCCCGGAACTGAGCACGCCCCGCCAAACGGGACGACTTGGTCGCGCGCGGTCTTCACAGATACGTGCGCATCGTCGATACGGACGTGCGGGATTTTGCGGAAGCTGATTCGGGTGTGCGTGCACACCGGAATCAACGCGTATCCGCGGACATCGCCCCGTATCCGTACTTTCTGGAACGCGCCCTAACTTTGTGTACACACGTCGGATTAAGACGAAACTTGCGCCATCGGACTCGTAGTGATACGCTGGTCCTGTGGGTCAAGTTTGGTTCGATTCTGAGAACGTTGACGAAATCGCGTGTCGTGGGCCCCACAGGCCCCGCTCGACGGGCGATTTTGTGATCGGCTCATCGGAATCCAATTCTGGAAGTTCCGTTGGGTTTGTATCATCGTTCCTGAACTGTTGACACTAAGTTTGATGAATTTGGAGACCTTTGACCCGGACACATTTTTCGGTGCAAAGCGGGCCCACATGTGGACCCCGTTTTGACCCGAAACTGCCGTTTCTGCCCTTGTCTTCAAACTGGACTCAAGAACAGGCATTCCTAGCTGATTGATATTTTCTGGATCTGATGGTGATGTTTGTTTCAGCAACCGGAGTACCGCCTGCAAATCCAGCTGAAGTCAGAACTGCAAACAGAGCCGGAACCACAGGCAAGTGTACCTTGCCAAACTCTGCAGCTTGCTACTATTTTCCTTGACTTGTTTATACATCAGTGGGCAAGTAAAGCTTGCCAAATTTCAGTAATCCTTGTTATAGAACTTGCCTGAATTTAAATGCATATAAACCTGTTTAACTGTTAAAACCCAGGACCGAGTGGCGTACTTAGCGTCCGATTACCAGTCGGGTGCCAACTCCGTACGCGGAGTTGTGTAACGTCACATAGAGATGGATATCGAGACTCGATAATTCTCGTACTTGTCTTATCAAGTACTCCAGAACCCAGGACACTTGACACTATTCATGAGACAGAGTCTTCCTGAGACATTCATGGTGATTCTGTATAGGATACAGGACTTGACAGAGATATTTTATAGACATTATGACTTGCTGCATTAGCTATAATCCCGCTGACATGGACATGAGACGTTATGGTCATGATATACGTGATTACATTGGGTGGGGAGAGACACACAGGCTACAGGTTGATGTTATATTATGCCGGCGTCTTAAGTCTCACTACGAGCTAGACAACTACATGATATCACTGCTACCAGCTCCCCGACACAGAGCTTGTAGTAGTTTCAGCCTGAGTTCTTGTACTGCTCTCATGTTGCATATCACTTAGCTGGTTATCTAGTTTACCCTATTGCTTATTATCTGCTGCACTGCATCTATTTTTGGCTTGTATTTTCTGTACCTTGCTGTCCCCTGAGGACCTGGATCCGGATTATGTCCCCAGGTATAGCCGAAGAGATCCATCCAAAGATATACCGTACAGGAGCACTTCCAGGAGCTGTACCAGGACCAAAAGACGAGCTCGCACCAGAGGACTTCTCCTGAGCATTGGCCGTATGTAGTCAGTTATTTCTATTTCCAGTTATTTATTTTCTGTCTATTTGTATCTGTTGTACCAGACATATTCTCGGATTGTTTCCCGAGATATTTATTGAGATCAGCTTATTTTATTTGCATTATCCTGTCTTTATCTGTGTTTATCTGTTGTGGATGAGATTAGAATAACCTGAGTCTTGTAACATTTTACTGTTAGACTACAGCTTAAGCATGCCCTGATGGATCCATTAAATTGGGTTGTCCATCGGTGCGTGCTGCTGGCCATTGCGCACGTGCTCAGTCCCTCGTCATTTTGGGACTGGGGCGTGACACAGTGCGAGTAGTAGTGCGGGACCAGCTAAGCGTCCCTATGTGCAGAAGGCAGCACAGCAGGGTCAGGATCAGAGGGTGCCTACTTGTGCCTACTGCAGGAAGACAGGACACACCTGGGATGTTTGTAGGAGGAGGCTGAAGGTGTGTTTGTTCTGTGGATCCGCTGCTCACCATATGCGAGATTGTCCTACTGCACCTCTATTGGGTGGAGCACAGGATCAGAGAGTTGGAGCTAGGCCATCTGTGGCACAGCATTATGCCCCGCACCAGCAGAGGGATACACCCCAGCAGGGCAGGGCTTATGCGTTGACGGTCGAGGAGGCCGATGCTACGGATGTCGGGTTAGCAGTTCTGTCTCTTGTTTCTTCTTCCTGTCCTTTTCCATTCCTGTGGTGTGCTTCATTAGTACCTGTTAGATTTTTTTTGTGCTGTGGTAGATAGTGTAGTGACCCCGATTGAGACTGTAATAACACGACCAGTAGGACCCTGATCTTGTATGTTGTTTAGGTAGAATTTCTTGACTGTGATTGTTGGGGGTTTGACCTAGAGAGAGTGTGATTGACTTTAAATTTCGAGGACGAAATTTTCTAAGGAGGATAGGCTTGTCACCACCCCATTTCCAGAGCCGGGTATTTTTTTTATTTTAATTTGGGTTAATTGTGTATTATTTATAATTAATTGTATTTATAATTAATTAATGATTGTATTATATTTTTATTGATTGTTTTAGGATTTTGGCTAGCCTGGACCCATGTCAGACCCTAGTGGACCCATGTTCGACCCAGCCCACACCCTTGTGAGAATTATTTTGGGGCTTAGAATATTTATTTTATTTTTTTAGAAGGTTAGTTGGAGAGATTTGGAGCTAGTTTGAGTGCTTTTGGAACCCGAAACCCGAAACCAAGTCACGTAGGGGCGTTTTGGGCATTTGGTGATTAGTGTAACCTTTATTTTGCTTTGGCCGACCCATTTTCCAGCCCCAACCCGTGAGAACAGCAGTCCACAGCAGCCCCCTCTTCATTTTTCTTCATTCTTCACTTCTTCCTTCTTCTTCTTCTTCTTCTCCACTTCTTTTTCTTCTTCCTTCCTTCTCCAAGTAAGTTCCTTCCTCCTATTTCTCTTCTTTCTTCTTCTATTCTCCATGGTTGCTAACCCTAACCTTGCATTTTCCCTAACCTAGGTGGGTAGAGCCTAGATTTGGTGTTGGAGCTTAGATTTGAGGCTTGGAAGCTTGGATTGGAGGATTTGGAGCATTTTGAGACTTTGGCTTGGGATTCCAACTTCCAAGAGATAAACCCTAAATTTCTCCTTGTAATTACTCTTTTATAGTGTAATTAATATTTTAGAACCTTCCTAGACCCTTAGGCTACCCGTGGGAGGAAGTTGGAACTAGTTGGGTAGTGTTTGGAGACTTTAACACTAGGTTTTGTGTCAATTTCGGGAGAAATCCGAATTTGGCCCAATTTTGGGTGATGCCCTAGGTTAGATGGACCTAGGTAGACGTTGTCGGGTGTCTTGAGGGTGAGTGCGTGTCTCCGTTCGGACACGGGAAGCCGCGTCGAGGAGAAACGGGCGTTTCGGGCGAAATTGGGGCTTTTCGTCGTCGCCGATTCTAAGTGCGTGTGCGTTTCTGCCACGGACCTAGAATCGACGTGGGAGCACATTTTCTAGGATCTAGACATCGTGTAGAGCGCGTGGGTAAATTTTGGGCCGATTCTGAGTTCGTTTGGTGTGCGTTTCAGGAGGTTTTCCGAGCCGCGCACCACGTGTTCGTCGAAATGACCGAACGGCCATTTCGACTTGGTTTCCTCGTTTCGGGCTTGTGTGCACATTGGGTTAGTATCGGGGAGTGTGTGCTAGAGTTTTCGAGTTATATTTTATATATTTTAGGGTGTCGGTGAGTGTCGGGGTCGTTGGGCGTGAGTGGGACGTGTTGGTTGTGTGTTGTTGTGTGTGGTGTTGTGTTAGTGTTTGTGTCTATATTTATATATTTATATATATATGTTGGTGTGTGTTTCTATATATATATATATATATATATATATATATATATATATATATATATATATATATATATATATATATATTTCTATTTATATGTGTGTGTATTTATATCTATGTGCTAGTGTATGTGTGTAGGTGAGTGTGTGTGAGTGAGTGCTTGTGTTAGTGTGTAGGTGAGTGTGTGAGAGTGTGAGTGAGTGTTTATAGGTATATATATATGAGTTTATGTATATATGTATATATATTTATATATATATATGTATGAGAGTTTGTGTGTGCTTATGTGTGTGTGTTGATAGTGTTGTGAGTGTTTATGTGTGTGGTTGTGCGCTTGTGAGAGTGTGTGCTAGTGTGTGTGAGTATGTGTGTGTGAGGTTGTGTGAGAGTGAGTGTGTGTGAGTGAGGATAGATATATATATATAGATATATATATATGTTTGAGTGTGTGAGTGTTTATATATATATGTAGATATATGTGTGTGCTTGTGTTTGTGTGTGTGTGTAGATATATATGCTAGTGTGTGTTGGTATATAGGTATTAGTATATATGTTAGTTAGTATGTATATATATATATATATATATATATCTATAGAGTTATATATATGTATATATATGTATGTATATATATAGATATATATATATAGTGATATATATATATAGGTGTGTGTGTATGTGTGTTGAGAGGGGGGGTGCCCAGCTGAAACTGGGACAGCAGCAGCAGTATGCTGCTGCCAGTGCAGCAGCTAGCAGCAGCAGTACATAGCAGCAGGCAGCAGCAATTCAGCAGCAGTAGCAGCATGCTTAGCAGCAGCAGCAGCAAGCAAGAGCTAGCAGCAGTAGTAGCAATGCGAGGGAGAGAGAGAGAGGTATATATATATATATATATAGATATAGATAGATTGATACATAGTTAGATAATAAGTTAGTTAGATAAATAAATAGATAGATACATAGATACATAGGTAAGTAGATAGCTAGATATAAATAGATAAATAGATACGTAGATAGATTGATAGATAGACCTATAGATAAATAGATAATAAGATAGATAGATAGATATATACATAGCTAGATAGATAGTTAGATATCTAGATCTAGATATATATATATATATGTATATGTAAGGTATGTGTAAGATAAGGTAAGGTAAGGTATATGGGTTTTAAGTGTATGTGTGTATGTGCTATGTATATATATATATAGATACTTAGATATGTATAAATATATGATAGTTATATATTTTCTAGCCTAAATTAATAACTAGGTATATATCTATTAGCCTAGATAGCTAACTGGAGGGGTAGTTAGAGGGGTATTGGAGAGTATCCCAATACCTTGAGATATCAAGGTATCTCACCAAGGTATTGAGTTTCGAGCGGGGTTTTTGAGCAATAGCCTAGGAATAGTATTAGAGTGATTTGTATATGTATATGTGTATGTATTTACGCGTGCTAGCATAGGTTTTAGCGGGTTTAGGCGGGGTGCGTAGCCTAGGTTGAGGTATCGGATACCGAGGGTATCCCGGTATCTCAAGGAGGCGAGTTTATGAGTTTTCTAGCTTAATGACCTCGGTTTGACCTAGAATTTCAGGAGCACCCTAGTTTGACCCAGACTTGACAGTAGTTGACTCGGTTGACCGCCAAAGTCAACTTTTGACCTAGTTTTGACCTAGAGTTGACTTTTTGGACCCAGAGTTGACTTTTTGACCCAAATTTTACCGGTTTGACCCGTTTGACCTAGAACGACCCTAGAAGCCTATTTTTAGTTACTTTATATCTGTTTAACTTATTAGAACCCTGTTTAACCTTGCTTTTCGCATTAGGTCCTTGCGACACCGGTTCGGATCGCCAGTTGCTCAGGACGTCAGACGAGTACATTCTCTGATAGTTTTCATTATTTGATGATTATTATGATTCAGCTTCTAGTATAGTATCATCTGATTATTCTGGCACAACACGGGACACTGATTGATATTTCTGGATTCATTTACTTGCGACACGTACATTTCATGTTTCTGGCCTCTATTCTGGAATCACTACAAGCATCACCTACAGGCATCACTACAGGCATCATTCATGTTCAGGCTGGACTCATCTTGATTTGCGTGTCGGGTCTTGGATCCACTTGTATTAGTCGGGGTGGGGAAATACTCGAGTAGACATGTAAACATTCCTATCTGGCATCATCAGGAATCACTCCCTCTGGTCTAATCTGGAATGATAGCAGCCGCGCACCCAGTGCGCGGTGAGCCGTACTTACCCCTAGCCGTTTACATGTCGAAACAAGTATTTCAAAGACACCGAGTTCATTCTTTATAGTCTGGACTCACTTGCATTTCTTGCTGGTCTCACTTACATGTTTCTGGACTTGACTCACTACATATTTTTCATGCTGGACTCCCTACACGTTCATGTGCACGGACTTGATCTTAGCTTAGATTTCCTGTATCTTGTAGTTATTACTATCTTGCTCTGATATCCATGCATCTTTACCTTTATGCACCAGTTATACATATTTTCTTGTTTCATACTTGCTTCACTCTTCTTGCTACTTGCTATAACTGTTTTATAGTTTTTATCATTTAAATGGAACTGCTGTTAGAGATGTACTTGCTCCAGTCCTGACTGGACATATTTTTCGGAGTATCCGGAGGAGTGGTGTCCGACGTTTTATGGACCTGAGCCTGTCGATGGTGCAGACAGGGACCCTCTAGTTTATGGGTGATTTCCGGGTTGGTAGCCGGGATCACTGGGACTTTGTTGTTATTTTTATTAGCTTTTAGCACCGGATTTGTCTCCGGTTTTAGATTGAGACCTTGTTTGTATATTATTTTGGACATTGTTGTATTATTATTTGATGTTGTGGTTGTTGTAGTAGTTGTTGTTGGTTAGACTTTATAGTTGTTAGATCTCTGTGTTATCTTATCGTGCTTAGATTCGTGATTGAGTACTTGATTATCATTGTGATATTTGCTCCTCCGTTTGGAGTTGAGATCTTGACAGGTTTATATTGTTTGTGTGGTTGCCCTCCTTTTGGAGAGGTCATGGCCGATTTTTGTGTGAGATTATTATTTAGTTAGTTGACCTAGACAGCGTTCTACCGCCGATGCTGCGGCGTAGGCTGCACGTACCCACGACTCATGCCCGATTTTCCGGGTGCGGGTCGTGACAAGAGTGGAGATGAAGAGATCTGGGGATTGGTTGGAAGAGAAATATCTCCGAAGAGTTCTACATTGATTTGTTCCTCTTTTTGGTTATCCTACTATGGTTATAATATGTTTCCATTCGAAATATTGAGTAGTTGTGGTGATCTTATTGGATTGGTGGGATAAGCTAGTGTATTTCTTTTATTTAATAGAAAGTTTTTTCGGGTTGGACTTCGATTGTACTGTAATTTTTGTTGTTAGAATTTTTTTATGCAAATATCGATGAGTTTGTGTTGTGCTTGTTTGTGTGAAATTTAACATCATGTGTGGTGTATGGAATTTTATTCGGTCCTCGACATATATCTTCTGATCTGGGAACGACAGTTATGTCAGTTGTTTTGTGTCCGTTCCCAACATATTAAACCATTGACGACTTGCGATGCATGACTCTGCATGCGCTGATGCGACCAATTAACTTGTTGTCAAGAGGTTGTACTAAACAAATACTAGGAAGCAAAAACAAATTGGTTTAGAGAACCTATAAAAGGAGACTAGATGATGCAATTAATCGCACAACTTATAAATCGTACAAAGTTATGTTATCCCACACATTGAGGGATAAATCGATTGGAATAAGAATTTATGCTCTGTTCCCATATCAGCATATGGTTATTTATAATAAAGTAATGTTATTCATCTAGTCTTTCAAACTATTTTTTTTTTTTATGTATAAACTGACATAATATATTAAATAATACTATGTGAAACAGCTGCTACAGTAAATATAGCAAAAAACCTTCTAATCTTCATGGATGATGACTTTGCAAAGGTTAGCGTCGTGAATTAACATGTAGCTATTACTGACGTAATGGAAATGCGAGTAACAATCTATCTCAGGTGCTTTGTCCAAAGAGAACTCTAAGAATCGACGGGTGCACAGAGAATGGTTTCCACTACACAAGCACCAACTAAGCTAAAGTCAATGGATAAAGCCACCATTCATGATCTTGGTTTGTACTCAAAGGTGAGCATCAAAGATATTGTAAGGAGCTAGCAAGCATATTAGTTCGTTGCCAGAGGAAGAGCACCTGCCAATAGAAAAGATCAAAAGAATCTTTATACAAAACAAACATAAGTGTACCCAAAATATATATATATATATATATATATATATATATATATATATATATATATATATATGGGCCGGATCGGACCTGATTCGCGGGCCGACCAATTTTTTTTTTTAAATATATCTAATAAATTGTACTATGTATACAACATTTGTATACATTTATATTACCTCCCCCACATCTCTATGTACAATTTTATTTTTTGTGTATATTATTTGAATCCGTGCTCTCCCGGGTCACCGATCAGACCGGATCGACCGGATTTTTGAGTTAGGATCGGTTCGGACCGGTTTTCTAACTAGGCCAGACCGATTTTCTAGACCCAGTTCAGATCCGTATAAGTTGTAGGCCGGCCCAGACCGGAGTTGATCGGACGAGACTCGAGCAGGGCTTCGGGCCACACGGCCCATTATATACGTTGAGCCTTCGGGCTAAACCGCGGTCCCCCACCCCCCCTCCCCCCCCCCACCCCCCCCCACCCCCAAAGGCTCATGGTCTATAATGGGCTGGGCTATTAGACCGATTTTTTAGACCCAGTCTGAACCTATATAAGTTGTAGACCGGCTCGGGCTGACCCAGATCGAAGTTGACCGGAGACTTCGGACTCGAGGAGGCTGCCCCGCTTCGTTAACCATTTTTGAAAAATAAAAAAATGGAAGGCACTGATTAGAAGGCTGACTTGAGCCTTTTAATATTCGGTGATGAGCTAGCTCGCTGACATATGTAGGTAGGACTCTATAACATTCTTGTTTCTGTTGGGAACGAAAGCGCGGAAACCGTTCTCCAAACCAAAAAGTCCTGCGAGAGAACCGAGCAAAAGCACACAAACCAAAAACGCCAAATACAAATCGCAGACACGGAGATTTTTACGTGAAAAACTCAAATAGAAAAAACTAAGGGACGATCGGAGTCCAACCCTGAAAAACATCCACTAATGGAATTAAATACACTGACTCCTTACAAATTTATCACCGATCCAAACAGATCACCACAACTCTTTGGAATAGAAAATAGATCCCAGACAAACGAAGAACGGAGATGACGAGAAAAGAATTACCGAAATCGATCTCCACTTCGAAATAGTCTTCAATCTCTTCCTCTTTCCTTCCAATGTTGTAAAAGCACTATTGCCTTCTTTTGCAATATTTTGAGATATGAGACATATTTTAGGGCTAAGAGACACCTAATATATTATGTCAATAGATTTGGATTTGGATTGGATATTCCTATATATAATAGGAATACTAGTTGTGGGTTTGAGGCTATATATATTAGGTGTCTCATAGCCCTAAAATATATCTCATATCTCAAAAATATTGCAAAAGGAGGCAAGAGTGCTTTTACAACATTGGAAGGAGAGAGGAAGAGATTCAAGGCTATTTCAAAGTGGAGATCGATTTCGGGTAATTCTTTTCTCGTCGTCTTCGTTCTTCGTTTGTCTGTGATCTATTTTCTATTTCAAAGATTTGTGGTGGTCCGTTTGGATCGGTGAGAAGTTTATTAGGATTTGGTGTATTTCTTATTCCATTAGTGGAAGATTTTCAGGGTTGGACTCCGATCGTCCCGTGGTTTTTCCCATTTGGATTTTTCATGTAAAAATCTCTGTATCTGCGATTTGTGTTTGGCATTTTTGGTTTGTGTGCTTTTGCTCGGTTCTCTCGCAGGACTTCTTGGTTTGGGGAATGGTTTTCGCGCTTTCGTTTCCAACAAAATGGTATCAAAGCCAGGTTCTGGAGTTTAGAGAGGTCGGGAGTTGACAGGCAAACCAGGGAGGAGAGATGGACACGAAGCCAGTGCGTATGGTAAACCCGAACGGTACCAACTATCATTATTGACGGAGCAAGATGAAGGATTTGTTGTTCGTCAAGAATCTGCATCTTCCAGTATTTGTGTCCGAGAAGCCCAGTGACAAATTCGAAGAGGACTGGAAGTTCCAGCATATACAGGTATGTGGATATATCAGGCAGTTCATTGACGAGAACGTGTATAATCGCGTTGCCAATATTGAGCACGCAAAAACGCTGTGGGATAAGCTAATATCTTTGTATGTAAAAAAGACCAGGATAAACAAGCTATTCCTGATCCAAACGATGATGGGTCTACGGTACAAAGATGGTGCGTCTATTACGGCTCACTTGAGTGAGTTCTAGGGCATGGTTGACCAACTATCCACGATGGGAGTCAAGTTCGACAATGAGGCTCATGGACTATGACTACTGTGTATATTGCCAGACTCGTGGGAAATCATACGAGTGTCTATGATGACTTCTACTCCGGAAGGCGTGTTCAGTCTGGAGTTTGCCAAGAGCGGAGTACTGAATGAAGAGATGCGGATACGTTCTCGGGGCACTTTATCAACATCCCACTCAGAAGCGCTAGTTTCAGAGAGCCGCGGAAGTAGCAAGAGCAGGGGTCCAGGTGGTGGCAGAGACAAAAGCAGAGACAAGTCCAAGGGTCGGTACGAGGACTCAGAGTGTGACAATTATGGCAAGAAGGGCCACATCAAGCGGAACTATTTTGCTTGGAAGAGGGAGAAGAAGGGAGACAAGGGAAAGCAAAGTGAGAACACTACAGCGGCGGCCTTGGCACATTGAGACGACGTGATCATTGTAGGTGATGAGGTAGTTATGAACCTTGCTTGCGATGACAACTCTTGGTTGGTGGACTCAGGTGCTTCAGCGCACGTATCTCACAACATGGCACTATTTGCTACTTACACAATAGGTGTCTGTGGAGTCTTGAAGATGGGCAACGGAGATATATCGAAAGCTATTGTTGTTGGAGATGTGCATTTGAGGACAAAGACGGGTGCAGTTCTTATTCTCAAAGATGTTCATCATGTCCCTGATATCCGTTTCAACCTGGTGTCGGTTGGAAGGTTGGATGATGAAGGTTTCTTCAATCTCTTTGGGAATAATCAGTGGAAGCTTTCCAGAGGTTTGATGGTGATTGCCAAAGGAAGAAAAAGGTTCAGACTCTATTATATGGACATGAGCGCATATGGGGCACATGAGGTGAACACGGCTACTGATGCGTCTACTAAGTTGTGGCATAGGCGGCTCAGCCATATCAGCAAGAAAGGGATGAACTACTTGGTGAACAGGAAGGTGATTCCAGGGATAAAGTCTACAAAATTGGAGAGATGTACGCATTCAAAGTCACCCAAGTTCACGGAAGCCGGCATTGCTCGAGTTGATTCACTCGGATGTCTTCAGTCCTATGAAGGTAAAGTCCATTGGTGATGCTTCTTATTTTGTAAATTTTATTGATGATTATTCTAGGAAGGCTTGGGTCTATGCCATAAAGACCAAGGATCATGTGATGTCCACTTTCAAAGAGTTCTAGACCTCTGTTGAAAGGGAGACGGCCAAGAAGCTACTATATGTTCGATCCGACAACGGCGACGAGTATATTGGTCCCTTTGATGCTTATTGCAGAGAGCAAGGGATACGACGCCAGAAGACTCCACCAAAGACACCGTAGCTCAACGGTGTAGCGAAGCGCATGAACATAACGCTGATGGAGAGGGTACGGTGTTTGTTATCAGAAGCAAACTTGCTAGGCAGCTGTTGGGGTGAGGCTCTTTATACTGCTGCTTATATTATTAATTTATCTTCTAGTGTTCATTTACAGGGTGATGTGCCTGACAAAGTATGGTATGGCAAAGAGCCGTCATATAATCACCTACGAGTGTTTGGTTGTAAGGCCTTCGTGCATGTACCGAAGGATGAAAGATCCAAACTTGAGCCAAAAATGAGGTGGTACGTCTTTGTCGGCTATGGTCGGGATGAGTTTGGCTATAGACTATATGACCCAGTGGAAAGAAAGATCTCCAAAAATAGGGACATTGTGTTCGTCGAGGATCAGACCATGACCAACACTAAGGATTCAGAGATGCCTTTTGAGACTGAGGAATTGCCTGAGTTAGAGTCATTTTACTTCGAGCAGTTTTCAGAGGACACCACAGAGGATCCAGTTATGGAAGGGAGCCAATACATGGAGTTGCTCCAAACCTTGATCATTAGCCTGCTGATGGTGGTCTAGGTAATCTTCAGGAGGATGAGCATGCCGAGGAGGCAGTTCTTGAGGAGGAGGTTGTTGGTATACAGCCAGCATCAGTGGTTCCATTGAGGAGGAGCCATAGAGAGCGTCGAACATCTACGAGATACTCACCGGGTGAGTATGTGCTATGACTAACGGAAGAGAGCCCAAAATCTTTCAAAGGCTATGGAAGACGAACACAGGAAGGAGTGGATGGAGGCTATGCAGGAGGAATTGAGTTTCTTACATGTAAATTCTACTTATGAGCTGGTGCGGTTGCCAAAGGGCAAGAAGGCTTTAAAAAATTGAAGGGTATTCAGAGTGAAGCAGACAGATGATGCTACTCACCCTCGATATTGTAACGCCCCGCTCCGCATCGGCGTTATGTATCAAGGTGATTGGGCAGAACTTCGTTCTCTGATTCTTGCACGCCTTAATAATAACCTGAGTTTTCGCTTGCAATGTTTTCATAAGAGAATGATAGAACCTGTCTTGCATGTTAATGAACGAACTCACCTAGCTTGTCTTTGAATCAATGTCTGCTTAACGTGAATCCTGAATCGCTTGCTTAGAATGCATGAACATGTTCACTATCGTCTATGCTTCGAGAGAACCATACTGTGCCTGAACGTGTTCAAGTGATAAGTCGGATTGCCCCGCAACAATGATTATATTCTGATGGTTCATCTTGTCTGCATACTAGAGTTTATTTGATAGTGTTCCATGCATTCGCACGCGGTCGGACAATGGCTTTTGGTGGAGAGCTGAACTGCATGCGTCATAGCCACCATGGGTCACAGCTGCCATTAGCATCAGAGAATAAGTCATTGGTATGCTGTTCCACCAGCTGCCGATCCTGAGATACTCGGGGACCGCCCTGCATATAGCTAAGTCATTGTGTTGACTTGGATAGTGACTGCCCCTAAGATTGTGCATCGTGTGTCTAGCTTTGCATCTGACCCTGGAGTCGCACGAGACACGTTGCGCACACCCTGAAACATGAACGGTTTGCTTGCTTGCATATTCAATATAAAACTCTGTTTCCAAACAATGTAATATGACTCTGCTAGCAAACTGCATGAAACGAACCTAGGTAAAACTAGAAAGATCACTAGTAATGTAATATTTTATAACATGATTACTTAGTGTTGGTTTGAGTGAATGCATGTTTCTGTTCAGTTGATTTATCTCACCAGTACTTGTATAAAGTGCTGACCCACCAATAGTTTACTTGCTTGCAGGTACTGGATCGGCCGAGGGACCGATAGGTGTGCCACAGTCCCCAAGACCCGGAATTCTGGTTTCGATTGTTGCCCCAAGAATGCTATCGTATAAGGGGGCATAATGTATGGAACGAACGTATGCCTTTGCTAAAGGAAATCCAAGTTGCCTCGATTGTCCCGAACACTCAGTTGGCTAAATGTATTGCATTGCAACAAGTCCCTTTCCGCTGCTTACTCGATTGATGCGATGATAGCCAACTATCAACTTAAACGATTGGCCTTGCACGGGCGCAACCCCAGGCCCGTGCGGCATCACGTCCCCAGAAAGCTCGAACGGGCCATTCGCTTGGCTCCCTTCCTCCCTTGCACCCGCGGGACGGGCGCGGTGATTCGCGTCCGACGCATCGAGGCACGGTGATTCGTGCCCGGTTAGTTAAATTCTGGCCGTATGGGGCGGGGCAGGGCGGAGCGGCGGCCCGGGCGGGTCCGGGGCATGACAGAATGGTATCAGAACGGAATCGATTCTCTGGCCCAAAACTATTACTATGACTCTGAGCCGATATGGTATTGCAAAGAGCGTTCCATACAATAAGTCCATAGATATTCTCAAAGTGCAAATATTTTCTGAACTTGAATTGCTTGATTGTTTCGATTAAGTACGGCGAGGGACGGCACTATCGCTACTCGGGATATCAAGAAGTTTATCCTTGAAGTTTCGAGGACGAAACTTTTTGTTGGTTGGTAAGTATGTAACGCTCCGCTCCGCGTCGGCGTTATGTATTAAGGTGAGTGGGCAGAACTTTGTTCTCTGATTCTTGCACGCCTTAATAATAACCTGAGTTTTCGCTTGCAATATTTTCATAAGAGAATGATAGAACCTGCCTTGCATGTTAATGAACGAACTCACCTAGCTTGTCTTTGAATCAATGTCTGCTTAACGTGAATCCTGAATCGCTTGCTTAGAATGCATGAACATGTTCACTATCGTCTATGCTTCGAGAGAACCATACTGTGCCTGAACGTGTTCAAGTGATAAGTCGGATTGCCCCGCAACAACGATTGTATTCTGATGGTTCATCTCATTTGCATACTAGAGTTTATTTGATAGTGTTCCATGCATTCGCACGCGGTCGAACAATGGCTTTTGGTGGAGAGCTGAACTGCATGCGTCATAGCCACCATGGGTCACAGCTGCCATTAGCATCAGAGAATGAGTCATTGGTATGCTGTTCCACCAGCTGCCGATCCTGAGATACTCGGGGACCGCCCTGCATATAGCCAAGTCATTGTGTTGACTTGGATAGTGACTGCCCCTAAGATTGTGCATCGTGTGTCTAGCTTTGCATCTGACCCTGGAGTCGCACGAGACACGCTGCGCACACCCTGAAACATGAACGGTTTGCTTGCTTGCATATTAAATATGAAACTCTGTTTCCAAACATGTTTCCAAACAATGTAATATGACTCTGCTAGCAAACTGCATGAAACGAACCTAGGTAAAACTAGAAAGATCACTAGTAATGTAATATTTTATAACATGATTACTTAGTGTTGGTTTGAGTGAATGCATATTTCTGTTCAGTTGATTTATCTCACCAGTACTGGTATAAAGTGCTGACCCACCAACAGTTTACTTGCTTGCAGGTACTGGATCGGCCGAGGGAGCGATAGGCGTGCCACAGTCCCCAAGACCCGGAATCCTGGTTTCGATTGTTGCCCCGAGAATGCTATCGTATAAGGGGGAATAATGTATGGAACGAACGTGTGCCTTTGCTAAAGGAAACCCAAGTTGCCTCGATTGTCCCAAACACTCAGTTGGCTAAATGCATTGCATTGCAACAAGTCCCTTTCCGCTGCTTACTCGATTGATGCGATGATAGCCAACTATTAACTTAAACGATTGGCCTTGCACGGGCGCAACCCCAGGCCCGTGCGGCATCACGTCCCCCGAAAGCTCGAACGGGCCATTCGCTTGGCTCCCTTCCTCCCTCGCACCCGCGGGACGGGCGCGGTAATTCGCGTCCGGCGCGCCGAGGCACGGTGATTCGTGCCCGGTTCGTTAAATCCCGGCCGTACGGGGCGGGGCAGGGCGGAGCGGCGGCCCGGGCGGGTCCGGGGCGTGACAGATATAAAGTGAGGCTGGTAATTAAAGGCTACGATCAGTGGAAGGGCATAGATTATGATGAGATCTTTTCTCCAGTCGTCAAGCAGTCGTCTATTCAGGTGGTACTAGCATTGACAGCCAGTTTTGACTTAGAGGTCGAGCAGATGGACGTGAAGACGATATTCCTCCTCGGTGATCGTGAGGAGGAGTTGTACATGGAGCTGCCAGAGGGATTCTGTGAGAAGGGCAAGTCACACTTGGTCTGTCGATTGAGGAAGAGCTTGTATGGTATGAAGCAGGCTCCGAGGCAGTGGTACAGAAAGTTCGAGTAGTTCATTGGGGAGCATGGTTATGCACGGATGACGTTGGATCACTGTGTATTTGTGAAATACTTTGCCGAGGATAATTTTATCATTTTACTACTCTATGTTGATGATATGATACTGGTGGATCGAAATGCCACTAGGATAGCGGAGTTGAAGCGCCAACTGGGCGCGGCCTTCTCTATAAAGAATTTAGGTGCAGTGAAGACTACTCTTGGGATGGAGATCAGTCGAGAGAGAGAGAGAGAGTCCAAGCTGCTACACTTATTCCAAAAGGAGTACATTCACCGGGTACTTCAGCATTTCGGGATGGACAGGTCAAAGAAAGTGAGTAACCCCATTGCGGCTCATTTTAAGTTCACCGAGGAACATTGTCCATCTACCAAGGACAAGAAGGAAGATATGGAGTGGGTTCCATATGCCTCAGCTGTGGGGAGTCTCATGTATACTATGGTGTGTACGAGACCTGACATCGCTCATGCAGTTGGCATAATTAACAGGTATACTTCCAATCCTAAAAGGGTACATTAGAGTGCGATCAAGTGGATTCTATGATACCTTTAGGGTACTGTCGATTGGAGACTTTCTTTTGGTTATGACAAGCCGAAGCTGGTTGGGTATACCGATGCTGATATGGCTGAAGATATAGACACGAGATGATCAACTTCGGGTTATATGATGATGTTTGCTGGTGGAGCGGTATCGTGGCAGTCGCGGTTGTAGAAGTGTGTTGCCTTGTCGACTACAGAGGCAGATTACATTGCGGCAATGGAGGCTTGCAAGGAGTTGTTGTGGATGAAGAAGTTGCTGCAAAAAATAGGGCTAAAGCAAGAACAGTACCATTTGCTTTGCGATAGCCAGAGTGCAATTCACCTTGTGAAGAACCAGATATTTCATAGCCGGTCCAAGCACATTGATACCCGGTATCATTCGATACGAGATGTAGTTAAAAAGAAGCAAGCGGCGCTTGAGAAGGTTCATACGGATGACAACGAAGCAGACATGTTGACAAAAAAAATTCCAAAGGAAAAATTCGAGTACTGCAGGCGGATCGTCGGGATGACTACCCCCTTCACATAGTTGTTAAGGAGAAGATTTGTTGGAGTGGGTGGGGTTCCCAACTTATGTGGAAAATACCCCGGAGTTGGATTGAGTATTCCTACATATAATAAGAATACCTGAAAATATTTGGATTGGGTATTCCTACATATAATAGGAATATGTCAATGGATTTAGATTTGGATTGAATATTCCTACATATAATAGGAATATGTCAATGGATTTGGATTTGGATTGGATATTCCTATATATAATAGGAATACTAGTTGTGGGTTTGAGGCTATATATATTAGGTGTCTCATAGCCCTAAAATATATCACATATCTCAAAAATATTGCAAAAGAAGGCAAGTGTGCTTTTACAACATTGGAAGGAGAGAGGAAGAGATTGAAATCTATTTCAAAGAGGAGATCGGTTTTGGGTAATTCTTTTCTTGTCATCTCCGTTCTTCGTTTGTCTGTGATCTATTTTCTATTCTAAAAAGTTGTGGTGATCCGTTTGGATTGGTGAGAAGTTTGTAAGGAGTAGGTGTATTTCTTATTCAATTAGTGGAGGCTTTTCAGGATTGGACTCCGATTGTCCCGTAGTTTTTTTTCATTTGGATTTTTCACGTAAAAATCTCTCTGTCTGCGATTTATGTTTGGCATTTTTGGTTTGTGTGCTTTTGCTCGGTTCTCTCGCATGGCTTCTTGGTTTGGGGAACGGTTTCCGTGCTTTCGTTCCCAACAGTTTCGAGATTGACATTCACCAGTTGAGAATCGCTGTGTACGATGAGGGAGCGCAACCCCAAGACATTGGTGACCTTGAGCCCCTTTACGCCTCATTGTTGGTGGCATGGAAAACGACATAGTCCACTTGGATTCCGTTGGGTCCTACCACGATGAGACCGCCCCACTGCCTATTGTGTTGGAAGAGTCGTCTGCATACAACACGAAAGGTAGGTGTTAGGGGTGAGCATTATTTGGTTTTGGACCAAAAATTAAATCGAATCAAACTGAATAAGAGATTCGGTTCGGTTTGAAAAAAAAAATTTGGTTCAGTTTCGATTTTAAGAATACTAAAAATTTTATTCGGTTTCGATTTTGGTTTTTGTTATGGTCCAAAACTGAAAACCGAATAAGATTTATACAAATATATAAATACTCTATTTCTATGCATATTTTGTGATTAAAAATGTGTATTTTTTTTAAAACAACAATTCTATGTATATGTTTCGAAGTCCAACTTTGGACACAATTTTAAAATACAACAAATTTGTGTATAAAATTATAACTTTTAATATAATTTAACCACGAGTTCATCTTAGGGTCCGATCCATTAAAAAATAATAATAATCTAACCGAATAAACCGAATAACTGAATAGCATATTCGGTACGGTTCAGTTTCGATTTTGGCTAATTTTGGTTCAGTTTCGGTTTTAGATTTTTTATAATTTCAGTTTATTCGATTTTGACTATTTCAGTTCGGTTGAAACCGAATACTAACCTCTAGTTGTTCTGTTCTAATAAGCAAAAGGCTAGATCTCAAAATGGTTGTCTTTACCAATTAAGATACTCTACAAAATAAATTTTGGTCGTCATTTTTCAAATCATGATAAGCTCATCATCCTTCATGTTGTCATCCAGAAATGGATATGGTTGTGTGTTGTCATTGAGTATATTTGGAGAGCGGATTCTATTCTATCAATGATGTCCAAGCAAATATATATGACGACAACGTTACTTGCATCGACTAGATGAAGAAAGGCTACATCAAGTAAGATAATACATAGGACATTGTGCAGAAGTTTTTCTTCTTACATGAGCAACAACACCAACAAAATATTAAAGTCAAACAGATCTGATCCTAAGATAACTTGACTGACATATTCACAAAATCCCAGTTGAAATTCACTTTCCAAAAGAATGCTCGTTGCATCGGATTGTGGGAATTCACTATATTACAACACTCGTATTTTGGATAATATGGACATCATGAAGAGTATCCATAAGTATACTCACTTGACCTTAGTGTACTCTTTTTACTAACTTAAGAACATTTTCTACTAGATTTTGGCATCCTAAGAAGATTTTAACAAGGCACCAACGTCGAAATTGGCATATCTCTAGATATTTCTACATCAAGAAGGTACATATCGACATAAGCTCACTTTTTTCTTCTGTAAACGATTTTTTTTTCACTAGATTTTTTGAATCAAAGTTTTAACGAAGCTCATCTACATCCATATGTCCCCCATAAACTCACATTAATATGTTGCGTTAATATGTTGCCTAAAGATTGATGTTAATCATCCCTGAATACGCATGTTGATCATTCCTGAATATTGATATAGATTGTTTATTGAGTTGTGTACACTCAACGAAAAGTGTTACAATTAGTTTGCAACTAGCTATTGATTGTGCCAACTACAACTAACTAGAGATATCCTTATCTCTTG
Organism: Iris macrosiphon; assembly: GCA_036927795.1. Lineage (NCBI taxonomy): Eukaryota > Viridiplantae > Streptophyta > Magnoliopsida > Asparagales > Iridaceae > Iris > Iris macrosiphon. Next base: position 156,834,442 of record JAYESA010000014.1, read on the forward strand.
ATGATCTCTTAGGATCATATTGTAATCTATTGTTAGTCTAATTGCTACTTGTATATATATGATATAGTAATTCCATTTGTGAGGTTATCCTACATTCATATCAGAAATTTCTTTCTCTTCTTCTATCAAAGTTACTAAAGAACTCCTTAAATCTTTTTAATCTTTTATTCTCCAACATTACCAACAGTTCTATACAATAGCAACTCAAATTACAAAGTAGCAAACAAGGGGACAGCAAATAGGTTATTTTTGCAACTTTCAAAGCTTCACACAGGAATTACAAATTGTGAACATGCTAGGGATTCCAACAACAAGAGTTGTTGGAAAGTACCAACATTGTACCAAACAATTGGTTCATCTACATACATTTATCTTATCTTCAATTATGAAAACTAATAACCATTACTGCATCAATAATTATTTACTATACATCAATATGATCACATCTACGCATTATTTGAATAGATTTACACACAATTTCGGATTATTGGAATGTTTTAACTTAAGCTTGCAACAAACATTGAGTTCTTCCTCTTCCTAACAATCCAATATGGAGATCTGTCTCGACCTCCGTATGCTGGCTGGTATGATCAACATGGGCAGCTTCTTCTGAAACTTCTGAATGTAAAAGACACTCTCCCTTCCACTTCAGATGGAAACAATTGATCTAATTAGTTGTAGATATGAAGTTAACACCTAGTAATTGATTCAGTATGGATGCACAATAAGGTTATGTTTAGTAAGTTCAGTTTCACACCTGTCTTTCTAATGCTGCATTTTCCTCCAATAGCATATTCTCCTGAATGTAGTTAGAAGAACAGAAAACATTGTATCAGCAGAAATGGACAATCTATATATTCATCCTACTTGACACAGTTTTAGTAGTCCATAGTAGTTTACCCTTGCCTTAAGATGAGCAATCTGCTTGGTCAGCATATGTTCCTGCAACGAGTACGATAAAGCAATGTCAGGCGGTGTAATATGTTTAAGTTGATGGTTCAGGAACGATCAGATTTATAAGCATCATTTACCTTCCCTATTCGGATGTTGCCAAGGCTTCTCTCTAGCTGAGCCTCTAGGTCTTGCAGTTCATCGGTAGAACATGTTTCCAAGCTTTCCCCCAAGAGCTTCCTGCAGATTCAGCAATGACATGATTCCACATAAAATTGGAGAAATATCCTCTACTTATCCTAGAAAGTATGGAAAATGAAAGTAAAAAAAAGGGGGGGTGGAGGTGTAACCTTTTTGATGTTTCAAGAAGCTCGATCTCCTTCACCACACTAGCTGCTTCTTGCTTACATAGCTGCAGCTAAAACCCACTTTCAATATTAAGTGAAGAGATTACAATGTTGTAGCCACGTGTCTTAGATCAGGTGTCAAAAGAGCCTACACAATTAAGCAAAAACTGCCAATCATCCATACTCCAATTGTTTATATTATGATAAGTGAGGAAATTTGGTCACCCCAAAGGGGTTTCCATGGCATCAAACAATTAGAAGATCCTCCTGAATCTCAAGGTACTAAAAGGACTACAGTTGGCTAACATATGCTTGCTGGGATATTTGGTGTAGAAGTTGTAGTGAAAAAAGGAATGGGATTGAATAAGTTGTATTGAAATGCAACGGAAATGCTCTAATACACGATAGATTGAGGAAGGATGAAGATTTCTTTTTCTTTTTGTCAGTTACATTGCATCATTGATCTCTATTTATAGAGTACAGTGAAACATCTACAGTTCTTGTAAAACAAGCAGTAAAGAACTCTATAATTAGAGAAGACTCTTAGAGTTCTTGTAAGTAGTAATAGAAACGTCTAGAAAAATGCATCAACTTTCAACACTCCTGCAATACTTCAACTGTATTTCTCCTCTTTCAACTTGTTTCTCTGATGAAGTAGTATTTGATCGCAATGTGTCTTGTTTTTTCATGGTTATTTGATTTTTTTCGCAATGGCAATGGCAGAATTGTTATCAAAATAGATTTTGTACCTTCTTCTTGTTTCAAACCAATATCTTCAAGAATTATTGGTAACCGATGTTGCCTTCACTGCTGCAACATACTCTACTTCTGCTGAAGATTGAGCAACATTTATTTTGTAGCCCGTGAGAATACACCCGTTCCAAAAGAAAATGCATAGCCTGAGGTACACTTTCGGTCATCACTGAACCAGCCCAATCGCTGTCAGTATACCCAATTAGTTTGGGGTCTTCTGATACTCCATACGAGATTCCATAATCCAGAGTTCCTTGTACATAACGTAGGACTCTCTTTGCTGCTCCAAGAAGAACTTGACTAGGATTTTGCATGAATCTGGAAAGTAGACTTGCTGGAAACATTGTCCGGCCAAGTAGCCGTGACGTAGAAGAGCCTACCAATCAGGATTCTATAAGTTGAAGCATCAGCGTTATATTATGCCGGGGTTTTTGATATTACCCCCCTGCTAGATGGACGATATTGATATTACCCACATGTTAGATTAAAAGTTGAGAATACCCTCCCGTAAGTGTCGCTAATAAGTTTTGAAAGTGTCGCTAATAAATTTTAACGACACTTACAGGAAGATGTTCTCAACTTTTAATCTAACAGGAGGGTAATATCAATATCTCCCATCTAACGGGAGATAATATCAAAAAACCCTATGCCGAGGTTTTTGTGCCATATCTTCTCTTATTAACTTCTCATTGACTTGAAGAGTAGTAGTAGTAACAGTCTTGCATCCATACATTTTGAATTTTTTAAGAACATTCTCAATATACTTTTTCTGAGAAATAAAAATTCCTTCAGCTTCTTGATTTATTTCTAATCCAAGAAAATAATGCAGCAAGCCTAAATCATTCATTTTATAGCTCCTCATCATGTCAGCCTTGAAAGTTTCGATCATCTTTTCACTACTTCCAGTAAAAATTAAGTCATCGACATATAATGAGACCATTAACTTACCAGTCATACCTTCGATTTTGACATACACAGTAGGCTCTCTCTCACTTTTTGCGAAATCTATTTTGGCAAAATATCCATTGATTTGACTGTACCATGCTTGAGGCGCTTCCTTGAGTCCATAAAGGGCTTTCTTTCAGTGTACACTTTTTCTTCCTCCCCCGTAACAATGAATCCTTGTGGCTGCTCTACATATATACATCTCCACTCAAACCACCATTTAGAAAAGAAAATTTCACATCAAGTTGATAAAGAAACAAGTTCTTTTCTGCAGCCAAAGCAATAAGGGTAATGGTTTCTAATCTTGCTCTGGAGCAACTGTTCATAATAATCAATACCTGATTTTTTAGACTATTCTTTCGCCACAAGAATAATTGGAGCTACTGGCGCCAATATTATGTAGACTTAGAAATCCAATATTATCCTTCAAAGATATGGTCAAAGGTCAGTCAATCTTCTTCAAAGTTATGGTCAAATATATCTTTCTTTATATCTCCATCTTCTCAAAATTTTGTTCTTCTTCAAAGATATGGTTAAAAATCGAAGTCAATTTTCTTCAAAGACATGGTCAAATATTTTTTTTTTCACATCTCATTTGATTTACAATTTCAATAACTTTAGAAAAAAATAATATTCCATACCTTCAGACTCCTTCATTTTGAGATTCTCCAATTTCCTTCTAAAGATTGAAGTTTAATGGCTATTACCTTGGCATCTCCTTGGCACTCTTTTTGTAGTCTCCCGTGCTTCTTTGGCGCCAGTAGCTCCAATTATTCTTCAAAAAATTGTCTCGAATACTCTTGTTGGATGAACAAGAGCGCCTTGGCATCCTTCATCCTCCTGTTCTTCACCGATTTCTCCTTCTCGGCATCACTTAAGTCGACTTCATTCTCAACTTCCCGCTGATGCTCCATAGATTTTGAGACAAGAATAAGGTCTTCATTTTGATCATCCAGAAGTCATAATTTTCACCGGAAAAAAACTGGAATCACAGGACTGTTGCAGACGACATGTCTTGGGATAGATGAAGAAACACGCCAAATAGTCTGAACACGACTCTGATACCAAAATATGGGGGCGGCTCTGATACCATAATATGTTGGGATATTTGGTGTAGAAGTGGTAGTGGAAAGGGAAAGGGAAAGGGAAAGGGGAAAGGAATTGAATAAGTTGTATTGGGATGCTACGGCAGTGCTCACATGCACATAAGATTTGATGAAGGATGAAGATTTCTTTATTTATTTTTTTGTTCTTTATTTTTCAGTGATTGCACATTGCATCAGTGATATCTATTTATAGTGTATACTGAAAACATCTAGAATTCTTCTAAAACAAGCAGTAAAGGAGAAGTCTAAGAAATTGAGAGATTGATTTTTTCTTCTAAACTAAAAAATTTAATCCTTTCAAAAGTAGAAAAAAATTGCATTTTTATATTAATTAATAATTATACCTTCATATGAATTATATTATTTAAAAGTTATTCATAAAATCAAATGGTAAATAAATATTTCGTTGAAAATAGAAATGGTAAAATTTATATTTTTTCTTTCTTTTATTTTTTCTTCTATACCATATCAAACAAAGGAAAGTGAATATTTTCTCTTTTTCATCCTTTTTACCAAACACAAAGGAGTACCAAACAAATTACTAATCTAAAATTAGGAGACTCTAGAATTCTTGTTTACCACGTAGTAAAAGAAGACTCTAGAAAATGCATTAACTTTCAACCATGTTGTTGTACAACTTACAACACATCTCATTTTTGCACGTTACACACTACCTCTTCTGAATTTGAGAATATTTCTCCTTAGCGGAGCATTTAGTGAATTAGTTCACTCATTGTCTCTACTAATACAAGATATGGATTGAAAACGGTTTAAAATTGAGCTATCTAAACTGTTTATAAATACTTCATTAATTATTTTAAAAATAATTAATTATTTAACAAAAAAAATTCGTTGAAAGTATTAAATTTTAACGAAATTTTACTGAGAGCACATAGTTTCAAAAAATTACAAAGAGTGTACTGGAATGCCCTTCGCGTTTCCTACTAATTCTATCTATTTTTCACTAATCACTGCACTCACTAATTATTTTAGACTGCTAAATAAAAAAAAATAAAGAGAAAAATGTTAATTATTTTAGACTGCTAAATAAAAAAATAATAAAGAGAAAAATGACTTTTGGAACCGCGTCGATACCATAAATACCAGGCTGGTAATTAAATTGGCAAATCCGCTGCCAATTAAATTTCCTCCCTCCCAATCTGGTGATTAAATTCCCTCCCTAACCTGGTAAATCCATTGTCAATTAAATTCCCTCCCTCCCAGTCTGGCAGCGGATTGATTATCTGGTAATTAACTTTCAAAAGATGACATGTCCCTCCGGCTAAGGAAAACGTCCTTTGAAAGGACAGAAAAACGTCCTTCTGTAGGACATTTCTATTATTTTATATATTTATTTTTCAAGTCATTGGTTGGTTCTTATTTTGGGCTAATCAGTGATTAGCTTCATTAATTATTACTTTCAAGTTACGTCTAAATGAAGTTCCAATGCACTTTTTGTAGTTTTTTGAAACAATGTATTCTCAGTAAAATTTTGTTAAAATTTGGTGCTTTCAACAAAAATATTTGATTATTTAATTACCAAATATAATTAAATTATAACTAAACAACTCTAACTCAAGTGGTTAAGGTGGGAGACATTTTTCTTTATTGTCCGAGTTCAATTTCTAGAAACTATAATATTTATATAAATTTATATTATTATTTTTTACGTATGTATAATGCACGTACACATAACTAGTTCTATATAAGAAAGTAATTGAGTAGATATGAACCTAACCAATCGAGCTTTTTGTCCAAGCCTCCAAAAGTATCAGTATCGAAATCGGTATCGGACTATTCCTATGAGTATGGGGATCGACGATATCGGTAGTATCGACGGTTTCGGATCAAAGTATCATTTTTTTGGTATCGAAAAGCAAATAACTATTAGTAAAGTATTAACATTTTAGAAAATATATTTGAAACATTAATGCATAATTTTAAGTATTTTCAGTATTGTTTCTTAGTATTTTTGAAATTGAAAGAAATAGTAATCGCCCTTGTCGATTGATTTACAAGTAATAGATAAGTTTTTCGCTTTTATATGTTTTTACAACCTTACTATTCTTTTACATCCTTACTAATTGGTCTTTTTTATTCAATTTTTTTTGTCGAATTGACGGGAAAAGAGATCGTTAATGTCGGTATCGGTCAATATCGGATATCGGTCAGTATCGGATCGGAACATGCCAAACTGTATCGGTATGGTATCGAATCGGTATCAGGCGATACTGCAAACTATCCTATTTACATATTTAAGAAAGAAGGAAAATGAAAAAAAAAAATCAGAGAAAAATATAGGAAAAAAATCAAAGACGAAGATGTTTAAAAAAGGGAGGAAAATTGGAGACAAAAAAATCATAGGAAAAAAAATTATGTAGAACCTACTAGAATTATTTTTCCCAAATGTGGAAAAAAAAAATGGAGAGATAAGAAGATTTGGGAAGAATTTATCCAACTATCCCGCAAAAAGGTAAGTATAAATTTTGATTTAAGATAAAACAATAACTAAATAATAATTATATCTTTATTTTGCAAATAAAATTTATTTTTTCACTTTTTCTTTTTCTACTTTTACGTCGTCCAGAATAGGAAAGAGAAAATTAACTTTACTTTCGTTTTACCTTTTTCCATTTTTTTTTCTTTCCCCCAAAATTTTATTTTCCTTCCCAAACGAGTTTCAAACATACCCTTAGACCATATTTGGTTCACGAAATCATAGCCTTAGAAAAGAAAAGTGATTCATTTTTTATGATTGGATGTCAAAGAAAATAAGGAGAAAAAATAATTTCCAAAGAAAATTGAAAAATAATGGTTCTCCTATCCACCCGATTCACTTTCCCACCAGAGTAGAAAAAGAAAGATTGATGTGGTGGAGATTAACAAATTGGAAGGCATCCAAGTGTTTACACCCAAGGTCACAAATCAGGCTATAGGGGAATTTGTTGCTGCAACT